>OY720106.1:21560750-22160750 GCA_963082835.1 Leptogaster cylindrica | reverse complement strand
GTAGAGAAACTTGCTCCCTTCATTAAGAGGTACCTCAAAGCAGCGGTAATAAATGGCGCTTTAGTGCAGACCAAGGGGAAAGGAGCTTCAGGATCATTCAAACTTTCCAAGACGTCATCTACTGAAAAACCGAAAGTGACGAAAAAACCAGTGGAAAAGAAGACTAAATCGACAGCCAAGAAGACAGTTCAGAAGAAGGAAAGTAAGACGAAAGACAAACCAGCCGCCAAGAAAACAACAAAGAAAGCTCCAGCTTCACCTAAAAAAGTGGAGAAGAAGAAAGCAGTGAAGGAAGCCGCAAAAACTGCGAAGAAAACTGGTGAAGTGAAGGCCAAAGTGACCAAACAAAAGCCAACCAAACCTTCGAAGGCAGCCCCAAAAACCAAAACGCCCAAACCCAAGACAGCAGCTTCCCCGGTCAAGAAAGCATCCAAGAGCAAGAAGTAAAGGGTGAAAGGAATGATGGTAAATTCATCGTTTACAAAATCCAGTCCTTTTCAGGACTACCAATTTCTTCAGAAAAGAGTACAATTATGTTGTTGTAGTTGCAATATTGCAAATATCAAAATGGTTTGTTTTTTTTTTTCAATGTTGCATTGACTGCACTGCAACTTTTCCCGCCAACATTGAGAAAAACGCGCAGTTCTATTGGATTATGCAGAGGAACCTTGTTGCGATATTTAATTAATTAAATTTTGAAAAAACATTAATTTTTGATAATTGTACAATTGAATATGCGATATCGCTGTTAAAGGCGCTGAGTAGAGATGACAAAACAATTTCAATAATACATATAATTCAAGCCACAATAGATACGTACATAATAATTGTGAATTCAACTTTTCAATGAATGGTTGCCATCTCCAGCGTTGAGACTTTTAAAATTGATAACTTACATTATTTTTGACATTGATTCATATATTTGTCATTAAATTAGTAGTTTCAACATTGCCGTAGTTAGAAATTGTGTATAAGAGAAGTTATTAAATATAGATATTTTTACTGTATTGAACTACACTACCTATGTTTAATTTTTATCAAATTAAACAAGTTACAAATCAAAATGTTATAATCGACTTTTAATAAAGATGTATTTAATTTCTTTACACAATTTTTTTTGTTTTTACAGGAAGGATGATACTGTAAGTAAATGAAATTGGGCATAGTTTTTGATTCCTAATGAAACGCTAAAGATATATTATTATGTATTAATGTATATAAAACAAAACAACATCACATTTACTCTTTTCATACTGATTTGGCGGCCCTGAAAAGGGCCATTTAGTTATATTTTTGCTATAAAAGCATCTGCCGATTTACTTGGAGCTTGTGTATTTTGTTACAGCTTTGGTTCCCTCACTCACCGCATGTTTTGCAAGTTCTCCGGGAAGCAAGAGACGGACAGCGGTTTGTATCTCCCTGCTTGTAATTGTTGACCTCTTGTTGTAATGCGCCAACCGAGACGCTTCTGCAGCAATACGCTCAAAAATATCATTCACAAAACTGTTCATGATACTCATGGCCTTTGATGAGATTCCAGTGTCAGGATGAACTTGCTTCAGCACTTTGTAGATGTAAATGGCGTAGCTTTCCTTCCTCTTGCGTTTCTTCTTCTTGTCGCTCTTCGAAATATTCTTTTGCGCTTTGCCGGCTTTTTTGGCAGCTTTTCCACTCGTTTTAGGAGGCATGATTTAAACAAAAGTTGACAAATTTCTATCTTTCACCACGAACAGCAGTCAGCACGAAACTTCTGGCACAACTGAATGAATTTTGACAAGGCCTGGGTTTGGCCTGGGTTAATATTCATCATTCGGGTAAGTATTTCTCCCCTCCACATGCCAAAACTCACACAAAAATCGTACTCGCAGAGAGGTATAAGTTCTGAACATTGAGGAGAAATTGAGCATTCCGTAGAACATTGCAGAGTGGTGAAGTTCGCTAGTCTCGCTCTCGAGTTTTGTGTTTTAAAAAGTGATATTTAAATTGAATTCAAGATGTCTGGTCGTGGAAAGGGAGGAAAAGTCAAGGGAAAGGCAAAGTCCCGTTCAAACCGTGCTGGTCTTCAATTCCCCGTTGGTCGTATCCATCGTCTCTTGCGAAAGGGAAATTATGCTGAACGCGTCGGAGCTGGTGCTCCAGTCTATTTGGCTGCAGTAATGGAGTATCTAGCTGCTGAAGTTCTTGAATTGGCTGGAAATGCTGCCCGCGATAACAAGAAGACTAGGATTATTCCCAGGCATTTGCAGTTAGCCATTCGTAATGACGAGGAATTGAATAAATTATTATCTGGAGTGACAATTGCTCAAGGTGGTGTTCTGCCGAATATTCAGGCTGTGCTCTTACCCAAGAAGACAGAAAAGAAAGCCTAAATTAAAGTTGTCCATTTTCATCATTTACAAACGGTCCTTTTCAGGACCACCACATAAATAATAAGAGAGTAAATCCTGAATAAGTTGATTTTAATTGTCTGTTTTCTAAAAATTATTTCTATTTAAACTATATAAATACTTTTATTTCACAACTAGTGAAACTAGGAAAAAATGACTGCGATTTATGTCAACATTTAATTTGATTCGTGCCCATTAAAAGCATATATTACAAAATATTGCGATTGTAGGCAGATCGCTACATCCAAACACACAGAGGACGCGACGATTAAAGATAAACAGACGCAATGTCCCTTCATGTAGACGACAAAAAAAATATTTTCAATTGATAAATAAATGTTTCAATCAATTATGTAATATGTTGAAAACATTATGTAAACAATAATTGTGAAAAGTTACTATGATTTACATTTATTTTTCCACCCTGACAGAGACATGAAAGCAATTAATAATAAAAGGCTCACAGTTGCAGGTTCCCAACTCCCTATGTGCATATTTCATAAAAAATATTTTCACTTTTGGAGATTATGATAAAATTAAAAATACAACTCGCCAACAAATCTTTTTTACTCTTTTTTTAATGCATTGGTGGTCCTGAAAAGGACCTTTATGGTTAAGAAAATCCCAAAGAATTTTCTAGATTTAGCCGCCAAAACCGTACAAGGTGCGTCCTTGCCTCTTCAGAGCATATACAACATCCATAGCCGTTACAGTTTTCCTCTTTGCATGTTCAGTGTAGGTAACAGCATCACGAATTACATTCTCCAAAAATACTTTGAGAACACCTCTAGTTTCCTCGTAAATCAATCCAGAAATCCTCTTAACACCACCTCGACGAGCCAAACGACGAATAGCAGGCTTGGTAATGCCTTGGATATTATCGCGAAGAACCTTGCGATGACGCTTGGCACCTCCTTTTCCCAAACCTTTTCCTCCTTTACCGCGTCCAGTCATTTTTCACTAAAATCAAATCGATTTCAATTGCCAAACACAAACAGAAACACTACCGTCTCGCCAGACGTTCACTTTCAGAATGGACTTGGTTAAAGTTAAAGTTATTTATTGAACGAGGTATTTACAATTGACTTATATTTAAACTTAACAATTATATTAATAATAAATGATAACTTAACTAACTTATTTAGGACTCAAATCTAGGGGTCTTAATTTAACAATGGCTTCTTATTTGCTAAAAATGTTTAACAGATACGTGGATGGCTTAACATAACCTAAATAATAATGTGGTTTTTGTCCTCGGGTCGTTCAGGTCCGGGTGTTCCTGGTTTTCCCTGCGGGTTTGGGTTATCCCCGATGATGCTCCGGATCCGCCATCCTGTAGAATCGGGTGGGCTCTGCCTGATTCGTGGTGACGAATTCCTCACTGAGGATGTGTCCTACATGCAGGTACCGATGTGCGGGGATTATTGGACTTCCTGCAATGCTCCTCACCTCTGGATTTGGGTGGTTGGGGGCTGCGTTCAGCAGTCTTCGATATAGACGAATCATATGCACGTCGATGGGGACTATGTTGGATGCGTCGTACAATCGTTTGCTGCTTGGTCTCTTCCTAGTGGCCGGGTTGAAGTGCAGGCCCGTGCATATCCGGAGGATCTTCCTCTCGAGTCTTCCGATCTTGTCCATGTGTGACTTGGTGATCGTGCTCCAGACTGGGAAGCAGTAGGTGATGATGGGACGAATCAATTGTTTATAAATGAGGAGCTTCGTGGCGGTGCTCAGCCCATTCTGCTTGCGGAGTAGGGGGTGTACCCTGCTGAAGGCGAAGTTGGCGTGCTTGACTACGACATCGACGTGCTTGTTGAACTTCATTCGTTCGGTGAAGGTGATCCCCAGGTACCTGACATTGGTGTTAGCGCGTATTGCTGACCCGTTTGGAAGCCTGATTTGGATTTCTCTGCATCTGGTTGCCGATCTCGATCTCCTCTGGTTCCTAGTTGCTGGGCGGCGGAAGACTACCAGTTGCGATTTTCCCGCGTTGATCTGGAGCCCCCATCGGCTGTAGAACTCGTGCAAATTCCTGATGTGTTGTTCAACTTTCAGGGCTGCTATTTGCGCGGACATCGAACTGGCGAACGTCACTGAGTCATCGGCGAAAAGGCAGCACTGCGTTCCCTGTTGAAGCTCCGGTTGCTGGCTGGTGAATATGTTGAAGAGCATTGGTCCCAGTTTTGACCCCTGCGCGACTCCTGCGCGGATGCCCCTCGTGGTTGACTTCTTGCCCTCAACTTCTACGAAGAAAGTTCTGAAGCGAAGGAAACTCTGTACAATTTTGGTTATTGTAGTAGGAAAATTGAGGGTGGTGAGCTTATGGATAAGCCCATCCACCCAGACGGTGTCGAAAGCCTTTTCGATGTCCAGGAAGCAGGCTACTGTGACCTGGTGGTTGTTGAACCCCCTCGTGTGATATGGTGGTGGAACTTAGTCAGTGCGTGTAGAGTAGAGTGCTGCTTCCGGAACCCGTCCTGGTAGTCAGGAATGATGGCTGCTCTTTGGCAGTGTATCTTCATCCTTCGCAGGATGACTTCCTCCAGGATCTTGCTAGCCGCGTTTAGCAGAGAGATCGGTCTGTACCCTTTCACGTTGTCGGCGCCTTCTTTTTTCTGGACTGCTACTATCCTAGCTACTTTCCACTTGGTAGGAAAGTAACTGTTGTTGACGCAATTGTTGATGATGATCGTCAAGAGCGTGAATACAGCTTTAGGTAGTCTCTTCATGACGAAGTTCGAGATATTATCTGGTCCAGCTGATTTTTTGGCGTGTCCTTCCTGAACGATGCTGATGATGTCTTCTGTTGTGCTGAATTCTTCCAGGTCGGTGGGATCGTGTGCTGGATTGCTCTCGCTGAATTCGGTTATTGTGGACACGTGCTGGTTGATCCTTTCAACACTTTCAGAATGGACTTGGCAATCAACGAGCGAGTATTTATAGATGCTGTCGCCAGTCGCTGTCGCACTCAATTTCTACGGGCGATGGTGGGGAGAAATGCTCACCATAATTTTCTTTAAATTCTTACGCTTCAGATCGCAACAAACCATTTGTGAAGTGAGTTCGGGAACTTTGACTTTTGAGTTTTTTTGTGAATTTGTTTTGTTTAGCTGCATTTTGAAAACTAGGACGAAATGGCTCGTACAAAGCAAACTGCTAGAAAGTCGACTGGTGGAAAGGCTCCACGGAAGCAATTGGCAACGAAGGCTGCTAGGAAGAGTGCACCAGCAACCGGAGGAGTTAAGACGCCTCATCGTTATCGGCCAGGAACAGTTGCTCTGCGTGAAATTCGTCGTTACCAGAAGAGTACAGAATTGTTGATTAGGAAATTACCCTTCCAACGGCTTGTTCGAGAAATTGCTCAAGATTTTAAGACTGACTTGCGTTTCCAGAGCTCTGCTGTTATGGCTTTGCAGGAAGCCAGCGAAGCTTATCTGGTGGGATTGTTTGAGGATACCAACTTGTGCGCAATTCATGCTAAACGTGTTACCATAATGCCGAAGGACATTCAATTGGCTCGTCGCATCCGTGGAGAACGTGCATAAATTATTTTATGCAGTAAATTATTGAGAACGGTCCTTTTCAGGACCACCAATAACCTAATAAAAGAGTAAAATTATGAATATTGAACATATAAACACTCTTTCAGGGGTAACCAACACACAGTGGAGACAGCTGCTGTAATCTACAATTAATATGAACGAAAAATTAAATTTCATTTCATTAATTTAATTTCACATACCCGAAAAAAATTATTTACAAATTTTTTAGTTAATTCTTTTAATATTAATAAAAATCAATGCCCATCGAAATGAGAATGTGTCATGCACTCGTGCATGCCGTCGAATAGGCTTTATGCGAAGTTTGCATGCATGCATTTTGTTTGGTTTGTTTTTATTAATGAACAACGTCTTTACTATGTTTGAGTTTCAAGCACTTTCATGTGCTACATATGTGTATGTACATAATTTCCGTAGTCTATGACGATTTTACTTGGTTGTAAGAATTAAACGCTGTTGGACATTGTCGATATTTAATTGAAAAACACATTTATTTTTGATATTGTACAATTTAACATGGTACGTCGCTGTTAGAGGCGCTGAGTACAGATGACAAACCAATTTCAATAATAAAATTAACTAATCAATCGAGCCGTAATAATTGCATCGCGCACAATAATCGATTTTATTCCATAAAATATTCCATTCCAGATTCTAGATCTAGACCGTAATCGTTTTGCATAATTGCAATATATCCTCAACACCTACTGCTAATTGCTCATGATGCTGCATAATTTACACAATATAGTTATATGTATGAATTATTGAATAACAATTGAAAAAAAGGTATTGAAATTGATATATAAAATATCTTTCAGGTTGTAAATTAAATTCTTGCCTTTGCTTGGCACAAATTTCTGCTTTTGTAATTACGTTATCATTGAACTGAATGCCTGTTCATTTCATAGTAAATTTTAATAAGAAGTTTTCTGCTCTAAAGGACATTAAAATATATTTGAAATTATGATCTTTGAAGAAATTCAATCCTCAAAGTGAAACGTAAATAATTTTATATCCATATTGTGCCTGTGAATCTTCAGATGGATTTCGAGTTGGATTCTTACAGGGGAACGTTTTTTTTAATTCAATATTACCAGAACACTACGGGATTCTAGAGATAGATATTTGCAATTAATATTACAATATATGTTTGTTTTTCAATTAAATGAAAAATATATGTTAGAAATGTCATGTTTGTTAATTAAATAATGTTTTTCTATAAAAGTTGTCTTGGCTGAAATCAGCACACATCACTTTAAACGGGAATTCGTCACAATTAATCAAAACAATCGTAATGAAACTCACTTCATCTGTAAAGTGAATTGTCTTTTTTATAAATCAATACTTCTTGCTAACTTTTTAATTGAAATTGTTAACAAATTTTTAAAAATAAGCATTGAATATCTGGTCCTCAAAATTTCGACAGCAGCAGAGAAGTTCAGCGGGATTCGAAGGCCTCTCGTTCAGATTCTCATGAAAGAGTGTACCAAAAACTAGCAGCAGAAATCGGGCATCAATATAATCAATTTCGATTGAAGTGTTTGGACGTGCATTTCCAAGTGTTTTATCTTATTGCAACTTGCAAGTGAATTAAAGTTTAAAATGGTAGAAACTACTGAAGTCGTTGCCGCTGCTGTGGAGAAAAAAACCAAGAAAACTGCGCCCGCCGCCAAGAAGCCAAAAGTTAAGCCGAGCCATCCTCCGACGTCTGAGATGGTGACAAGCGCTATCAAAACTCTCAAAGAACGTGGAGGTTCATCCCTGCCAGCCATCAAGAAATATCTTGCTGCCAATTACAAAGTGGATGTAGAGAAACTTGCTCCCTTCATTAAGAGGTACCTCAAAGCAGCGGTAATAAATGGCGCTTTAGTGCAGACCAAGGGGAAAGGAGCTTCAGGATCATTCAAACTCTCCAAGACGTCATCTACTGAAAAACCGAAAGTGACGAAAAAACCAGTGGAAAAGAAGACTAAATCGACAGCCAAGAAGACAGTTCAGAAGAAGGAAAGTAAGGCGAAAGACAAACCAGCCGCCAAGAAAACAACAAAGAAAGCTCCAGCTTCACCTAAAAAAGTGGAGAAGAAGAAAGCAGTGAAGGAAGCCGCAAAAACTGCGAAGAAAACTGGTGAAGTGAAGGCCAAAGTGACCAAACAAAAGCCAACCAAACCTTCGAAGGCAGCCCCAAAAACCAAAACGCCCAAACCCAAGACAGCAGCTTCCCCGGTCAAGAAAGCATCCAAGAGCAAGAAGTAAAGGGTGAAAGGAATGATGGTAAATTCATCGTTTACAAAATCCAGTCCTTTTCAGGACTACCAATTTCTTCAGAAAAGAGTACAATTATGTTGTTGTAGTTGCAATATTGCAAATATCAAAATGGTTTTTTTTTTTCAATGTTGCATTGACTGCACTGCAACTTTTCCCGCCAACATTGAGAAAAACGCGCAGTTCTATTGGATTATGCAGAGGAACCTTGTTGCGACATTTAATTAATTAAATTTTGAAAAAACATTAATTTTTGATAATTGTACAATTGAATATGCGATATCGCTGTTAAAGGCGCTGAGTAGAGATGACAAAACAATTTCAATAATACATATAATTCAAGCCACAATAGATACGTACATAATAATTGTGAATTCAACTTTTCAATGAATGGTTGCCATCTCCAGCGTTGAGACTTTTAAAATTGATAACTTACATTATTTTTGACATTGATTCATATATTTGTCATTAAATTAGTAGTTTCAACATTGCCGTAGTTAGAAATTGTGTATAAGAGAAGTTATTAAATACAGATATTTTTACTGTATTGAACTACACTACCTATGTTTAATTTTTATCAAATTAAACAAGTTACAAATCAAAATGTTATAATCGACTTTTAATAAGGATGTATTTAATTTCTTTACACAATTTTTTTTGTTTTTTTCAGGAAGGAAGATACTGTAAGTAAATGAAATTGGGCATAGTTTTTGATTCCTAATGAAACGCTAAAGATATATTATTATGTATTAATGTATATAAAACAAAACAACATCACATTTACTCTTTTCATACTGATTTGGCGGCCCTGAAAAGGGCCATTTAGTTATATTTTTGCTATAAAAGCATCTGCCGATTTACTTGGAGCTTGTGTATTTTGTTACAGCTTTGGTTCCCTCACTCACCGCATGTTTTGCAAGTTCTCCGGGAAGCAAGAGACGGACAGCGGTTTGTATCTCCCTGCTTGTAATTGTTGACCTCTTGTTGTAATGCGCCAACCGAGACGCTTCTGCAGCAATACGCTCAAAAATATCATTCACAAAACTGTTCATGATACTCATGGCCTTTGATGAGATTCCAGTGTCAGGATGAACTTGCTTCAGCACTTTGTAGATGTAAATGGCGTAGCTTTCCTTCCTCTTGCGTTTCTTCTTCTTGTCGCTCTTCGAAATATTCTTTTGCGCTTTGCCGGCTTTTTTGGCAGCTTTTCCACTCGTTTTAGGAGGCATGATTTAAACAAAAGTTGACAAATTTCTATCTTTCACCACGAACAGCAGTCAGCACGAAACTTCTGGCACAACTGAATGAATTTTGACAAGGCCTGAACAAGAACAATTTGAACAAGAACAATTTATTGCCATTTTTGATTATATACATTAATTACATAGGTTTCTTATTCTAACTTACTTTCTCTATTATTTTTACTTTTACATGTGTTTTTTTGACATTTATCAAAAGTGTGATAGCTTGTTTTAGATTTTATAACATTTTTATAACATTGTTTTGTTTTATTTTTTTTTTTAACATTCTTTAAATAGTAGTACTTTTGAAAAACAAGGCATGTGAAAAAAAGAGTGTACGTTATATTATTCTTAATGATTAAGAGAGAGATATACAATGTGGTATATGGTATGAGTATTAACAGTTTTTATGAAGAAAAAATATATTTGTTTTCTATTTGATTATTTGCATTAATTACATAGGTTTCTTATTTTAACTTGCTTAGTCTCTTAATTTTACTTTTACTTTTACTTTTACTTTTACTTTTACTTTTGCGTGTCTTTTGGCATTTATGAGAAGTGTAATAACTTGTTTTAGTTTTTTTTTGTTTTTGTTTTTTTTTACATTGTTTTGTTTTATTTTATAATGTTTTTTAAATGGTAATACTTCTAAGAAACTAGGTATGTAGAAAAGAGTGTACTTTTTATTATTCTTAATGGGTAAGAGAAGATATACATTATGGTAACTATAGTGATTTATTTTGTTGATTTTAGTTATATAAAATTTTATTTAATTATTTTTAATATATGTACTGATCTGTGCTGTAGATAGTTCGATTTCTTCTTAAGCTTTTGTTATAATGTGTTATTTTATTGCCATCATGTGTTCGATTTTGTTCTATTAAGTGTTTGAGGTGTAATGGTGGTTTAAACTGTGTGTTAGGTGGGGTTTCTTCAGAGTTTAGTATTTCTTCTATAAGTGTGTTATCTGTAAATTGTAAGTTATTGAAAAATTTAGATGCTGATTTGACTAGAAAGTTGTCTACTCTGGGGATTTTAGCTTTGTTGTACAGAGTTTTATTTTTGCACCATTTGTGCGAGTTTGGTTTTCTCCAATTATTAGTGCAATGTCGTAATATTTTTCTTTCGAATACTCTTATTTTTTCCATTTGGGCCGATGAAATGCCATGCCACACCGGGAACGCATATGCAATGATAGGTCTTATGATTTGTTTGTATAGAATAAGTTTTATGTTGGAATTTAGTTTTGATTTATAGTTGATTGCTTTATGTGTTTTCCAAAAACAGTTATTTGCTTTATTTAGAATGTATTTAACGTGATTATAAAAGGTTAGGTTGTTCTTTAGTATCACACCTAGATATTTTATGTGGGGTTTATATTTTATATCCGTGTTGTTTATTCTTAAATTGAAATTGGACATTTTATGTTTAGTGTTACGGGGTGTGTTGTTTTGATAAAGTATAGTGAATTCGCATTTTTGAATGTTGAGTTTTATTTTCCATGTGGAAAGGTATTTATATAGTTGCTGAAGATAGTTATCTAAATGCCATTTCATAACTCTTTTCTGGTGATGAGATGCATATAGCAAGATATCATCTGCGAAGCATAGTACCTTGACGAGCCTTTCTCTGTGGGATGGGATAGGGATGTCTGATGTGAATAGGTTGTAGAGTGTCGGCGCCAATATTGACCCTTGGGGGACACCAGCTAGTACTCTATATGTGTTCGAAAGTGTTTTGTTTATTTTAACTCTGAGGGTTCTGTTTGTTAGATAGTTGTGAATTACCTTACACAAATGGTTGTTGAAATTAAATTTGAATTTCATTTTGTAAATTAGGCCCATTGTCCAAGTGGTGTCGAATGCTTTTTCGCTGTCAAGTGAGCATACCGTAGTTGCTTTATTATTTTGTAGGTTTAGTGCTACATCTTGTAACAGCAGTGTTAAGGCATGTGTAGTTGAATGAAGTGGTTTAAAGCCGAATTGAAATCTTGGAATGATACTATGTTCTTCGCAGTGTTCTCTAATTTTCTTTAATATGAAATTCTCATATATTTTGCTTATGCATGAAAGTAGAGATATAGGCCTATAGCTGGAGGGAGTTGATGGGTTTTTATTTGGTTTTAAGATCGGGATAACAACTGCTTCTTTCCAAGCTTTTGGAAAGTATGCAGTGTTGAATATATGATTGAAGAGAATAGCGAGAAAAGTATAAAAAATAGGAGGCATTTTTTTTAATAGGAAATTGCTAATGTTGTCATTGCCAGCAGTCTTTTTTGAATTTCTGCTTTTAATAATGCTTTTTACTTCATAGGCTGTAATCATGTGTGTGGCAGTATCAGAAGGTGCATTTTCACTAATGTTAGCAGAGTTTTGGTTAGTAAAGATCGTCAAGGGATCAGGGTTACTTTGGATTAATTCCCTTATAGCGTTGTTGACTGTGCATGTAAACGCAGGTTGTCCAATATTATCATTCTGGGAATGTACTTTTTCATAATATTCTCCTAAAATATTAGCCTTGTGTGTGTCGGTTTGAATTATGTGATTATAGGAATCAGGTTGTAGAATAGGTATGTTACTGGTGAGTTGTTTTGTGTTACAGTATGTTTTTACCGTTTTAAAGGTTGAGTTATTCATTTTAATGTTTGACCACTTTTTTTTCCAATAGTTCTCAATATGGTTTTGTATTTTATTTTTTATGATAACTTGAAGGCAATGTATTTGTGATTTAAGTAGGGTTTTAGTTGGATCATAATTGGTTCTGTACCATCTTCTTCTTAGATTATTTTTATATTTTATTATTTGAATAATATTTCTAGGTAAGGGGATTGTCGACCTATGATTAATGGTAGTGGTTGGTATATTTATATTAATGGCTTCTTGTAGAACATTATTAAGGCTGTCGATTGTGTTATCAATTTCATTTTCATTTAAGTTTCTATTAGTTGGGAGATTTATGTTTTTTATGCCATCCTTCACATATTTTCTTAGGTTTGTCCAATCAGTATTGGCGAGGTTTGGAATTGTTTCCGGTGGGGATAGATACAATGGATCATTTAAAGAAAGATCTAAAAGAACCGCGCTGTGATCCGAAGGATAATCAAAAGTAGATAACTGCCCGCTTCTGTCACATCTGTAATTAAGTGTGGTTGAGACTATAAATAAGTCTAAATACGACTGAGTATTATGATAAGTAGGTTTGTTTGTTTTAAGAATTTGAGTAGAATACTGGGCTGAGTTTTTTATTATCCATCTATTGAGTGATTTCCCTGCACGATTATTAGCTACATTATACCAGGAAGTATGCTTGGCATTAAAGTCTCCTCCCAAAATATGGAACTCAGTATCAATGGCCTGGAAGAGTAAATCCAAATCATTTTCAATATCCTGTGTTCCACTTTTGTTATATATTGAGGCGATGGTTAGGTTTTTATTATTTATTTTAATTTTAATGGCAACCACTTCAATAAATTGGAATGTGGGCAGATTATTTATGTGCGTAAAATTAATGTTATTTTTAATTATGATTGCCGTTCCTCCTCCACTAGATTCCCTATCGGCTCTGATAATGTTGTAGTTTGCATATGCTATATTATGGTATGGTTTAAGTTTTGTTTCGCAAATGAGTAGTATGTTTGGTTTGTGATAATTCATGAAATTTTCCAAGAGATATCTCTTGTACAAAGATATAAGGGAGTTAGTATTTATTAAAAAGATTTTTAATTTGTTTAATCTGTTTGTTATTGGATTTTGTGTAATCATGTTTTATTGGTTAATTCTATTAAAAAAGTAAGTAATTGGAGTCTTTTTTGACTCTCTGTATTTAGTGCCTTATATGAAGGAATAAATATATCAATTTTATTTAAAATATCTAGCATATTCATTCCAAACATGTTATTAGCTTCTGTATTTAGAAAATTAAAATTTGAATTTGTAGGTGATTGTAATTTTATATTCTGTGCTTTGTTATTGTTATTATTTATTTTGCTTGTTTTTGCTTTAGGCAATGGAGGTTTTTTCTGGAAAAGGGAAGCAAATGTCACTGATTCATTTATATAATTATTAATTGATGACTTTTTTTGTTTATCCTCTTCTTTTTTATTTTTAATTCTTGTGATTATTTCCTTGTATTTCTCACAATTTCTATAACTGGCTGGGTGACCTGTTTTTTTACAATTTATGCATACGAGAGTGTCTTTATTATTGCTTATATTATTTTCTTCCATTGAATGAGACCCCGATGCTACACTGCACTCACCGGGCTTATGAGTATTTATGCATTTTACACATCGATATGGCATTTTGCAGTTTGAGGCTGCATGGCCAAATCTTTGGCAATTACGACACTGCACTATTTGTGTTGGTTTGTATTTTTTTATTTCAACTCTTTGATGGAGTAAATATTTGATATTGTATATTTCTTTTAAGTTGCTGTTTGGTGATAATTGAAGCAACCAAAGCGGTTGGAATTTCGTTTTTAATTTCACAATTTTTAGAACTTCTATGTGTAAGTTAAGGGCTTTAAGATTTTCGAGAATGTCTTGTTCATTAAATGAACGATCAATATTTTTTATAACCACACTTAATGGTTTCTCATTTTTTAGTGTGTAGGTGTAATAACCATAATTATTATCTTCCAGCAGTTTCTGTGTTTGTTTATGATCAGTTATGTTAGTTAGTATGATATGGGTAATGTTTTTGTTAATTTTTTTTAATTGAAAATTTTCATTTTTAAGTGTTATTTTGAGTGTTTCAATAAATGTTTTAATTGGGAGATTATATGCCACAATAGGTGGCAATGTCTTGTTTTTACCTTGTTTTTCTGTATTTTCCTTGGAGATGATTTTTTTAGCATTATTTTCCTTAGGAATGATTTTATTAATATTATTTTCCTTAGTTTCTTTTCTAGGTAACTGTTTAGTACAATCTTTTTTTTTCTTAATTAATATGTTGTATTTTTGCTTTAATTTAAGATAGGATGTATGTAATTCTAGATACTTAGCTTCAAGGTTGTTTTGGTTTGTAACTTCAGAAATAAATGGCTTCTTCTTTGTCGCGTTGTTTTTCTCCGAATCGCTTCCACTATGTTGTCGTGGTCTCTTCATATTTGATGTCTTATTTGATGTTTCAGAGCATGTGGACATCTCATCCTCGCCCGAAGATGTTGTTTGTTCCTCATCAAGGTCCGCATCAGTATCCGCTTCACTATCCGCATCATTCATGTTGTCTGCAAGTCGACTGATCAAATCCATTAGCAGTTCATTATTAGCACTCACTTTCTAATGCTACACAGGCTTTAGATTTGAATGCACAGTTTAAACGAAATTTGCCACGTGTTTCTTGTACCGTTGAGTCAAAGCAAGGTCACTTCACGAGTGTCTAAAGAATCGCAGAGAATCCGATCTTAATTTCACTGCTATTTACTGTTTTATTTAGTTCAGTTTAGAATTGCTTTTTTGTTTTTTTTTTTTTTTTTTTTATCAACTTTTTATAAATTTCTATCTTTCACCACGAACAGCAGTCAGCACGAAACTTCTGGCACAACTGAATGAATTTTTGACAAGGCCTGGGTTTGGCCTGGGTTAATATTCATCATTCGGGTAAGTATTTCTCCCCTCCACATGCCAAAACTCACACAAAAATCGTACTCGCAGAGAGGTATAAGTTCTGAACATTGAGGAGAAATTGAGCATTCCGTAGAACATTGCAGAGTGGTGAAGTTCGCTAGTCTCGCTCTCGAGTTTTGTGTTTTAAAAAGTGATATTTAAATTGAATTCAAGATGTCTGGTCGTGGAAAGGGAGGAAAAGTCAAGGGAAAGGCAAAGTCCCGTTCAAACCGTGCTGGTCTTCAATTCCCCGTTGGTCGTATCCATCGTCTCTTGCGAAAGGGAAATTATGCTGAACGCGTCGGAGCTGGTGCTCCAGTCTATTTGGCTGCAGTAATGGAGTATCTAGCTGCTGAAGTTCTTGAATTGGCTGGAAATGCTGCCCGCGATAACAAGAAGACTAGGATTATTCCCAGGCATTTGCAGTTAGCCATTCGTAATGACGAGGAATTGAATAAATTATTATCTGGAGTGACAATTGCTCAAGGTGGTGTTCTGCCGAATATTCAGGCTGTGCTCTTACCCAAGAAGACAGAAAAGAAAGCCTAAATTAAAGTTGTCCATTTTCATCATTTACAAACGGTCCTTTTCAGGACCACCACATAAATAATAAGAGAGTAAATCCTGAATAAGTTGATTTTAATTGTCTGTTTTCTAAAAATTATTTCTATTTAAACTATATAAATACTTTTATTTCACAACTAGTGAAACTAGGAAAAAATGACTGCGATTTATGTCAACATTTAATTTGATTCGTGCCCATTAAAAGCATATATTACAAAATATTGCGATTGTAGGCAGATCGCTACATCCAAACACACAGAGGACGCGACGATTAAAGATAAACAGACGCAATGTCCCTTCATGTAGACGACAAAAAAAAAATTTTCAATTGATAAATAAATGTTTCAATCAATTATGTAATATGTTGAAAACATTATGTAAACAATAATTGTGAAAAGTTACTATGATTTACATTTATTTTTCCACCCTGACAGAGACATGAAAGCAATTAATAATAAAAGGCTCACAGTTGCAGGTTCCCAACTCCCTATGTGCATATTTCATAAAAAATATTTTCACTTTTGGAGATTATGATAAAATTAAAAATACAACTCGCCAACAAATCTTTTTTACTCTTTTTTTAATGCATTGGTGGTCCTGAAAAGGACCTTTATGGTTAAGAAAATCCCAAAGAATTTTCTAGATTTAGCCGCCAAAACCGTACAAGGTGCGTCCTTGCCTCTTCAGAGCATATACAACATCCATAGCCGTTACAGTTTTCCTCTTTGCATGTTCAGTGTAGGTAACAGCATCACGAATTACATTCTCCAAAAATACTTTGAGAACACCTCTAGTTTCCTCGTAAATCAATCCAGAAATCCTCTTAACACCACCTCGACGAGCCAAACGACGAATAGCAGGCTTGGTAATGCCTTGGATATTATCGCGAAGAACCTTGCGATGACGCTTGGCACCTCCTTTTCCCAAACCTTTTCCTCCTTTACCGCGTCCAGTCATTTTTCACTAAAATCAAATCGATTTCAATTGCCAAACACAAACAGAAACACTACCGTCAAGCCAGACGTTCACTTTCAGAATGGACTTGGCAATCAACGAGCGAGTATTTATAGATGCTGTCGCCAGTCGCTGTCGCACTCAATTTCTACGGGCGATGGTGGGGAGAAATGCTCACCATAATTTTCTTTAAATTCTTACGCTTCAGATCGCAACAAACCATTCAAACCATTCATCCATTATTCAAACCATCATTGATTTCATTCATTCAAACCATTCATTCAAACCATTGAAACCAACAAACCATTCATTCTCATTCATCAAACCATTCATTCATTCATTATTCTCATTCATTCTCATCATGATCTTGAACTAGATGTTGATTTAGTGAAATGTCTGATTTTGTAAAGTTAGTTCGGGGACCTTGAACTTTGATTGTTTTGTGGATTCGTTTTGTTTAACTGCGTTTTGAAAAACTGAAAACTGAAAAGCAGAGACGCTTAAGTGTAGTGAAATCAACCGCAATTTTAATAATTATTAATACCGCGAGTGTAGAGTCGCAGTTGCTTATCCAAGGCAGCTCGTAGTGCTCCTTAGGCTGGATCATGGGGGATATTAAAGACCCCGAAACAGCCATCCGTGCACTTGAGGTCTACCTCACCAAGATTTTCGATTTGTTCGGACCATCGGTTGGAGACAGAATATGCTCTGTAATACAGAAATTCACCACAACAGTTGACAATGACGATATAGAAAGCGTTGCCTCGATGAGAAGCACACGCTCAGAGACCTCAGTCTGCCAAACAGACAGCGAAAGAGAGGAAAACTCTAGTGGGGAATCCTCCAGCGAGGAAGAAAAAGCGACAGGGCCGATCGAAACCGGTAGCAAAAGAGTTCGGAAGGAGAACAGCGCTAAGGGCGCAAAAAAACGAGCAATGAAGGACATCAGGCAAACGGAGGCGGCCAAAAAGGCACAGCCACCACAGCCACAACCAATGCCAGTTAACAAGGAAAAACCCACACCTGTGACCCACCAGCAGCCAACCCCCGCAGTAGCCAAACCGAAAGAAAATGGAATGCCACCAATCATCTGTTTCTCGGCTAATGTAGCCGAGATTAGTCGCCACGCGAAAGCCAGGAACATGGAATTCACCATTAAAAACCTCAACACCACCAAATCATCGATCAACGCCAAGACCCAGGAAAGTTTCACTCAGCTAACGGACTTTCTAAAGGAGAGGAAGATCCAGCACCACACTTTTACACCGCGTGGAGAGCGCAAACACTTATACATGCTCAAAGGAGTGCATCATTCGTTCACCGTAGCCGAAGTGCACGAGGCTTTGGCAAGTGTAGGAATACCGGCCATCAAGACATCAGCCTACAAGTCGACAAGGAGCCGCGAGAGGGCATTCAACAATTTCGTCGTCCAACTAGAAAAGGGATTCGACATCAACGAACTCATGAAGTGCAACCTACTCCTCAACCAGAAGGTCCATTGGGAACGCTACAAGATCAACGAGATAGCCCAGTGTAGGAACTGCCAGCGTTTTGGGCACGTAGCCAGCAATTGCGGCATGAGCTTCGTTTGCGTGAAGTGCAACGAAAATCATAAGGCAGGAGATTGTAAGCGGAAGGCAGACGACAAGGAGGTTTTCTGTGCAAACTGCAAGAAAACGGGACACCCAGCCAACTACAGAGGATGCCCAGCCTACAAAACAAAAGTGGACAATTTAAAGAAAGCAGATGAGGAACGGAAAACTCGGCAGAGCAACATCGCGAAGGCGGCCTGCGTCTTCACGAAACCAACTCTAAACTATGCAGCAGCAGCAAAAAGCGCAATCAAAATACCAAAAAATCCACAGCCAAAACAGAAGACAGCGGAGCAAGGCCCAAAGCGAAGCCAGCCAACACAATCAAAGGAGCACTCGGCAGCAAACCTGTCCACCGAGGTCCAAAGGTTATTTGGCACGGACCTACTCTCGGTGATCCAGAAGGCACGGAAAGCAATTCCACGACATTTCACCAGGATGAACGACGACGAAAAATCCGTAGCGCTGGCTACTTTTATCTTCCAGATATGCAGCGCATAAGAACACTCCGCATCATAACGTACAATGTTAACTCCATCTACAGCCTTGCCAAGAGGGCAGCCCTCAACTTCTTCATGAAAAAAAACATTCCGGACATCATGCTCATAAGCGAAACAAGACTGACCGCCAGAAGCAAAGTAGATTTCGTCGGGTACAATCTATTCAGGAGCACCAAACGGGAAAATGATGTTGGGACAGCCGTAATTATTCGTCACGACCTACAAGCAGCGGCAGTGCCCATCCCCCAACTCTATTGCTTCGAAGCAACAGCGATATCCTTAGACGTCTACCAAGGAGAAACCCTTATCGTTATGAGTGTTTACAAGAGATGTAACGCATGCACCGCGGACATCAATCGTGACCTCCACATCCTGAACAACGTAGCACGTAACTACACCTACTGCGTCATCGGCGGAGATTTCAACGCCAGGCACCCACTCTGGCTGGACACCACAGCCAGCAACGATGGAATGGCAATAGCCCACTGGTTCAATGACAACGCGGATTTGCACAACCTGGCTATTGTGTCACAGCCCCAACCAACCTTCCCCAGAACACCATCCCTACTGGATTTCTTCCTGGCGACAACAAACCTCGTGTTTCTGCAGCCGGAAATCCGCAATTTCGACTGCAGGCTAATAACCGGCGACTCGGACCACGAAGCAGTGCAGCTTAAAGTCAGACTGCGGCAGAACATATTCACAACTCCCCAACGGCGCAACTTCATCGACATAAAGCACCTTGACATCGAAAAAATTCAACAAAACATCGAGCGAAACCTCAGCGCCATTCCTTGCTCGCGAAACTTGGGCAACAGTGAAATCGACGAAGCCCTGGGAAAGCTGGAAGCAACAATCGGGGCAGCATTGGATGCGCAAAGGAAACCACTCACCTCGAAGGACAGATACAGACACCTGCCTACTTACATCCAGACCCTGTACCACCACCGGCAGCGCCTAAGGAAAACTCTCCAACGCATTAGACGAAGAACCCTCAATACAGTAAGTAGCGACTACCGCACTGTGCTCAGCGAGTTAAACTGCACCAACACCATGTTTCGCAACGCTGTCAACCACCACAACAACGAGGAACTCAGGAAGAAGCTGCAGAGCATCAAACCAGGACCCGAGACTTTCAGCAACATCAAGAAAATCATCGGGAAGCAAGGAAAGATGCCAGCGAAAATAATAAGCGGGCAGAGAGAGATCTCAACTCCGGCGGACATGAGCGAAGCATTTGCCGACCACTTCGAAAACACCTTTAAACCCTCGCCCCCCGATGACCCGGTCTTCCTGACAGAAGTGCGGCAAAGTGTTGAAAGGATCAACCAGCACGTGTCCACAATAACCGATTTCAGCGAGAGCAATCCAGCACACGATCCCACCGACCTGGAAGAATTCAGCACAACAGAAGACATCATCAGCATCGTTCAGGAAGGACACGCCAAAAAATCAGCTGGACCAGATAATATCTCGAACTTCGTCATGAAGAGACTACCTAAAGCTGTATTCACGCTCTTGACGATCATCATCAACAATTGCGTCAACAACAGTTACTTTCCTACCAAGTGGAAAGTAGCTAGGATAGTAGCAGTCCAGAAAAAAGAAGGCGCCGACAACGTGAAAGGGTACAGACCGATCTCTCTGCTAAACGCGGCTAGCAAGATCCTGGAGGAAGTCATCCTGCGAAGGATGAAGATACACTGCCAAAGAGCAGCCATCATTCCTGACTACCAGTACGGGTTCCGGAAGCAGCACTCTACTCTACACGCACTGACTAAGTTCCACCACCATATCACACGAGGGCTCAACAACCACCAGGTCACAGTAGCCTGCTTCCTGGACATCGAAAAGGCTTTCGACACCGTATGGGTGGATGGGCTTATCCATAAGCTCACCACCCTCAATTTTCCTACTACAATAACCAAAATTGTACAGAGTTTCCTTCGTTTCAGAACTTTCTTCGTAGAAATTGAGGGCAAGAAGTCAACCACGAGGGGCATCCGCGCAGGAGTCGCGCAGGGGTCAAAACTGGGACCAATGCTCTTCAACATATTCACCAGCCAGCAACCGGAGCTTCAACAGGGAACGCAGTGCTGCCTTTTCGCCGATGACTCAGTGACGTTCGCCAGTTCGATGTCCGCGCAAATAGCAGCCCTGAAAGTTGAACAACACATCAGGAATTTGCACGAGTTCTACAGCCGATGGGGGCTCCAGATCAACGCGGGAAAATCGCAACTGGTAGTCTTCCGCCGCCCAGCAACTAGGAACCAGAGGAGATCGAGATCGGCAACCAGATGCAGAGAAATCCAAATCAGGCTTCCAAACGGGTCAGCAATACGCGCTAACACCAATGTCAGGTACCTGGGGATCACCTTCACCGAACGAATGAAGTTCAACAAGCACGTCGATGTCGTAGTCAAGCACGCCAACTTCGCCTTCAGCAGGGTACACCCCCTACTCCGCAAGCAGAATGGGCTGAGCACCGCCACGAAGCTCCTCATTTATAAACAATTGATTCGTCCCATCATCACCTACTGCTTCCCAGTCTGGAGCACGATCACCAAGTCACACATGGACAAGATCGGAAGACTCGAGAGGAAGATCCTCCGGATATGCACGGGCCTGCACTTCAACCCGGCCACTAGGAAGAAACCAAGCAGCAAACGATTGTATGACGCATCCAACATTGTCCCCATCGACGTGCATATGATTCGTCTATACCGAAGACTGCTGAACGCAGCCCCCAACCACCCAAATCCAGAGGTGAGGAGCATTGCAGGAAGTCCAATAATCCCCACACATCGGTACCTGCATGTAGGACACATCCTCAGTGAGGAATTCGTCACCACGAATCAGGCAGAGCCCTCCCGATTCTACAGGATGGCGGATCCGGAGCATCATCGGGGATAACCCAAACCCGCAGGGAAAACCAGGAACACCCGGACCTGAACGACCCGAGGACAAAAGCCACATTATTATTTAGGTTATGTTAAGCCATCCACGTATCTGTTAAACATTTTTAGCAAATAAGAAGCCATTGTTAAATTAAGACCCCTAGATTTGAGTCCTAAATAAGTTAGTTAAGTTATCATTTATTATTAATATAATTGTTAAGTTTAAATATAAGTCAATTGTAAATACCTCGTTCAATAAATAACTTTAACTTTAACTTAACGCAACAAACCATTTGTGAAGTGAGTTCGGGAACTTTGACTTTTGAGTGTTTTTGTGGATTTGTTTTCTTTAGCTGCATTTTGAAAACTAGGACGAAATGGCTCGTACAAAGCAAACTGCTAGAAAGTCGACTGGTGGAAAGGCTCCACGGAAGCAATTGGCAACGAAGGCTGCTAGGAAGAGTGCACCAGCAACCGGAGGAGTTAAGAAGCCTCATCGTTATCGGCCAGGAACAGTTGCTCTGCGTGAAATTCGTCGTTACCAGAAGAGTACAGAATTGTTGATTAGGAAATTACCCTTCCAACGGCTTGTTCGAGAAATTGCTCAAGATTTTAAGACTGACTTGCGTTTCCAGAGCTCTGCTGTTATGGCTTTGCAGGAAGCCAGCGAAGCTTATCTGGTGGGATTGTTTGAGGATACCAACTTGTGCGCAATTCATGCTAAACGTGTTACCATAATGCCGAAGGACATTCAATTGGCTCGTCGCATCCGTGGAGAACGTGCATAAATTATTTTATGCAGTAAATTATTGAGAACGGTCCTTTTCAGGACCACCAATAACCTAATAAAAGAGTAAAATTATGAATATTGAACATATAAACACTCTTTCAGGGGTAACCAACACACAGTGGAGACAGCTGCTGTAATCTACAATTAATATGAACGAAAAATTAAATTTCATTTCATTAATTTAATTTCACATACCCGAAAAAAATTATTTACAAATTTTTTAGTTAATTCTTTTAATATTAATAAAAATCAATGCCCATCGAAATGAGAATGTGTCATGCACTCGTGCATGCCGTCGAATAGGCTTTATGCGAAGTTTGCATGCATGCATTTTGTTTGGTTTGTTTTTATTAATGAACAACGTCTTTACTATGTTTGAGTTTCAAGCACTTTCATGTGCTACATATGTGTATGTACATAATTTCCGTAGTCTATGACGATTTTACTTGGTTGTAAGAATTAAACGCTGTTGGACATTGTCGATATTTAATTGAAAAACACATTTATTTTTGATATTGTACAATTTAACATGGTACGTCGCTGTTAGAGGCGCTGAGTACAGATGACAAACCAATTTCAATAATAAAATTAACTAATCAATCGAGCCGTAATAATTGCATCGCGCACAATAATCGATTTTATTCCATAAAATATTCCATTCCAGATTCTAGATCTAGACCGTAATCGTTTTGCATAATTGCAATATATCCTCAACACCTACTGCTAATTGCTGATCATGCTGCATAATTTACACAATATAGTTATATGTATGAATTATTGAATAACAATTGAAAAAAAGGTATTGAAATTGATATATAAAATATCTTTCAGGTTGTAAATTAAATTCATGCCTTTGCTTGGCACAAATTTCTGCTTTTGTAATTACGTTATCATTGAACTGAATGCCTGTTCATTTCATAGTAAATTTTAATAAGAAGTTTTCTGCTCTAAAGGACATTAAAATATATTTGAAATTATGATCTTTGAAGAAATTCAATCCTCAAAGTGAAACGTAAATAATTTTATATCCATATTGTGCCTGTGAATCTTCAGATGGATTTCGAGTTGGATTCTTACAGGGGAACGTTTTTTTTAATTCAATATTACCAGAACACTACGGGATTCTAGAGATAGATATTTGCAATTAATATTACAATATATGTTTGTTTTTCAATTAAATGAAAAATATATGTTAGAAATGTCATGTTTGTTAATTAAATAATGTTTTTCTATAAAAGTTGTCTTGGCTGAAATCAGCACACATCACTTTAAACGGGAATTCGTCACAATTAATCAAAACAATCGTAATGAAACTCACTTCATCTGTAAAGTGAATTGTCTTTTTTATAAATCAATACTTCTTGCTAACTTTTTAATTGAAATTGTTAACAAATTTTTAAAAATAAGCATTGAATATCTGGTCCTCAAAATTTCGACAGCAGCAGAGAAGTTCAGCGGGATTCGAAGGCCTCTCGTTCAGATTCTCATGAAAGAGTGTACCAAAAACTAGCAGCAGAAATCGGGCATCAATATAATCAATTTCGATTGAAGTGTTTGGACGTGCATTTCCAAGTGTTTTATCTTATTGCAACTTGCAAGTGAATTAAAGTTTAAAATGGTAGAAACTACTGAAGTCGTTGCCGCTGCTGTGGAGAAAAAAACCAAGAAAACTGCGCCCGCCGCCAAGAAGCCAAAAGTTAAGCCGAGCCATCCTCCGACGTCTGAGATGGTGACAAGCGCTATCAAAACTCTCAAAGAACGTGGAGGTTCATCCCTGCCAGCCATCAAGAAATATCTTGCTGCCAATTACAAAGTGGATGTAGAGAAACTTGCTCCCTTCATTAAGAGGTACCTCAAAGCAGCGGTAATAAATGGCGCTTTAGTGCAGACCAAGGGGAAAGGAGCTTCAGGATCATTCAAACTCTCCAAGACGTCATCTACTGAAAAACCGAAAGTGACGAAAAAACCAGTGGAAAAGAAGACTAAATCGACAGCCAAGAAGACAGTTCAGAAGAAGGAAAGTAAGGCGAAAGACAAACCAGCCGCCAAGAAAACAACAAAGAAAGCTCCAGCTTCACCTAAAAAAGTGGAGAAGAAGAAAGCAGTGAAGGAAGCCGCAAAAACTGCGAAGAAAACTGGTGAAGTGAAGGCCAAAGTGACCAAACAAAAGCCAACCAAACCTTCGAAGGCAGCCCCAAAAACCAAAACGCCCAAACCCAAGACAGCAGCTTCCCCGGTCAAGAAAGCATCCAAGAGCAAGAAGTAAAGGGTGAAAGGAATGATGGTAAATTCATCGTTTACAAAATCCAGTCCTTTTCAGGACTACCAATTTCTTCAGAAAAGAGTACAATTATGTTGTTGTAGTTGCAATATTGCAAATATCAAAATGGTTTTTTTTTTTCAATGTTGCATTGACTGCACTGCAACTTTTCCCGCCAACATTGAGAAAAACGCGCAGTTCTATTGGATTATGCAGATTAACCTTGTTGCGACATTTAATTAATTAAATTTTGAAAAAACATTAATTTTTGATAATTGTACAATTGAATATGCGATATCGCTGTTAAAGGCGCTGAGTAGAGATGACAAAACAATTTCAATAATACATATAATTCAAGCCACAATAGATACGTACATAATAATTGTGAATTCAACTTTTCAATGAATGGTTGCCATCTCCAGCGTTGAGACTTTTAAAATTGATAACTTACATTATTTTTGACATTGATTCATATATTTGTCATTAAATTAGTAGTTTCAACATTGCCGTAGTTAGAAATTGTGTATAAGAGAAGTTATTAAATACAGATATTTTTACTGTATTGAACTACACTACCTATGTTTAATTTTTATCAAATTAAACAAGTTACAAATCAAAATGTTATAATCGACTTTTAATAAGGATGTATTTAATTTCTTTACACAATTTTTTTTGTTTTTTTCAGGAAGGAAGATACTGTAAGTAAATGAAATTGGGCATAGTTTTTGATTCCTAATGAAACGCTAAAGATATATTATTATGTATTAATGTATATAAAACAAAACAACATCACATTTACTCTTTTCATACTGATTTGGCGGCCCTGAAAAGGGCCATTTAGTTATATTTTTGCTATAAAAGCATCTGCCGATTTACTTGGAGCTTGTGTATTTTGTTACAGCTTTGGTTCCCTCACTCACCGCATGTTTTGCAAGTTCTCCGGGAAGCAAGAGACGGACAGCGGTTTGTATCTCCCTGCTTGTAATTGTTGACCTCTTGTTGTAATGCGCCAACCGAGACGCTTCTGCAGCAATACGCTCAAAAATATCATTCACAAAACTGTTCATGATACTCATGGCCTTTGATGAGATTCCAGTGTCAGGATGAACTTGCTTCAGCACTTTGTAGATGTAAATGGCGTAGCTTTCCTTCCTCTTGCGTTTCTTCTTCTTGTCGCTCTTCGAAATATTCTTTTGCGCTTTGCCGGCTTTTTTGGCAGCTTTTCCACTCGTTTTAGGAGGCATGATTTAAACAAAAGTTGACAAATTTCTATCTTTCACCACGAACAGCAGTCAGCACGAAACTTCTGGCACAACTGAATGAATTTTGACAAGGCCTGGGTTTGGCCTGGGTTAATATTCATCATTCGGGTAAGTATTTCTCCCCTCCACATGCCAAAACTCACACAAAAATCGTACTCGCAGAGAGGTATAAGTTCTGAACATTGAGGAGAAATTGAGCATTCCGTAGAACATTGCAGAGTGGTGAAGTTCGCTAGTCTCGCTCTCGAGTTTTGTGTTTTAAAAAGTGATATTTAAATTGAATTCAAGATGTCTGGTCGTGGAAAGGGAGGAAAAGTCAAGGGAAAGGCAAAGTCCCGTTCAAACCGTGCTGGTCTTCAATTCCCCGTTGGTCGTATCCATCGTCTCTTGCGAAAGGGAAATTATGCTGAACGCGTCGGAGCTGGTGCTCCAGTCTATTTGGCTGCAGTAATGGAGTATCTAGCTGCTGAAGTTCTTGAATTGGCTGGAAATGCTGCCCGCGATAACAAGAAGACTAGGATTATTCCCAGGCATTTGCAGTTAGCCATTCGTAATGACGAGGAATTGAATAAATTATTATCTGGAGTGACAATTGCTCAAGGTGGTGTTCTGCCGAATATTCAGGCTGTGCTCTTACCCAAGAAGACAGAAAAGAAAGCCTAAATTAAAGTTGTCCATTTTCATCATTTACAAACGGTCCTTTTCAGGACCACCACATAAATAATAAGAGAGTAAATCCTGAATAAGTTGATTTTAATTGTCTGTTTTCTAAAAATTATTTCTATTTAAACTATATAAATACTTTTATTTCACAACTAGTGAAACTAGGAAAAAATGACTGCGATTTATGTCAACATTTAATTTGATTCGTGCCCATTAAAAGCATATATTACAAAATATTGCGATTGTAGGCAGATCGCTACATCCAAACACACAGAGGACGCGACGATTAAAGATAAACAGACGCAATGTCCCTTCATGTAGACGACAAAAAAAAAATTTTCAATTGATAAATAAATGTTTCAATCAATTATGTAATATGTTGAAAACATTATGTAAACAATAATTGTGAAAAGTTACTATGATTTACATTTATTTTTCCACCCTGACAGAGACATGAAAGCAATTAATAATAAAAGGCTCACAGTTGCAGGTTCCCAACTCCCTATGTGCATATTTCATAAAAAATATTTTCACTTTTGGAGATTATGATAAAATTAAAAATACAACTCGCCAACAAATCTTTTTTACTCTTTTTTTAATGCATTGGTGGTCCTGAAAAGGACCTTTATGGTTAAGAAAATCCCAAAGAATTTTCTAGATTTAGCCGCCAAAACCGTACAAGGTGCGTCCTTGCCTCTTCAGAGCATATACAACATCCATAGCCGTTACAGTTTTCCTCTTTGCATGTTCAGTGTAGGTAACAGCATCACGAATTACATTCTCCAAAAATACTTTGAGAACACCTCTAGTTTCCTCGTAAATCAATCCAGAAATCCTCTTAACACCACCTCGACGAGCCAAACGACGAATAGCAGGCTTGGTAATGCCTTGGATATTATCGCGAAGAACCTTGCGATGACGCTTGGCACCTCCTTTTCCCAAACCTTTTCCTCCTTTACCGCGTCCAGTCATTTTTCACTAAAATCAAATCGATTTCAATTGCCAAACACAAACAGAAACACTACCGTCAAGCCAGACGTTCACTTTCAGAATGGACTTGGCAAAAAAAAAAAAAAAGAGGAGGAAAAATGCCGAATTATACATGTTGTGCAAGTACCCAGTGGAAGCAGAAATCAGGAAGCCAGAGGGAATTCCCACCCGACTCCTGCCACTACCACCAGGAACCGCACAACATTCACCTAATCGAGTTCCCAGGCTCGAAAAGGCTCATGCCCACTGGGGCGGCAGCTGAAAGCAAAAAAGCAACTAAGCGGATGATTTGGATAGGAACTATCTAAGGAAGTGGAGATTGGGTAATCTACTAAGAGGATGACGCATGCTTGTCCTCTATAAAAATTGCAATGAAAAAATTACTTACATACTTTGACGTGCCCTTGTAGAGCCCTGGAATTATATAAAAAACAAAAAAAATCGAAAGAAGAAGGGCTGGTGTTCAATCGAAGACCAGGAACGGGGTGAAGTGTTCAATACCAACAATGTGTCTTGGGATCAGCCTCTGTAAGCATTCGCTAATTCCTGGTGGCTCACCAGGTTATAGAAATTTGGACATGAGGGGTTAAACAAACGGTCGTACGAGTGGTCGTTTAATATTATGGGAGAGAGATATTCATTAGCAGCATCACGTAGCCTATTGTCCGTGACCATATCACAGACCAGATGGTTAACATGATTTCCCAGCTTACTAATGACGTTTCTGCCCAGCCTAAAAAGGAAGCAATCCAACTTTTCTAACTTTGTGACGGAGGAAGCAGCATCATACAGTTCGATGTTACTGTATAATTTATGATGTGCTTTGAAGTATTTGCCTGTGCAAATACGTAAAATACGTCTCTCAAGGACAAGTAGTTTATGGAAATTAGTTTTATTCAAACTGAACCAGACTGGGAATCCATAACTAATAATGGGTCTGATAAGTTGCTTATACATCAGCAACTTGACCTTGGTAGAGAGACCAGAATTCAGACGAAGTAGTGGTCTCAGAATACTGAGGGACATGTTGGCTTTTTTAGAGATGTGGGTACAGTGTCGTTTAAATTGGAAAAGTTGGTTAAAGTGTATTCCGAGGAATTT
This sequence comes from Leptogaster cylindrica, assembly GCA_963082835.1. Taxonomy (NCBI): domain Eukaryota; kingdom Metazoa; phylum Arthropoda; class Insecta; order Diptera; family Asilidae; genus Leptogaster; species Leptogaster cylindrica. The sequence goes on along the minus strand of OY720106.1, from coordinate 22,132,119 downwards.
AACTTGATTAGAAGGGCGAATGACAGTATTATCTATACACAGAGAAGCCTTTCGGCACTTCTCAGCAATGCGGCTCATGAAACGGGAGGCCGGTCTCCTAAAGAAAATAAGTTCAGTTTTGTCAAGATTGGTTTTGAAACCCCAGGATTTGTAATAATCCATCATTCCCCTAATGGCGCGCTTAACCCTGACGAGGGCAAATTTAGGAGAGGCGTGAGACGCATAGGTGACCGTGTCGTCAGCATACAGAAGAGTTGTAGTGTCATTATACGTGGGGATATCGGCAGTATAGAAATTGAAAAGGGTAGGACCCAAGACCGATCCCTGTGGGACCCCCGCCCTAATGCCTCTTTCCGAGGATGAATTTGCAGCGAAGTCGACAAAGAAAAGTCTATCTTTAAGATAGTTATGTATGATGCGAATCAACGGGGAAGGAAAACTTTTTTGGAGCATCTTGTAGATAAGGCCATCAGTCCAAACCGTGTCAAAGGCCTTGGCCACATCCAGGAAGCATGCCGCAGTAACAAGCTTGTTATTTAGATTACTGATGACATCAGTGTGAAGACGCAGGAGGCAGTGTACCGACGAGTGCCCCGACCTAAAACCGAATTGGTTAGGAGGAATTAAGTTCCTGACTTCGCAGTGAAGAGTAAAAGCATCTCTAAGGATAATTTCTAGTTTTTTCCCAATTACCGATAGTAAGGCAATAGGGCGGAAGTCCTTAACATTGTCGCTTTCCTTTTTGGGAATCGGTAATATCTTGGCAACTTTCCATTTCTTGGGGAAGTATCCATTATTGATACAGTTGTTAAAAAGAGTTGCCAGGAAGATGAAGGCTATCGGCGGAAGTTTTTTGAGGATAAAGTTGGAGATACCATCCGGGCCAGAAGATTTTTTATTATTACCACTTTTGATAATGTGTTCCACAAAGTCAGGGGACACGAAGAGATTATCTTGGGGCAAATGTGGGTTAGACGCACAGTTATTAACTGAAAAAGTAGTAAGAGGTGCAAATAACGAAATGTTACTAGTATCCGTATCAGTAGTATTTGTTTGGGTAGATACGAATTCATTTACCCCAGCTTCCACCGCACTTTTAAAGTTTGGGTCAATTTGGTTTACTTGAAACTGATCCTCATAGGTGTCGGCGAAGAGCTCAGCCATTTCACAGGGATCGGATGTGGAGCGTCCATCAGAAGAGGTAATCCTAGGGGGAACTACAGCCTTACGGCCAGCCATTATTCTCAATTCCTTAAACATATCAGGACCCGGTTTAATTAACTGAAGTCTGTTAAGGTACAGAGAGTCTAGGTATAGACGAGTACGATCCGTAATGATAGTGCTTAAGCAGGAAATTTGGGAACGGAGAGTAATATAATCCATATTAGAAGTATTCAGATATCTATGGTAGATTCTGTTCAGGGATTTCCGCATAATACGTCTGATCCTAAAAAGTCTTTGTAGAGAACTAGGAAGTTTATCGAATTTAGAGACCCTAGGATGAATCTTCCTAGCATGCACGTCAATGGCATTCGATAGAATGCTCTGAAGTTCCGTGACCATGTCATCAATTGCATTGTCCGACAGATTCATATTTTGATTTAAAGGTAGGTCCTCAAGTCTATTTTGGATGAGATTAGAAAATTCCGTCCAATTAGTTTCTTTGAAGGAAAGGATATAATTATCTCGGCTTGCAATAAGAGACAGGCCGTGTGACATATTAAGTTTAAGACTAACTGCCTGATGATCTGAATCAGCTACCACCACTTCACAAGTAAAGTTGCTTTGGCCAGGAATTTGATTAATAAGAGAGGATGAGACTAGATAAAAATCCAAAAAAGAGCCCGATCGAGGATAGGTAGGAGAGTTTTGAGAGACAATCAGCAAATTATTGTCATGGGGGTAGTTCACAATCCAGTTGTGCAAAGAAGTTCCCCTGCCATTCCGCGTAAGGTCATTCCATGAAGGGTGTCTAGCATTCCAATCACCACCAATTATGACGTGGTCGAACAGGCTAGCAAAAGAGTCCAAGGTAGAAAGTTCCCTTTTCAGAACCTCAGCAGGACATACATTGTGTACATATATTGAAACAAACAACAGCTTTTCACCATTGTTTAGATCAATAGAGATGGCACTAAGCTCAAAGCACGATTGGCTAGGGAAATCAAGAATCGAGTATTTCACCTGCGATCTTATTAGAATACCAGAGCCTCTGGTAGAATTAGTTCTGTCCCTTCTAAGGAATTTATAACCATCAAAGGAAACCTTGTGTCTGTGGTTCAGACAAGTTTCGACAACACCCATCACATCAGGTTTTTCCGTGGCCAACAAGCGTTCAAGGGAGATTCGCCGGCAGCGAGAAACAATGGAATTAACATTAAGGATCATGAGTTTCAAGTTACCGAAAGAATTTACGGGCATAAATTGATAACAAGGTTAATAATAGCGACTTGCTTCTCGATGTTACTATTCAAGGTTTTGTATTTGGGGATGAAGCTCCTAACTTTATTTATTAGCGAGAAGAGATCTGTACCAAAAAGTGACTTAACCTCATGTGTAATAAAATTATTGACCTCTGAAGAGTTATTGGACTTATTACTGTTAGAACTGCTTGGTTTAGCTGGGGCCTGTTTATCACCAGACTTAAATAGACTAGAAAAGTTCTGACCCGGTTTTATATAATTATTCACCGTTTTCCTCACTTCATTTTGCCTATCCACAATTTGGACCTTCCTGGACTTCCGGCTTTCCAGTATCTTTTTATAAGTAGGGCAGCCCCTGTAATTGGCCGAATGGCCATTAGTACCACAGTTGGTACAAAAGAGTCCCTCCATGGAATTTTCCTTGACCGTCCCGGAAGTTGAAGCAACGTTACTGCGAGGACACTCACCCGGACTATGACCCCCCTTGCACTTCACACAACGATAGGACATGTTGCAGTAGCTGGCAACATGACCGAAACCTTGGCAATTATAACACTGAGAAATTCCAGAAGACCTGAATCTATCCCACGACACTTTTTGGTAAGCGATGTAATTTACATTGCAAAGATCCTTAATGTCAGTGTCCGGACTGATTGTCACCACGAAAGAATTAAGTTTATATCCCATTTGTTTTGATTTGGGAGTAACGAGATTTTTTACGTTAATTATTTTGGCTAGAGGCACAACTTCATTAAGTTCAGCCATAATTTCAGAAGAATCAGTGGAGTGGTGGAGGCCTTTAATTAATAAGTTACGGGTTTTTTCACTCTGTGGGGTGAACGAGTAGGAATCAACCTTCTTGGCCTTTAATACCGAAAAGATTTCTTTTTGTTCTGATTCAGATTTAGCTTTAATAATTGAGGTGTCCTTGGACGTATTTGAAATGGTAAATTTGACCTGAGGTAGCGATTGCCTGATCAATTTAGAGACGCTGGAGACATTAGCTCCTTTTAGAAAGATTGGTTTACCGACACTAGCTTTCCCCCCCTCGGAGGATTTGACTTTATTGAAGATATCAAAACGATTCTGCGAATTGACCACGTCATCAGACACTTTTAAGGAGAATGGTTTGCCGGTATCACCTGACACTGAAGATTTAACCCTGTTTGCAACCTTACGTTTTTTAGAACGAGTAACTGTGGTGAACGAATCGTCTGACTCATCATTAGACTGAGCCGACATCTGAGATTCATCCCCATGTTTATTAACTTTGTCAAAGGACCCATGGCCAATACCAACCGCCAGTTCACTATACATATCCTCCTTGACTTCCGAAATGTCAAGGTTCAATTGCTCAGAAATTGCGCTAATTTGCTTATTCATAAATTCCATGATTTTGGCCTTAGCCACACCGTACTCCACGCCCGCCATGCGGACCCGTCAGAGAAACACACCACCAGAAGAGATGACAACACAGCACCAACCAAGGGACAGAATAATCAACCACTCGTCAAGAATGGAATTAAGAAAAGTGACTCTCCAGCACCACGAACAGCAGAGAGAACTATCAAGAGCACACAACCTTCAAAAAATACCAGCACTACGCTAATACAGACGAATTCCAATTTTAATTAAGAAAGGATCAACTTGTAACCACAGAGAAAGAATATAATCATAAATCAAATGCACTACGACACTTATCTTGTGTCCCGTCCAGACACCCCCTCACAGCACCAGCAGTCCCGGAATCCAGCAGCACCCCAAGTCCCACCAGCAACAGCGACGAGAATCAAAATTCACAGAATTTACCACTTTTATTCAGAAATCAACATCTGTTTTACTAACAGTACAGCGACGAGAATCACAAGTTTTTCAGAAATCAACATCTGTTTTACTAACAGAACAGCGACGATAATCACACTTCACCGCATTTACCAACCCGTCAGATAACGGAACACGCGAATATGAAAATTAAATCGCAGACCTCACACAGTTATGAGTCATCACCATAACCCGTTAGATAACGGAACACGCGAATATGGACCAGAGTCCACTATGATCAAAATAACTGCAATTAGTGCACTCGGCATTTAACAATCACCTTATGACAGAATTATTAATTTCACCAGAACTTGAAAATCATTGATTTCAATTACCAAACACAATTAGAAACACTTCCGAATTAGAAACACTTCCGACTCGCCTGACTTTCAATCAAAGAATCAATGAATGAATGAATGAATAATGAATGGACTTGGCAATCAACGAGCGAGTATTTATAGATGCTGTCGCCAGTCGCTGTCGCACTCAATTTCTACGGGCGATGGTGGGGAGAAATGCTCACCATAATTTTCTTTAAATTCTTACGCTTCAGATCGCAACAAACCATTTGTGAAGTGAGTTCGGGAACTTTGACTTTTGAGTGTTTTTGTGGATTTGTTTTCTTTAGCTGCATTTTGAAAACTAGGACGAAATGGCTCGTACAAAGCAAACTGCTAGAAAGTCGACTGGTGGAAAGGCTCCACGGAAGCAATTGGCAACGAAGGCTGCTAGGAAGAGTGCACCAGCAACCGGAGGAGTTAAGAAGCCTCATCGTTATCGGCCAGGAACAGTTGCTCTGCGTGAAATTCGTCGTTACCAGAAGAGTACAGAATTGTTGATTAGGAAATTACCCTTCCAACGGCTTGTTCGAGAAATTGCTCAAGATTTTAAGACTGACTTGCGTTTCCAGAGCTCTGCTGTTATGGCTTTGCAGGAAGCCAGCGAAGCTTATCTGGTGGGATTGTTTGAGGATACCAACTTGTGCGCAATTCATGCTAAACGTGTTACCATAATGCCGAAGGACATTCAATTGGCTCGTCGCATCCGTGGAGAACGTGCATAAATTATTTTATGCAGTAAATTATTGAGAACGGTCCTTTTCAGGACCACCAATAACCTAATAAAAGAGTAAAATTATGAATATTGAACATATAAACACTCTTTCAGGGGTAACCAACACACAGTGGAGACAGCTGCTGTAATCTACAATTAATATGAACGAAAAATTAAATTTCATTTCATTAATTTAATTTCACATACCCGAAAAAAATTATTTACAAATTTTTTAGTTAATTCTTTTAATATTAATAAAAATCAATGCCCATCGAAATGAGAATGTGTCATGCACTCGTGCATGCCGTCGAATAGGCTTTATGCGAAGTTTGCATGCATGCATTTTGTTTGGTTTGTTTTTATTAATGAACAACGTCTTTACTATGTTTGAGTTTCAAGCACTTTCATGTGCTACATATGTGTATGTACATAATTTCCGTAGTCTATGACGATTTTACTTGGTTGTAAGAATTAAACGCTGTTGGACATTGTCGATATTTAATTGAAAAACACATTTATTTTTGATATTGTACAATTTAACATGGTACGTCGCTGTTAGAGGCGCTGAGTACAGATGACAAACCAATTTCAATAATAAAATTAACTAATCAATCGAGCCGTAATAATTGCATCGCGCACAATAATCGATTTTATTCCATAAAATATTCCATTCCAGATTCTAGATCTAGACCGTAATCGTTTTGCATAATTGCAATATATCCTCAACACCTACTGCTAATTGCTGATCATGCTGCATAATTTACACAATATAGTTATATGTATGAATTATTGAATAACAATTGAAAAAAAGGTATTGAAATTGATATATAAAATATCTTTCAGGTTGTAAATTAAATTCATGCCTTTGCTTGGCACAAATTTCTGCTTTTGTAATTACGTTATCATTGAACTGAATGCCTGTTCATTTCATAGTAAATTTTAATAAGAAGTTTTCTGCTCTAAAGGACATTAAAATATATTTGAAATTATGATCTTTGAAGAAATTCAATCCTCAAAGTGAAACGTAAATAATTTTATATCCATATTGTGCCTGTGAATCTTCAGATGGATTTCGAGTTGGATTCTTACAGGGGAACGTTTTTTTTAATTCAATATTACCAGAACACTACGGGATTCTAGAGATAGATATTTGCAATTAATATTACAATATATGTTTGTTTTTCAATTAAATGAAAAATATATGTTAGAAATGTCATGTTTGTTAATTAAATAATGTTTTTCTATAAAAGTTGTCTTGGCTGAAATCAGCACACATCACTTTAAACGGGAATTCGTCACAATTAATCAAAACAATCGTAATGAAACTCACTTCATCTGTAAAGTGAATTGTCTTTTTTATAAATCAATACTTCTTGCTAACTTTTTAATTGAAATTGTTAACAAATTTTTAAAAATAAGCATTGAATATCTGGTCCTCAAAATTTCGACAGCAGCAGAGAAGTTCAGCGGGATTCGAAGGCCTCTCGTTCAGATTCTCATGAAAGAGTGTACCAAAAACTAGCAGCAGAAATCGGGCATCAATATAATCAATTTCGATTGAAGTGTTTGGACGTGCATTTCCAAGTGTTTTATCTTATTGCAACTTGCAAGTGAATTAAAGTTTAAAATGGTAGAAACTACTGAAGTCGTTGCCGCTGCTGTGGAGAAAAAAACCAAGAAAACTGCGCCCGCCGCCAAGAAGCCAAAAGTTAAGCCGAGCCATCCTCCGACGTCTGAGATGGTGACAAGCGCTATCAAAACTCTCAAAGAACGTGGAGGTTCATCCCTGCCAGCCATCAAGAAATATCTTGCTGCCAATTACAAAGTGGATGTAGAGAAACTTGCTCCCTTCATTAAGAGGTACCTCAAAGCAGCGGTAATAAATGGCGCTTTAGTGCAGACCAAGGGGAAAGGAGCTTCAGGATCATTCAAACTCTCCAAGACGTCATCTACTGAAAAACCGAAAGTGACGAAAAAACCAGTGGAAAAGAAGACTAAATCGACAGCCAAGAAGACAGTTCAGAAGAAGGAAAGTAAGGCGAAAGACAAACCAGCCGCCAAGAAAACAACAAAGAAAGCTCCAGCTTCACCTAAAAAAGTGGAGAAGAAGAAAGCAGTGAAGGAAGCCGCAAAAACTGCGAAGAAAACTGGTGAAGTGAAGGCCAAAGTGACCAAACAAAAGCCAACCAAACCTTCGAAGGCAGCCCCAAAAACCAAAACGCCCAAACCCAAGACAGCAGCTTCCCCGGTCAAGAAAGCATCCAAGAGCAAGAAGTAAAGGGTGAAAGGAATGATGGTAAATTCATCGTTTACAAAATCCAGTCCTTTTCAGGACTACCAATTTCTTCAGAAAAGAGTACAATTATGTTGTTGTAGTTGCAATATTGCAAATATCAAAATGGTTTTTTTTTTTCAATGTTGCATTGACTGCACTGCAACTTTTCCCGCCAACATTGAGAAAAACGCGCAGTTCTATTGGATTATGCAGAGGAACCTTGTTGCGACATTTAATTAATTAAATTTTGAAAAAACATTAATTTTTGATAATTGTACAATTGAATATGCGATATCGCTGTTAAAGGCGCTGAGTAGAGATGACAAAACAATTTCAATAATACATATAATTCAAGCCACAATAGATACGTACATAATAATTGTGAATTCAACTTTTCAATGAATGGTTGCCATCTCCAGCGTTGAGACTTTTAAAATTGATAACTTACATTATTTTTGACATTGATTCATATATTTGTCATTAAATTAGTAGTTTCAACATTGCCGTAGTTAGAAATTGTGTATAAGAGAAGTTATTAAATACAGATATTTTTACTGTATTGAACTACACTACCTATGTTTAATTTTTATCAAATTAAACAAGTTACAAATCAAAATGTTATAATCGACTTTTAATAAGGATGTATTTAATTTCTTTACACAATTTTTTTTGTTTTTTTCAGGAAGGAAGATACTGTAAGTAAATGAAATTGGGCATAGTTTTTGATTCCTAATGAAACGCTAAAGATATATTATTATGTATTAATGTATATAAAACAAAACAACATCACATTTACTCTTTTCATACTGATTTGGCGGCCCTGAAAAGGGCCATTTAGTTATATTTTTGCTATAAAAGCATCTGCCGATTTACTTGGAGCTTGTGTATTTTGTTACAGCTTTGGTTCCCTCACTCACCGCATGTTTTGCAAGTTCTCCGGGAAGCAAGAGACGGACAGCGGTTTGTATCTCCCTGCTTGTAATTGTTGACCTCTTGTTGTAATGCGCCAACCGAGACGCTTCTGCAGCAATACGCTCAAAAATATCATTCACAAAACTGTTCATGATACTCATGGCCTTTGATGAGATTCCAGTGTCAGGATGAACTTGCTTCAGCACTTTGTAGATGTAAATGGCGTAGCTTTCCTTCCTCTTGCGTTTCTTCTTCTTGTCGCTCTTCGAAATATTCTTTTGCGCTTTGCCGGCTTTTTTGGCAGCTTTTCCACTCGTTTTAGGAGGCATGATTTAAACAAAAGTTGACAAATTTCTATCTTTCACCACGAACAGCAGTCAGCACGAAACTTCTGGCACAACTGAATGAATTTTGACAAGGCCTGGGTTTGGCCTGGGTTAATATTCATCATTCGGGTAAGTATTTCTCCCCTCCACATGCCAAAACTCACACAAAAATCGTACTCGCAGAGAGGTATAAGTTCTGAACATTGAGGAGAAATTGAGCATTCCGTAGAACATTGCAGAGTGGTGAAGTTCGCTAGTCTCGCTCTCGAGTTTTGTGTTTTAAAAAGTGATATTTAAATTGAATTCAAGATGTCTGGTCGTGGAAAGGGAGGAAAAGTCAAGGGAAAGGCAAAGTCCCGTTCAAACCGTGCTGGTCTTCAATTCCCCGTTGGTCGTATCCATCGTCTCTTGCGAAAGGGAAATTATGCTGAACGCGTCGGAGCTGGTGCTCCAGTCTATTTGGCTGCAGTAATGGAGTATCTAGCTGCTGAAGTTCTTGAATTGGCTGGAAATGCTGCCCGCGATAACAAGAAGACTAGGATTATTCCCAGGCATTTGCAGTTAGCCATTCGTAATGACGAGGAATTGAATAAATTATTATCTGGAGTGACAATTGCTCAAGGTGGTGTTCTGCCGAATATTCAGGCTGTGCTCTTACCCAAGAAGACAGAAAAGAAAGCCTAAATTAAAGTTGTCCATTTTCATCATTTACAAACGGTCCTTTTCAGGACCACCACATAAATAATAAGAGAGTAAATCCTGAATAAGTTGATTTTAATTGTCTGTTTTCTAAAAATTATTTCTATTTAAACTATATAAATACTTTTATTTCACAACTAGTGAAACTAGGAAAAAATGACTGCGATTTATGTCAACATTTAATTTGATTCGTGCCCATTAAAAGCATATATTACAAAATATTGCGATTGTAGGCAGATCGCTACATCCAAACACACAGAGGACGCGACGATTAAAGATAAACAGACGCAATGTCCCTTCATGTAGACGACAAAAAAAAAATTTTCAATTGATAAATAAATGTTTCAATCAATTATGTAATATGTTGAAAACATTATGTAAACAATAATTGTGAAAAGTTACTATGATTTACATTTATTTTTCCACCCTGACAGAGACATGAAAGCAATTAATAATAAAAGGCTCACAGTTGCAGGTTCCCAACTCCCTATGTGCATATTTCATAAAAAATATTTTCACTTTTGGAGATTATGATAAAATTAAAAATACAACTCGCCAACAAATCTTTTTTACTCTTTTTTTAATGCATTGGTGGTCCTGAAAAGGACCTTTATGGTTAAGAAAATCCCAAAGAATTTTCTAGATTTAGCCGCCAAAACCGTACAAGGTGCGTCCTTGCCTCTTCAGAGCATATACAACATCCATAGCCGTTACAGTTTTCCTCTTTGCATGTTCAGTGTAGGTAACAGCATCACGAATTACATTCTCCAAAAATACTTTGAGAACACCTCTAGTTTCCTCGTAAATCAATCCAGAAATCCTCTTAACACCACCTCGACGAGCCAAACGACGAATAGCAGGCTTGGTAATGCCTTGGATATTATCGCGAAGAACCTTGCGATGACGCTTGGCACCTCCTTTTCCCAAACCTTTTCCTCCTTTACCGCGTCCAGTCATTTTTCACTAAAATCAAATCGATTTCAATTGCCAAACACAAACAGAAACACTACCGTCAAGCCAGACGTTCACTTTCAGAATGGACTTGGCAATCAACGAGCGAGTATTTATAGATGCTGTCGCCAGTCGCTGTCGCACTCAATTTCTACGGGCGATGGTGGGGAGAAATGCTCACCATAATTTTCTTTAAATTCTTACGCTTCAGATCGCAACAAACCATTTGTGAAGTGAGTTCGGGAACTTTGACTTTTGAGTGTTTTTGTGGATTTGTTTTCTTTAGCTGCATTTTGAAAACTAGGACGAAATGGCTCGTACAAAGCAAACTGCTAGAAAGTCGACTGGTGGAAAGGCTCCACGGAAGCAATTGGCAACGAAGGCTGCTAGGAAGAGTGCACCAGCAACCGGAGGAGTTAAGAAGCCTCATCGTTATCGGCCAGGAACAGTTGCTCTGCGTGAAATTCGTCGTTACCAGAAGAGTACAGAATTGTTGATTAGGAAATTACCCTTCCAACGGCTTGTTCGAGAAATTGCTCAAGATTTTAAGACTGACTTGCGTTTCCAGAGCTCTGCTGTTATGGCTTTGCAGGAAGCCAGCGAAGCTTATCTGGTGGGATTGTTTGAGGATACCAACTTGTGCGCAATTCATGCTAAACGTGTTACCATAATGCCGAAGGACATTCAATTGGCTCGTCGCATCCGTGGAGAACGTGCATAAATTATTTTATGCAGTAAATTATTGAGAACGGTCCTTTTCAGGACCACCAATAACCTAATAAAAGAGTAAAATTATGAATATTGAACATATAAACACTCTTTCAGGGGTAACCAACACACAGTGGAGACAGCTGCTGTAATCTACAATTAATATGAACGAAAAATTAAATTTCATTTCATTAATTTAATTTCACATACCCGAAAAAAATTATTTACAAATTTTTTAGTTAATTCTTTTAATATTAATAAAAATCAATGCCCATCGAAATGAGAATGTGTCATGCACTCGTGCATGCCGTCGAATAGGCTTTATGCGAAGTTTGCATGCATGCATTTTGTTTGGTTTGTTTTTATTAATGAACAACGTCTTTACTATGTTTGAGTTTCAAGCACTTTCATGTGCTACATATGTGTATGTACATAATTTCCGTAGTCTATGACGATTTTACTTGGTTGTAAGAATTAAACGCTGTTGGACATTGTCGATATTTAATTGAAAAACACATTTATTTTTGATATTGTACAATTTAACATGGTACGTCGCTGTTAGAGGCGCTGAGTACAGATGACAAACCAATTTCAATAATAAAATTAACTAATCAATCGAGCCGTAATAATTGCATCGCGCACAATAATCGATTTTATTCCATAAAATATTCCATTCCAGATTCTAGATCTAGACCGTAATCGTTTTGCATAATTGCAATATATCCTCAACACCTACTGCTAATTGCTGATCATGCTGCATAATTTACACAATATAGTTATATGTATGAATTATTGAATAACAATTGAAAAAAAGGTATTGAAATTGATATATAAAATATCTTTCAGGTTGTAAATTAAATTCATGCCTTTGCTTGGCACAAATTTCTGCTTTTGTAATTACGTTATCATTGAACTGAATGCCTGTTCATTTCATAGTAAATTTTAATAAGAAGTTTTCTGCTCTAAAGGACATTAAAATATATTTGAAATTATGATCTTTGAAGAAATTCAATCCTCAAAGTGAAACGTAAATAATTTTATATCCATATTGTGCCTGTGAATCTTCAGATGGATTTCGAGTTGGATTCTTACAGGGGAACGTTTTTTTTAATTCAATATTACCAGAACACTACGGGATTCTAGAGATAGATATTTGCAATTAATATTACAATATATGTTTGTTTTTCAATTAAATGAAAAATATATGTTAGAAATGTCATGTTTGTTAATTAAATAATGTTTTTCTATAAAAGTTGTCTTGGCTGAAATCAGCACACATCACTTTAAACGGGAATTCGTCACAATTAATCAAAACAATCGTAATGAAACTCACTTCATCTGTAAAGTGAATTGTCTTTTTTATAAATCAATACTTCTTGCTAACTTTTTAATTGAAATTGTTAACAAATTTTTAAAAATAAGCATTGAATATCTGGTCCTCAAAATTTCGACAGCAGCAGAGAAGTTCAGCGGGATTCGAAGGCCTCTCGTTCAGATTCTCATGAAAGAGTGTACCAAAAACTAGCAGCAGAAATCGGGCATCAATATAATCAATTTCGATTGAAGTGTTTGGACGTGCATTTCCAAGTGTTTTATCTTATTGCAACTTGCAAGTGAATTAAAGTTTAAAATGGTAGAAACTACTGAAGTCGTTGCCGCTGCTGTGGAGAAAAAAACCAAGAAAACTGCGCCCGCCGCCAAGAAGCCAAAAGTTAAGCCGAGCCATCCTCCGACGTCTGAGATGGTGACAAGCGCTATCAAAACTCTCAAAGAACGTGGAGGTTCATCCCTGCCAGCCATCAAGAAATATCTTGCTGCCAATTACAAAGTGGATGTAGAGAAACTTGCTCCCTTCATTAAGAGGTACCTCAAAGCAGCGGTAATAAATGGCGCTTTAGTGCAGACCAAGGGGAAAGGAGCTTCAGGATCATTCAAACTCTCCAAGACGTCATCTACTGAAAAACCGAAAGTGACGAAAAAACCAGTGGAAAAGAAGACTAAATCGACAGCCAAGAAGACAGTTCAGAAGAAGGAAAGTAAGGCGAAAGACAAACCAGCCGCCAAGAAAACAACAAAGAAAGCTCCAGCTTCACCTAAAAAAGTGGAGAAGAAGAAAGCAGTGAAGGAAGCCGCAAAAACTGCGAAGAAAACTGGTGAAGTGAAGGCCAAAGTGACCAAACAAAAGCCAACCAAACCTTCGAAGGCAGCCCCAAAAACCAAAACGCCCAAACCCAAGACAGCAGCTTCCCCGGTCAAGAAAGCATCCAAGAGCAAGAAGTAAAGGGTGAAAGGAATGATGGTAAATTCATCGTTTACAAAATCCAGTCCTTTTCAGGACTACCAATTTCTTCAGAAAAGAGTACAATTATGTTGTTGTAGTTGCAATATTGCAAATATCAAAATGGTTTTTTTTTTTCAATGTTGCATTGACTGCACTGCAACTTTTCCCGCCAACATTGAGAAAAACGCGCAGTTCTATTGGATTATGCAGAGGAACCTTGTTGCGACATTTAATTAATTAAATTTTGAAAAAACATTAATTTTTGATAATTGTACAATTGAATATGCGATATCGCTGTTAAAGGCGCTGAGTAGAGATGACAAAACAATTTCAATAATACATATAATTCAAGCCACAATAGATACGTACATAATAATTGTGAATTCAACTTTTCAATGAATGGTTGCCATCTCCAGCGTTGAGACTTTTAAAATTGATAACTTACATTATTTTTGACATTGATTCATATATTTGTCATTAAATTAGTAGTTTCAACATTGCCGTAGTTAGAAATTGTGTATAAGAGAAGTTATTAAATACAGATATTTTTACTGTATTGAACTACACTACCTATGTTTAATTTTTATCAAATTAAACAAGTTACAAATCAAAATGTTATAATCGACTTTTAATAAGGATGTATTTAATTTCTTTACACAATTTTTTTTGTTTTTTTCAGGAAGGAAGATACTGTAAGTAAATGAAATTGGGCATAGTTTTTGATTCCTAATGAAACGCTAAAGATATATTATTATGTATTAATGTATATAAAACAAAACAACATCACATTTACTCTTTTCATACTGATTTGGCGGCCCTGAAAAGGGCCATTTAGTTATATTTTTGCTATAAAAGCATCTGCCGATTTACTTGGAGCTTGTGTATTTTGTTACAGCTTTGGTTCCCTCACTCACCGCATGTTTTGCAAGTTCTCCGGGAAGCAAGAGACGGACAGCGGTTTGTATCTCCCTGCTTGTAATTGTTGACCTCTTGTTGTAATGCGCCAACCGAGACGCTTCTGCAGCAATACGCTCAAAAATATCATTCACAAAACTGTTCATGATACTCATGGCCTTTGATGAGATTCCAGTGTCAGGATGAACTTGCTTCAGCACTTTGTAGATGTAAATGGCGTAGCTTTCCTTCCTCTTGCGTTTCTTCTTCTTGTCGCTCTTCGAAATATTCTTTTGCGCTTTGCCGGCTTTTTTGGCAGCTTTTCCACTCGTTTTAGGAGGCATGATTTAAACAAAAGTTGACAAATTTCTATCTTTCACCACGAACAGCAGTCAGCACGAAACTTCTGGCACAACTGAATGAATTTTGACAAGGCCTGGGTTTGGCCTGGGTTAATATTCATCATTCGGGTAAGTATTTCTCCCCTCCACATGCCAAAACTCACACAAAAATCGTACTCGCAGAGAGGTATAAGTTCTGAACATTGAGGAGAAATTGAGCATTCCGTAGAACATTGCAGAGTGGTGAAGTTCGCTAGTCTCGCTCTCGAGTTTTGTGTTTTAAAAAGTGATATTTAAATTGAATTCAAGATGTCTGGTCGTGGAAAGGGAGGAAAAGTCAAGGGAAAGGCAAAGTCCCGTTCAAACCGTGCTGGTCTTCAATTCCCCGTTGGTCGTATCCATCGTCTCTTGCGAAAGGGAAATTATGCTGAACGCGTCGGAGCTGGTGCTCCAGTCTATTTGGCTGCAGTAATGGAGTATCTAGCTGCTGAAGTTCTTGAATTGGCTGGAAATGCTGCCCGCGATAACAAGAAGACTAGGATTATTCCCAGGCATTTGCAGTTAGCCATTCGTAATGACGAGGAATTGAATAAATTATTATCTGGAGTGACAATTGCTCAAGGTGGTGTTCTGCCGAATATTCAGGCTGTGCTCTTACCCAAGAAGACAGAAAAGAAAGCCTAAATTAAAGTTGTCCATTTTCATCATTTACAAACGGTCCTTTTCAGGACCACCACATAAATAATAAGAGAGTAAATCCTGAATAAGTTGATTTTAATTGTCTGTTTTCTAAAAATTATTTCTATTTAAACTATATAAATACTTTTATTTCACAACTAGTGAAACTAGGAAAAAATGACTGCGATTTATGTCAACATTTAATTTGATTCGTGCCCATTAAAAGCATATATTACAAAATATTGCGATTGTAGGCAGATCGCTACATCCAAACACACAGAGGACGCGACGATTAAAGATAAACAGACGCAATGTCCCTTCATGTAGACGACAAAAAAAAAATTTTCAATTGATAAATAAATGTTTCAATCAATTATGTAATATGTTGAAAACATTATGTAAACAATAATTGTGAAAAGTTACTATGATTTACATTTATTTTTCCACCCTGACAGAGACATGAAAGCAATTAATAATAAAAGGCTCACAGTTGCAGGTTCCCAACTCCCTATGTGCATATTTCATAAAAAATATTTTCACTTTTGGAGATTATGATAAAATTAAAAATACAACTCGCCAACAAATCTTTTTTACTCTTTTTTTAATGCATTGGTGGTCCTGAAAAGGACCTTTATGGTTAAGAAAATCCCAAAGAATTTTCTAGATTTAGCCGCCAAAACCGTACAAGGTGCGTCCTTGCCTCTTCAGAGCATATACAACATCCATAGCCGTTACAGTTTTCCTCTTTGCATGTTCAGTGTAGGTAACAGCATCACGAATTACATTCTCCAAAAATACTTTGAGAACACCTCTAGTTTCCTCGTAAATCAATCCAGAAATCCTCTTAACACCACCTCGACGAGCCAAACGACGAATAGCAGGCTTGGTAATGCCTTGGATATTATCGCGAAGAACCTTGCGATGACGCTTGGCACCTCCTTTTCCCAAACCTTTTCCTCCTTTACCGCGTCCAGTCATTTTTCACTAAAATCAAATCGATTTCAATTGCCAAACACAAACAGAAACACTACCGTCAAGCCAGACGTTCACTTTCAGAATGGACTTGGTTAAAGTTAAAGTTATTTATTGAACGAGGTATTTACAATTGACTTATATTTAAACTTAACAATTATATTAATAATAAATGATAACTTAACTAACTTATTTAGGACTCAAATCTAGGGGTCTTAATTTAACAATGGCTTCTTATTTGCTAAAAATGTTTAACAGATACGTGGATGGCTTAACATAACCTAAATAATAATGTGGTTTTTGTCCTCGGGTCGTTCAGGTCCGGGTGTTCCTGGTTTTCCCTGCGGGTTTGGGTTATCCCCGATGATGCTCCGGATCCGCCATCCTGTAGAATCGGGTGGGCTCTGCCTGATTCGTGGTGACGAATTCCTCACTGAGGATGTGTCCTACATGCAGGTACCGATGTGCGGGGATTATTGGACTTCCTGCAATGCTCCTCACCTCTGGATTTGGGTGGTTGGGGGCTGCGTTCAGCAGTCTTCGATATAGACGAATCATATGCACGTCGATGGGGACTATGTTGGATGCGTCGTACAATCGTTTGCTGCTTGGTCTCTTCCTAGTGGCCGGGTTGAAGTGCAGGCCCGTGCATATCCGGAGGATCTTCCTCTCGAGTCTTCCGATCTTGTCCATGTGTGACTTGGTGATCGTGCTCCAGACTGGGAAGCAGTAGGTGATGATGGGACGAATCAATTGTTTATAAATGAGGAGCTTCGTGGCGGTGCTCAGCCCATTCTGCTTGCGGAGTAGGGGGTGTACCCTGCTGAAGGCGAAGTTGGCGTGCTTGACTACGACATCGACGTGCTTGTTGAACTTCATTCGTTCGGTGAAGGTGATCCCCAGGTACCTGACATTGGTGTTAGCGCGTATTGCTGACCCGTTTGGAAGCCTGATTTGGATTTCTCTGCATCTGGTTGCCGATCTCGATCTCCTCTGGTTCCTAGTTGCTGGGCGGCGGAAGACTACCAGTTGCGATTTTCCCGCGTTGATCTGGAGCCCCCATCGGCTGTAGAACTCGTGCAAATTCCTGATGTGTTGTTCAACTTTCAGGGCTGCTATTTGCGCGGACATCGAACTGGCGAACGTCACTGAGTCATCGGCGAAAAGGCAGCACTGCGTTCCCTGTTGAAGCTCCGGTTGCTGGCTGGTGAATATGTTGAAGAGCATTGGTCCCAGTTTTGACCCCTGCGCGACTCCTGCGCGGATGCCCCTCGTGGTTGACTTCTTGCCCTCAACTTCTACGAAGAAAGTTCTGAAGCGAAGGAAACTCTGTACAATTTTGGTTATTGTAGTAGGAAAATTGAGGGTGGTGAGCTTATGGATAAGCCCATCCACCCAGACGGTGTCGAAAGCCTTTTCGATGTCCAGGAAGCAGGCTACTGTGACCTGGTGGTTGTTGAACCCCCTCGTGTGATATGGTGGTGGAACTTAGTCAGTGCGTGTAGAGTAGAGTGCTGCTTCCGGAACCCGTCCTGGTAGTCAGGAATGATGGCTGCTCTTTGGCAGTGTATCTTCATCCTTCGCAGGATGACTTCCTCCAGGATCTTGCTAGCCGCGTTTAGCAGAGAGATCGGTCTGTACCCTTTCACGTTGTCGGCGCCTTCTTTTTTCTGGACTGCTACTATCCTAGCTACTTTCCACTTGGTAGGAAAGTAACTGTTGTTGACGCAATTGTTGATGATGATCGTCAAGAGCGTGAATACAGCTTTAGGTAGTCTCTTCATGACGAAGTTCGAGATATTATCTGGTCCAGCTGATTTTTTGGCGTGTCCTTCCTGAACGATGCTGATGATGTCTTCTGTTGTGCTGAATTCTTCCAGGTCGGTGGGATCGTGTGCTGGATTGCTCTCGCTGAATTCGGTTATTGTGGACACGTGCTGGTTGATCCTTTCAACACTTTCAGAATGGACTTGGCAATCAACGAGCGAGTATTTATAGATGCTGTCGCCAGTCGCTGTCGCACTCAATTTCTACGGGCGATGGTGGGGAGAAATGCTCACCATAATTTTCTTTAAATTCTTACGCTTCAGATCGCAACAAACCATTTGTGAAGTGAGTTCGGGAACTTTGACTTTTGAGTTTTTTTGTGAATTTGTTTTGTTTAGCTGCATTTTGAAAACTAGGACGAAATGGCTCGTACAAAGCAAACTGCTAGAAAGTCGACTGGTGGAAAGGCTCCACGGAAGCAATTGGCAACGAAGGCTGCTAGGAAGAGTGCACCAGCAACCGGAGGAGTTAAGACGCCTCATCGTTATCGGCCAGGAACAGTTGCTCTGCGTGAAATTCGTCGTTACCAGAAGAGTACAGAATTGTTGATTAGGAAATTACCCTTCCAACGGCTTGTTCGAGAAATTGCTCAAGATTTTAAGACTGACTTGCGTTTCCAGAGCTCTGCTGTTATGGCTTTGCAGGAAGCCAGCGAAGCTTATCTGGTGGGATTGTTTGAGGATACCAACTTGTGCGCAATTCATGCTAAACGTGTTACCATAATGCCGAAGGACATTCAATTGGCTCGTCGCATCCGTGGAGAACGTGCATAAATTATTTTATGCAGTAAATTATTGAGAACGGTCCTTTTCAGGACCACCAATAACCTAATAAAAGAGTAAAATTATGAATATTGAACATATAAACACTCTTTCAGGGGTAACCAACACACAGTGGAGACAGCTGCTGTAATCTACAATTAATATGAACGAAAAATTAAATTTCATTTCATTAATTTAATTTCACATACCCGAAAAAAATTATTTACAAATTTTTTAGTTAATTCTTTTAATATTAATAAAAATCAATGCCCATCGAAATGAGAATGTGTCATGCACTCGTGCATGCCGTCGAATAGGCTTTATGCGAAGTTTGCATGCATGCATTTTGTTTGGTTTGTTTTTATTAATGAACAACGTCTTTACTATGTTTGAGTTTCAAGCACTTTCATGTGCTACATATGTGTATGTACATAATTTCCGTAGTCTATGACGATTTTACTTGGTTGTAAGAATTAAACGCTGTTGGACATTGTCGATATTTAATTGAAAAACACATTTATTTTTGATATTGTACAATTTAACATGGTACGTCGCTGTTAGAGGCGCTGAGTACAGATGACAAACCAATTTCAATAATAAAATTAACTAATCAATCGAGCCGTAATAATTGCATCGCGCACAATAATCGATTTTATTCCATAAAATATTCCATTCCAGATTCTAGATCTAGACCGTAATCGTTTTGCATAATTGCAATATATCCTCAACACCTACTGCTAATTGCTGATCATGCTGCATAATTTACACAATATAGTTATATGTATGAATTATTGAATAACAATTGAAAAAAAGGTATTGAAATTGATATATAAAATATCTTTCAGGTTGTAAATTAAATTCATGCCTTTGCTTGGCACAAATTTCTGCTTTTGTAATTACGTTATCATTGAACTGAATGCCTGTTCATTTCATAGTAAATTTTAATAAGAAGTTTTCTGCTCTAAAGGACATTAAAATATATTTGAAATTATGATCTTTGAAGAAATTCAATCCTCAAAGTGAAACGTAAATAATTTTATATCCATATTGTGCCTGTGAATCTTCAGATGGATTTCGAGTTGGATTCTTACAGGGGAACGTTTTTTTTAATTCAATATTACCAGAACACTACGGGATTCTAGAGATAGATATTTGCAATTAATATTACAATATATGTTTGTTTTTCAATTAAATGAAAAATATATGTTAGAAATGTCATGTTTGTTAATTAAATAATGTTTTTCTATAAAAGTTGTCTTGGCTGAAATCAGCACACATCACTTTAAACGGGAATTCGTCACAATTAATCAAAACAATCGTAATGAAACTCACTTCATCTGTAAAGTGAATTGTCTTTTTTATAAATCAATACTTCTTGCTAACTTTTTAATTGAAATTGTTAACAAATTTTTAAAAATAAGCATTGAATATCTGGTCCTCAAAATTTCGACAGCAGCAGAGAAGTTCAGCGGGATTCGAAGGCCTCTCGTTCAGATTCTCATGAAAGAGTGTACCAAAAACTAGCAGCAGAAATCGGGCATCAATAATCAATTTCGATTGAAGTGTTTGGACGTGCATTTCCAAGTGTTTTATCTTATTGCAACTTGCAAGTGAATTAAAATTTAAAATGGTAGAAACTACTGAAGTCGTTGCCGCTGCTGTGGAGAAAAAAACCAAGAAAACTGCGCCCGCCGCCAAGAAGCCAAAAGTTAAGCCGAGCCATCCTCCGACGTCTGAGATGGTGACAAGCGCTATCAAAACTCTCAAAGAACGTGGAGGTTCATCCCTGCCAGCCATCAAGAAATATCTTGCTGCCAATTACAAAGTTGATGTAGAGAAACTTGCTCCCTTCATTAAGAGGTACCTCAAAGCAGCGGTAATAAATGGCGCTTTAGTGCAGACCAAGGGGAAAGGAGCTTCAGGATCATTCAAACTTTCCAAGACGTCATCTACTGAAAAACCGAAAGTGACGAAAAAACCAGTGGAAAAGAAGACTAAATCGACAGCCAAGAAGACAGTTCAGAAGAAGGAAAGTAAGACGAAAGACAAACCAGCCGCCAAGAAAACAACAAAGAAAGCTCCAGCTTCACCTAAAAAAGTGGAGAAGAAGAAAGCAGTGAAGGAAGCCGCAAAAACTGCGAAGAAAACTGGTGAAGTGAAGGCCAAAGTGACCAAACAAAAGCCAACCAAACCTTCGAAGGCAGCCCCAAAAACCAAAACGCCCAAACCCAAGACAGCAGCTTCCCCGGTCAAGAAAGCATCCAAGAGCAAGAAGTAAAGGGTGAAAGGAATGATGGTAAATTCATCGTTTACAAAATCCAGTCCTTTTCAGGACTACCAATTTCTTCAGAAAAGAGTACAATTATGTTGTTGTAGTTGCAATATTGCAAATATCAAAATGGTTTGTTTTTTTTTTCAATGTTGCATTGACTGCACTGCAACTTTTCCCGCCAACATTGAGAAAAACGCGCAGTTCTATTGGATTATGCAGAGGAACCTTGTTGCGATATTTAATTAATTAAATTTTGAAAAAACATTAATTTTTGATAATTGTACAATTGAATATGCGATATCGCTGTTAAAGGCGCTGAGTAGAGATGACAAAACAATTTCAATAATACATATAATTCAAGCCACAATAGATACGTACATAATAATTGTGAATTCAACTTTTCAATGAATGGTTGCCATCTCCAGCGTTGAGACTTTTAAAATTGATAACTTACATTATTTTTGACATTGATTCATATATTTGTCATTAAATTAGTAGTTTCAACATTGCCGTAGTTAGAAATAGTGTATAAGAGAAGTCATTAAATACAGATATTTTTACTGTATTGAACTACACTACCTATGTTTTATTTTTATCAAATTAAACAAGTTACAAATCAAAATGTTATAATCGACTTTTAATAAAGATGTATTTAATTTCTTTACACAATTTTTTTTGTTTTTTTCAGGAAGGAAGATACTGTAAGTAAATGAAATTGGGCATAGTTTTTGATTCCTAATGAAACGCTAAAGATATATTATTATGTATTAATGTATATAAAACAAAACAACATCACATTTACTCTTTTCATACTGATTTGGCGGCCCTGAAAAGGGCCATTTAGTTATATTTTTGCTATAAAAGCATCTGCCGATTTACTTGGAGCTTGTGTATTTTGTTACAGCTTTGGTTCCCTCACTCACCGCATGTTTTGCAAGTTCTCCGGGAAGCAAGAGACGGACAGCGGTTTGTATCTCCCTGCTTGTAATTGTTGACCTCTTGTTGTAATGCGCCAACCGAGACGCTTCTGCAGCAATACGCTCAAAAATATCATTCACAAAACTGTTCATGATACTCATGGCCTTTGATGAGATTCCAGTGTCAGGATGAACTTGCTTCAGCACTTTGTAGATGTAAATGGCGTAGCTTTCCTTCCTCTTGCGTTTCTTCTTCTTGTCGCTCTTCGAAATATTCTTTTGCGCTTTGCCGGCTTTTTTGGCAGCTTTTCCACTCGTTTTAGGAGGCATGATTTAAACAAAAGTTGACAAATTTCTATCTTTCACTACGAACAGCAGTCAGCACGAACTGGCACAACTGAATGAATTTTGACAAGGCCTGGGTCTGGCCTGGGTTAATATTCATCATTCGGGTAAGTATTTCTCCCCTCCACATGCCAAAACTTACACAAAAATCGTATTCGCAGAGAGGTATAAGTTCTGAGCATTGAGGAGAAATTGAGCATTCCGTAGAACATTGCAGAGTGGTGAAGTTCGCTAGTCTCGCTCTCGAGTTTTGTGTTTTAAAAAGTGATATTTAAATTGAATTCAAGATGTCTGGTCGTGGAAAGGGAGGAAAAGTCAAGGGTAAGGCAAAGTCCCGTTCAAACCGTGCTGGTCTTCAATTCCCCGTTGGTCGTATCCATCGTCTCTTGCGAAAGGGAAATTATGCTGAACGCGTCGGAGCTGGTGCTCCAGTCTATTTGGCTGCAGTGATGGAGTATCTAGCTGCTGAAGTTCTTGAATTGGCTGGAAATGCTGCCCGCGATAACAAGAAGACTAGGATTATTCCCAGGCATTTGCAGTTAGCCATTCGTAATGACGAGGAATTGAATAAATTATTATCTGGAGTGACAATTGCTCAAGGTGGTGTTCTGCCGAATATTCAGGCTGTGCTCTTACCCAAGAAGACAGAAAAGAAAGCCTAAATTAAAGTTGTCCATTTTCATCATTTACAAACGGTCCTTTTCAGGACCACCACATAAATAATAAGAGAGTAAATCCTGAATAAGTTGATTTTAATTGTCTGTTTTCTAAAAATTATTTCTATTTAAACTATATAAATACTTTTATTTCACAACTAGTGAAACTAGGAAAAAATGACTGCGATTTATGTCAACATTTAATTTGATTCGTGCCCATTAAAAGCATATATTACAAAATATTGCGATTGTAGGCAGATCGCTACATCCAAACACACAGAGGACGCGACGATTAAAGATAAACAGACGCAATGTCCCTTCATGTAGACGACAAAAAAAAAAAAATTTTCAATTGATAAATAAATGTTTCAATCAATTATGTAATATGTTGAAAACATTATGTAAACAATAATTGTGAAAAGTTACTATGATTATACATTTATTTTTCCACCCTGACAGAGACATGAAAGCAATTAATAATAAAAGGCTCACAGTTGCAGGTTCCTAACTCCCTATGTGCATATTTCATAAAAAATATTTTCACTTTTGGAGATTATGATAAAATTAAAAATACAACTCGCCAACAAATCTTTTTTACTCTTTTTTTAATGCATTGGTGGTCCTGAAAAGGACCTTTATGGTTAAGAAAATCCCAAAGAATTTTCTAGATTTAGCCGCCAAAACCGTACAAGGTGCGTCCTTGCCTCTTCAGAGCATATACAACATCCATAGCCGTTACAGTTTTCCTCTTTGCATGTTCAGTGTAGGTAACAGCATCACGAATTACATTCTCCAAAAATACTTTGAGAACACCTCTAGTTTCCTCGTAAATCAATCCAGAAATCCTCTTAACACCACCTCGACGAGCCAAACGACGAATAGCAGGCTTGGTAATGCCTTGGATATTATCGCGAAGAACCTTGCGATGACGCTTGGCACCTCCTTTTCCCAAACCTTTTCCTCCTTTACCGCGTCCAGTCATTTTTCACTAAAATCAAATCGATTTCAATTGCCAAACACAAACAGAAACACTACCGTCTCGCCAGACGTTCACTTTCAGAATGGACTTGGCAATCAACGAGCGAGTATTTATAGATGCTGTCGCCAGTCGCTGTCGCACTCAATTTCTACGGGCGATGGTGGGGAGAAATGCTCACCATAATTTTCTTTAAATTCTTACGCTTCAGATCGCAACAAACCATTTGTGAAGTGAGTTCGGGAACTTTGACTTTTGAGTGTTTTTGTGGATTTGTTTTCTTTAGCTGCATTTTGAAAACTAGGACGAAATGGCTCGTACAAAGCAAACTGCTAGAAAGTCGACTGGTGGAAAGGCTCCACGGAAGCAATTGGCAACGAAGGCTGCTAGGAAGAGTGCACCAGCAACCGGAGGAGTTAAGAAGCCTCATCGTTATCGGCCAGGAACAGTTGCTCTGCGTGAAATTCGTCGTTACCAGAAGAGTACAGAATTGTTGATTAGGAAATTACCCTTCCAACGGCTTGTTCGAGAAATTGCTCAAGATTTTAAGACTGACTTGCGTTTCCAGAGCTCTGCTGTTATGGCTTTGCAGGAAGCCAGCGAAGCTTATCTGGTGGGATTGTTTGAGGATACCAACTTGTGCGCAATTCATGCTAAACGTGTTACCATAATGCCGAAGGACATTCAATTGGCTCGTCGCATCCGTGGAGAACGTGCATAAATTATTTTATGCAGTAAATTATTGAGAACGGTCCTTTTCAGGACCACCAATAACCTAATAAAAGAGTAAAATTATGAATATTGAACATATAAACACTCTTTCAGGGGTAACCAACACACAGTGGAGACAGCTGCTGTAATCTACAATTAATATGAATGAAAAATTAAATTTAATTTCACATACCCGAAAAAAATTATTTACAAATTTTTTAGTTAATTCTTTTAATATTAATAAAAATCAATGCCCATCGAAATGAGAATGTGTCATGCACTCGTGCATGCCGTCGAATAGGCTTTATGCGAAGTTTGCATGCATGCATTTTGTTTGGTTTGTTTTTATTAATGAACAACGTCTTTACTATGTTTGAGTTTCAAGCACTTTCATGTGCTACATATGTGTATGTACATAATTTCCGTAGTCTATGACGATTTTACTTGGTTGTAAGAATTAAACGCTGTTGGACATTGTCGATATTTAATTGAAAAACACATTTATTTTTGATATTGTACAATTTAACATGGTACGTCGCTGTTAGAGGCGCTGAGTACAGATGACAAACCAATTTCAATAATAAAATTAACTAATCAATCGAGCCGTAATAATTGCATCGCGCACAATAATCGATTTTATTCCATAAAATATTCCATTCCAGATTCTAGATCTAGACCGTAATCGTTTTGCATAATTGCAATATATCCTCAACACCTACTGCTAATTGCTGATCATGCTGCATAATTTACACAATATAGTTATATGTATGAATTATTGAATAACAATTGAAAAAAAGGTATTGAAATTGATATATAAAATATCTTTCAGGTTGTAAATTAAATTCATGCCTTTGCTTGGCACAAATTTCTGCTTTTGTAATTACGTTATCATTGAACTGAATGCCTGTTCATTTCATAGTAAATTTTAATAAGAAGTTTTCTGCTCTAAAGGACATTAAAATATATTTGAAATTATGATCTTTGAAGAAATTCAATCCTCAAAGTGAAACGTAAATAATTTTATATCCATATTGTGCCTGTGAATCTTCAGATGGATTTCGAGTTGGATTTTTACAGGGGAACGTTTTTTTTAATTCAATATTACCAGAACACTACGGGATTCTAGAGATAGATATTTGCAATTAATATTACAATATATGTTTGTTTTTCAATTAAATGAAAAATATATGTTAGAAATGTCATGTTTGTTAATTAAATAATGTTTTTCTATAAAAGTTGTCTTGGCTGAAATCAGCACACATCACTTTAAACGGGAATTCGTCACAATTAATCAAAACAATCGTAATGAAACTCACTTCATCTGTAAAGTGAATTGTCTTTTTTATAAATCAATACTTCTTGCTAACTTTTTAATTGAAATTGTTAACAAATTTTTAAAAATAAGCATTGAATATCTGGTCCTCAAAATTTCGACAGCAGCAGAGAAGTTCAGCGGGATTCGAAGGCCTCTCGTTCAGATTCTCATGAAAGAGTGTACCAAAAACTAGCAGCAGAAATCGGGCATCAATAATCAATTTCGATTGAAGTGTTTGGACGTGCATTTCCAAGTGTTTTATCTTATTGCAACTTGCAAGTGAATTAAAATTTAAAATGGTAGAAACTACTGAAGTCGTTGCCGCTGCTGTGGAGAAAAAAACCAAGAAAACTGCGCCCGCCGCCAAGAAGCCAAAAGTTAAGCCGAGCCATCCTCCGACGTCTGAGATGGTGACAAGCGCTATCAAAACTCTCAAAGAACGTGGAGGTTCATCCCTGCCAGCCATCAAGAAATATCTTGCTGCCAATTACAAAGTGGATGTAGAGAAACTTGCTCCCTTCATTAAGAGGTACCTCAAAGCAGCGGTAATAAATGGCGCTTTAGTGCAGACCAAGGGGAAAGGAGCTTCAGGATCATTCAAACTTTCCAAGACGTCATCTACTGAAAAACCGAAAGTGACGAAAAAACCAGTGGAAAAGAAGACTAAATCGACAGCCAAGAAGACAGTTCAGAAGAAGGAAAGTAAGACGAAAGACAAACCAGCCGCCAAGAAAACAACAAAGAAAGCTCCAGCTTCACCTAAAAAAGTGGAGAAGAAGAAAGCAGTGAAGGAAGCCGCAAAAACTGCGAAGAAAACTGGTGAAGTGAAGGCCAAAGTGACCAAACAAAAGCCAACCAAACCTTCGAAGGCAGCCCCAAAAACCAAAACGCCCAAACCCAAGACAGCAGCTTCCCCGGTCAAGAAAGCATCCAAGAGCAAGAAGTAAAGGGTGAAAGGAATGATGGTAAATTCATCGTTTACAAAATCCAGTCCTTTTCAGGACTACCAATTTCTTCAGAAAAGAGTACAATTATGTTGTTGTAGTTGCAATATTGCAAATATCAAAATGGTTTGTTTTTTTTTTTTTCAATGTTGCATTGACTGCACTGCAACTTTTCCCGCCAACATTGAGAAAAACGCGCAGTTCTATTGGATTATGCAGAGGAACCTTGTTGCGATATTTAATTAATTAAATTTTGAAAAAACATTAATTTTTGATAATTGTACAATTGAATATGCGATATCGCTGTTAAAGGCGCTGAGTAGAGATGACAAAACAATTTCAATAATACATATAATTCAAGCCACAATAGATACGTACATAATAATTGTGAATTCAACTTTTCAATGAATGGTTGCCATCTCCAGCGTTGAGACTTTTAAAATGGATAACTTACATTATTTTTGACATTGATTCATATATTTGTCATTAAATTAGTAGTTTCAACATTGCCGTAGTTAGAAATTGTGTATAAGAGAAGTTATTAAATATAGATATTTTTACTGTATTGAACTACACTACCTAATCTATGTTTAATTTTTATCAAATTAAACAAGTTACAAATCAAAATGTTATAATCGACTTTTAATAAAGATGTATTTAATTTCTTTACACAATTTTTTTTGTTTTTTTCAGGAAGGAAGATACTGTAAGTAAATGAAATTGGGCATAGTTTTTGATTCCTAATGAAACGCTAAAGATATATTATTATGTATTAATGTATATAAAACAAAACAACATCACATTTACTCTTTTCATACTGATTTGGCGGCCCTGAAAAGGGCCATTTAGTTATATTTTTGCTATAAAAGCATCTGCCGATTTACTTGGAGCTTGTGTATTTTGTTACAGCTTTGGTTCCCTCACTCACCGCATGTTTTGCAAGTTCTCCGGGAAGCAAGAGACGGACAGCGGTTTGTATCTCCCTGCTTGTAATTGTTGACCTCTTGTTGTAATGCGCCAACCGAGACGCTTCTGCAGCAATACGCTCAAAAATATCATTCACAAAACTGTTCATGATACTCATGGCCTTTGATGAGATTCCAGTGTCAGGATGAACTTGCTTCAGCACTTTGTAGATGTAAATGGCGTAGCTTTCCTTCCTCTTGCGTTTCTTCTTCTTGTCGCTCTTCGAAATATTCTTTTGCGCTTTGCCGGCTTTTTTGGCAGCTTTTCCACTCGTTTTAGGAGGCATGATTTAAACAAAAGTTGACAAATTTCTATCTTTCACTACGAACAGCAGTCAGCACGAACTGGCACAACTGAATGAATTTTGACAAGGCCTGAACAAGAACAATTTGAACAAGAACAATTTATTGCCATTTTTGATTATATACATTAATTACATAGGTTTCTTATTCTAACTTACTTTCTCTATTATTTTTACTTTTACATGTGTTTTTTTTGACATTTATCAAAAGTGTGATAGCTTGTTTTAGATTTTATAACATTTTTATAACATTGTTTTGTTTTATTTTTTTTTTAACATTCTTTAAATAGTAGTACTTTTGAAAAACAAGGCATGTGAAAAAAAGAGTGTACGTTATATTATTCTTAATGATTAAGAGAGAGATATACAATGTGGTATATGGTATGAGTATTAACAGTTTTTATGAAGAAAAAATATATTTGTTTTCTATTTGATTATTTGCATTAATTACATAGGTTTCTTATTTTAACTTGCTTAGTCTCTTAATTTTACTTTTACTTTTACTTTTACTTTTACTTTTACTTTTGCGTGTCTTTTGGCATTTATGAGAAGTGTAATAACTTGTTTTAGTTTTTTTTTTGTTTTTGTTTTTTTTTACATTGTTTTGTTTTATTTTATAATGTTTTTTAAATGGTAATACTTCTAAGAAACTAGGTATGTAGAAAAGAGTGTACTTTTTATTATTCTTAATGGGTAAGAGAAGATATACATTATGGTAACTATAGTGATTTATTTTGTTGATTTTAGTTATATAAAATTTTATTTAATTATTTTTAATATATGTACTGATCTGTGCTGTAGATAGTTCGATTTCTTCTTAAGCTTTTGTTATAATGTGTTATTTTATTGCCATCATGTGTTCGATTTTGTTCTATTAAGTGTTTGAGGTGTAATGGTGGTTTAAACTGTGTGTTAGGTGGGGTTTCTTCAGAGTTTAGTATTTCTTCTATAAGTGTGTTATCTGTAAATTGTAAGTTATTGAAAAATTTAGATGCTGATTTGACTAGAAAGTTGTCTACTCTGGGGATTTTAGCTTTGTTGTACAGAGTTTTATTTTTGCACCATTTGTGCGAGTTTGGTTTTCTCCAATTATTAGTGCAATGTCGTAATATTTTTCTTTCGAATACTCTTATTTTTTCCATTTGGGCCGATGAAATGCCATGCCACACCGGGAACGCATATGCAATGATAGGTCTTATGATTTGTTTGTATAGAATAAGTTTTATGTTGGAATTTAGTTTTGATTTATAGTTGATTGCTTTATGTGTTTTCCAAAAACAGTTATTTGCTTTATTTAGAATGTATTTAACGTGATTATAAAAGGTTAGGTTGTTCTTTAGTATCACACCTAGATATTTTATGTGGGGTTTATATTTTATATCCGTGTTGTTTATTCTTAAATTGAAATTGGACATTTTATGTTTAGTGTTACGGGGTGTGTTGTTTTGATAAAGTATAGTGAATTCGCATTTTTGAATGTTGAGTTTTATTTTCCATGTGGAAAGGTATTTATATAGTTGCTGAAGATAGTTATCTAAATGCCATTTCATAACTCTTTTCTGGTGATGAGATGCATATAGCAAGATATCATCTGCGAAGCATAGTACCTTGACGAGCCTTTCTCTGTGGGATGGGATAGGGATGTCTGATGTGAATAGGTTGTAGAGTGTCGGCGCCAATATTGACCCTTGGGGGACACCAGCTAGTACTCTATATGTGTTCGAAAGTGTTTTGTTTATTTTAACTCTGAGGGTTCTGTTTGTTAGATAGTTGTGAATTACCTTACACAAATGGTTGTTGAAATTAAATTTGAATTTCATTTTGTAAATTAGGCCCATTGTCCAAGTGGTGTCGAATGCTTTTTCGCTGTCAAGTGAGCATACCGTAGTTGCTTTATTATTTTGTAGGTTTAGTGCTACATCTTGTAACAGCAGTGTTAAGGCATGTGTAGTTGAATGAAGTGGTTTAAAGCCGAATTGAAATCTTGGAATGATACTATGTTCTTCGCAGTGTTCTCTAATTTTCTTTAATATGAAATTCTCATATATTTTGCTTATGCATGAAAGTAGAGATATAGGCCTATAGCTGGAGGGAGTTGATGGGTTTTTATTTGGTTTTAAGATCGGGATAACAACTGCTTCTTTCCAAGCTTTTGGAAAGTATGCAGTGTTGAATATATGATTGAAGAGAATAGCGAGAAAAGTATAAAAAATAGGAGGCATTTTTTTTAATAGGAAATTGCTAATGTTGTCATTGCCAGCAGTCTTTTTTGAATTTCTGCTTTTAATAATGCTTTTTACTTCATAGGCTGTAATCATGTGTGTGGCAGTATCAGAAGGTGCATTTTCACTAATGTTAGCAGAGTTTTGGTTAGTAAAGATCGTCAAGGGATCAGGGTTACTTTGGATTAATTCCCTTATAGCGTTGTTGACTGTGCATGTAAACGCAGGTTGTCCAATATTATCATTCTGGGAATGTACTTTTTCATAATATTCTCCTAAAATATTAGCCTTGTGTGTGTCGGTTTGAATTATGTGATTATAGGAATCAGGTTGTAGAATAGGTATGTTACTGGTGAGTTGTTTTGTGTTACAGTATGTTTTTACCGTTTTAAAGGTTGAGTTATTCATTTTAATGTTTGACCACTTTTTTTTCCAATAGTTCTCAATATGGTTTTGTATTTTATTTTTTATGATAACTTGAAGGCAATGTATTTGTGATTTAAGTAGGGTTTTAGTTGGATCATAATTGGTTCTGTACCATCTTCTTCTTAGATTATTTTTATATTTTATTATTTGAATAATATTTCTAGGTAAGGGGATTGTCGACCTATGATTAATGGTAGTGGTTGGTATATTTATATTAATGGCTTCTTGTAGAACATTATTAAGGCTGTCGATTGTGTTATCAATTTCATTTTCATTTAAGTTTCTATTAGTTGGGAGATTTATGTTTTTTATGCCATCCTTCACATATTTTCTTAGGTTTGTCCAATCAGTATTGGCGAGGTTTGGAATTGTTTCCGGTGGGGATAGATACAATGGATCATTTAAAGAAAGATCTAAAAGAACCGCGCTGTGATCCGAAGGATAATCAAAAGTAGATAACTGCCCGCTTCTGTCACATCTGTAATTAAGTGTGGTTGAGACTATAAATAAGTCTAAATACGACTGAGTATTATGATAAGTAGGTTTGTTTGTTTTAAGAATTTGAGTAGAATACTGGGCTGAGTTTTTTATTATCCATCTATTGAGTGATTTCCCTGCACGATTATTAGCTACATTATACCAGGAAGTATGCTTGGCATTAAAGTCTCCTCCCAAAATATGGAACTCAGTATCAATGGCCTGGAAGAGTAAATCCAAATCATTTTCAATATCCTGTGTTCCACTTTTGTTATATATTGAGGCGATGGTTAGGTTTTTATTATTTATTTTAATTTTAATGGCAACCACTTCAATAAATTGGAATGTGGGCAGATTATTTATGTGCGTAAAATTAATGTTATTTTTAATTATGATTGCCGTTCCTCCTCCACTAGATTCCCTATCGGCTCTGATAATGTTGTAGTTTGCATATGCTATATTATGGTATGGTTTAAGTTTTGTTTCGCAAATGAGTAGTATGTTTGGTTTGTGATAATTCATGAAATTTTCCAAGAGATATCTCTTGTACAAAGATATAAGGGAGTTAGTATTTATTAAAAAGATTTTTAATTTGTTTAATCTGTTTGTTATTGGATTTTGTGTAATCATGTTTTATTGGTTAATTCTATTAAAAAAGTAAGTAATTGGAGTCTTTTTTGACTCTCTGTATTTAGTGCCTTATATGAAGGAATAAATATATCAATTTTATTTAAAATATCTAGCATATTCATTCCAAACATGTTATTAGCTTCTGTATTTAGAAAATTAAAATTTGAATTTGTAGGTGATTGTAATTTTATATTCTGTGCTTTGTTATTGTTATTATTTATTTTGCTTGTTTTTGCTTTAGGCAATGGAGGTTTTTTCTGGAAAAGGGAAGCAAATGTCACTGATTCATTTATATAATTATTAATTGATGACTTTTTTTGTTTATCCTCTTCTTTTTTATTTTTAATTCTTGTGATTATTTCCTTGTATTTCTCACAATTTCTATAACTGGCTGGGTGACCTGTTTTTTTACAATTTATGCATACGAGAGTGTCTTTATTATTGCTTATATTATTTTCTTCCATTGAATGAGACCCCGATGCTACACTGCACTCACCGGGCTTATGAGTATTTATGCATTTTACACATCGATATGGCATTTTGCAGTTTGAGGCTGCATGGCCAAATCTTTGGCAATTACGACACTGCACTATTTGTGTTGGTTTGTATTTTTTTATTTCAACTCTTTGATGGAGTAAATATTTGATATTGTATATTTCTTTTAAGTTGCTGTTTGGTGATAATTGAAGCAACCAAAGCGGTTGGAATTTCGTTTTTAATTTCACAATTTTTAGAACTTCTATGTGTAAGTTAAGGGCTTTAAGATTTTCGAGAATGTCTTGTTCATTAAATGAACGATCAATATTTTTTATAACCACACTTAATGGTTTCTCATTTTTTAGTGTGTAGGTGTAATAACCATAATTATTATCTTCCAGCAGTTTCTGTGTTTGTTTATGATCAGTTATGCTAGTTAGTATGATATGGGTAATGTTTTTGTTAATTTTTTTTAATTGAAAATTTTCATTTTTAAGTGTTATTTTGAGTGTTTCAATAAATGTTTTAATTGGGAGATTATATGCCACAATAGGTGGCAATGTCTTGTTTTTACCTTGTTTTTCTGTATTTTCCTTGGAGATGATTTTTTTAGCATTATTTTCCTTAGGAATGATTTTATTAATATTATTTTCCTTAGTTTCTTTTCTAGGTAACTGTTTAGTACAATCTTTTTTTTTCTTAATTAATATGTTGTATTTTTCCTTTAATTTAAGATAGGATGTATGTAATTCTAGATACTTAGCTTCAAGGTTGTTTTGGTTTGTAACTTCAGAAATAAATGGCTTCTTCTTTGTCGCGTTGTTTTTCTCCGAATCGCTTCCACTATGTTGTCGTGGTCTCTTCATATTTGATGTCTTATTTGATGTTTCAGAGCATGTGGACATCTCATCCTCGCCCGAAGATGTTGTTTGTTCCTCATCAAGGTCCGCATCAGTATCCGCTTCACTATCCGCATCATTCATGTTGTCTGCAAGTCGACTGATCAAATCCATTAGCAGTTCATTATTAGCACTCACTTTCTAATGCTACACAGGCTTTAGATTTGAATGCACAGTTTAAACGAAATTTGCCACGTGTTTCTTGTACCGTTGAGTCAAAGCAAGGTCACTTCACGAGTGTCTAAAGAATCGCAGAGAATCCGATCTTAATTTCACTGCTATTTACTGTTTTATTTACTTCAGTTTAGAATTGCTTTTTTGTTTTTTTTTTTTTTTTATCAACTTTTTATAAATTTCTATCTTTCACCACGAACAGCAGTCAGCACGAACTGGCACAACTGAATGAATTTTTTTTTGACAAGGCCTGGGTCTGGCCTGGGTTAATATTCATCATTCGGGTAAGTATTTCTCCCCTCCACATGCCAAAACTCACACAAAAATCGTACTCGCAGAGAGGTATAAGTTCTGAGCATTGAGGAGAAATTGAGCATTCCGTAGAACATTGCAGAGTGGTGAAGTTCGCTAGTCTCGCTCTCGAGTTTTGTGTTTTAAAAAGTGATATTTAAATTGAATTCAAGATGTCTGGTCGTGGAAAGGGAGGAAAAGTCAAGGGAAAGGCAAAGTCCCGTTCAAACCGTGCTGGTCTTCAATTCCCCGTTGGTCGTATCCATCGTCTCTTGCGAAAGGGAAATTATGCTGAACGCGTCGGAGCTGGTGCTCCAGTCTATTTGGCTGCAGTGATGGAGTATCTAGCTGCTGAAGTTCTTGAATTGGCTGGAAATGCTGCCCGCGATAACAAGAAGACTAGGATTATTCCCAGGCATTTGCAGTTAGCCATTCGTAATGACGAGGAATTGAATAAATTATTATCTGGAGTGACAATTGCTCAAGGTGGTGTTCTGCCGAATATTCAGGCTGTGCTCTTACCCAAGAAGACAGAAAAGAAAGCCTAAATTAAAGTTGTCCATTTTCATCATTTACAAACGGTCCTTTTCAGGACCACCACATAAATAATAAGAGAGTAAATCCTGAATAAGTTGATTTTAATTGTCTGTTTTCTAAAAATTATTTCTATTTAAACTATATAAATACTTTTATTTCACAACTAGTGAAACTAGGAAAAAATGACTGCGATTTATGTCAACATTTAATTTGATTCGTGCCCATTAAAAGCATATATTACAAAATATTGCGATTGTAGGCAGATCGCTACATCCAAACACACAGAGGACGCGACGATTAAAGATAAACAGACGCAATGTCCCTTCATGTAGACGACAAAAAAAAATTTTCAATTGATAAATAAATGTTTCAATCAATTATGTAATATGTTGAAAACATTATGTAAACAATAATTGTGAAAAGTTACTATGATTATACATTTATTTTTCCACCCTGACAGAGACATGAAAGCAATTAATACTAACTCCCTATGTGCATATTTCATAAAAAATATTTTCACTTTTGGAGATTATGATAAAATTAAAAATACAACTCGCCAACAAATCTTTTTTACTCTTTTTTTAATGCATTGGTGGTCCTGAAAAGGACCTTTATGGTTAAGAAAATCCCAAAGAATTTTCTAGATTTAGCCGCCAAAACCGTACAAGGTGCGTCCTTGCCTCTTCAGAGCATATACAACATCCATAGCCGTTACAGTTTTCCTCTTTGCATGTTCAGTGTAGGTAACAGCATCACGAATTACATTCTCCAAAAATACTTTGAGAACACCTCTAGTTTCCTCGTAAATCAATCCAGAAATCCTCTTAACACCACCTCGACGAGCCAAACGACGAATAGCAGGCTTGGTAATGCCTTGGATATTATCGCGAAGAACCTTGCGATGACGCTTGGCACCTCCTTTTCCCAAACCTTTTCCTCCTTTACCGCGTCCAGTCATTTTTCACTAAAATCAAATCGATTTCAATTGCCAAACACAAACAGAAACACTACCGTCTCGCCAGACGTTCACTTTCAGAATGGACTTGGCAATCAACGAGCGAGTATTTATTGATGCTGCCGCCAGTCGCTGTCGCACTCAATTTCTACGGGCGATGGTGGGGAGAAATGCTCACCATAATTTTCTTTAAATTCTTACGCTTCAGATCGCAACAAACCATTTGTGAAGTGAGTTCGGGAACTTTGACTTTTGAGTGTTTTTGTGGATTTGTTTTCTTTAGCTGCATTTTGAAAACTAGGACGAAATGGCTCGTACAAAGCAAACTGCTAGAAAGTCGACTGGTGGAAAGGCTCCACGGAAGCAATTGGCAACGAAGGCTGCTAGGAAGAGTGCACCAGCAACCGGAGGAGTTAAGAAGCCTCATCGTTATCGGCCAGGAACAGTTGCTCTGCGTGAAATTCGTCGTTACCAGAAGAGTACAGAATTGTTGATTAGGAAATTACCCTTCCAACGGCTTGTTCGAGAAATTGCTCAAGATTTTAAGACTGACTTGCGTTTCCAGAGCTCTGCTGTTATGGCTTTGCAGGAAGCCAGCGAAGCTTATCTGGTGGGATTGTTTGAGGATACCAACTTGTGCGCAATTCATGCTAAACGTGTTACCATAATGCCGAAGGACATTCAATTGGCTCGTCGCATCCGTGGAGAACGTGCATAAATTATTTTATGCAGTAAATTATTGAGAACGGTCCTTTTCAGGACCACCAATAACCTAATAAAAGAGTAAAATTATGAATATTGAACATATAAACACTCTTTCAGGGGTAACCAACACACAGTGGAGACAGCTGCTGTAATCTACAATTAATATGAATGAAAAATTAAATTTCATTTCATTAATTTAATTTCACATACCCGAAAAAAATTATTTACAAATTTTTTAGTTAATTCTTTTAATATTAATAAAAATCAATGCCCATCGAAATGAGAATGTGTCATGCACTCGTGCATGCCGTCGAATAGGCTTTATGCGAAGTTTGCATGCATGCATTTTGTTTGGTTTGTTTTTATTAATGAACAACGTCTTTACTATGTTTGAGTTTCAAGCACTTTCATGTGCTACATATGTGTATGTACATAATTTCCGTAGTCTATGACGATTTTACTTGGTTGTAAGAATTAAACGCTGTTGGACATTGTCGATATTTAATTGAAAAACACATTTATTTTTGATATTGTACAATTTAACATGGTACGTCGCTGTTAGAGGCGCTGAGTACAGATGACAAACCAATTTCAATAATAAAATTAACTAATCAATCGAGCCGTAATAATTGCATCGCGCACAATAATCGATTTTATTCCATAAAATATTCCATTCCAGATTCTAGATCTAGACCGTAATCGTTTTGCATAATTGCAATATATCCTCAACACCTACTGCTAATTGCTGATCATGCTGCATAATTTACACAATATAGTTATATGTATGAATTATTGAATAACAATTGAAAAAAAGGTATTGAAATTGATATATAAAATATCTTTCAGGTTGTAAATTAAATTCATGCCTTTGCTTGGCACAAATTTCTGCTTTTGTAATTACGTTATCATTGAACTGAATGCCTGTTCATTTCATAGTAAATTTTAATAAGAAGTTTTCTGCTCTAAAGGACATTAAAATATATTTGAAATTATGATCTTTGAAGAAATTCAATCCTCAAAGTGAAACGTAAATAATTTTATATCCATATTGTGCCTGTGAATCTTCAGATGGATTTCGAGTTGGATTTTTACAGGGGAACGTTTTTTTTAATTCAATATTACCAGAACACTACGGGATTCTAGAGATAGATATTTGCAATTAATATTACAATATATGTTTGTTTTTCAATTAAATGAAAAATATATGTTAGAAATGTCATGTTTGTTAATTAAATAATGTTTTTCTATAAAAGTTGTCTTGGCTGAAATCAGCACACATCACTTTAAACGGGAATTCGTCACAATTAATCAAAACAATCGTAATGAAACTCACTTCATCTGTAAAGTGAATTGTCTTTTTTATAAATCAATACTTCTTGCTAACTTTTTAATTGAAATTGTTAACAAATTTTTAAAAATAAGCATTGAATATCTGGTCCTCAAAATTTCGACAGCAGCAGAGAAGTTCAGCGGGATTCGAAGGCCTCTCGTTCAGATTCTCATGAAAGAGTGTACCAAAAACTAGCAGCAGAAATCGGGCATCAATAATCAATTTCGATTGAAGTGTTTGGACGTGCATTTCCAAGTGTTTTATCTTATTGCAACTTGCAAGTGAATTAAAATTTAAAATGGTAGAAACTACTGAAGTCGTTGCCGCTGCTGTGGAGAAAAAAACCAAGAAAACTGCGCCCGCCGCCAAGAAGCCAAAAGTTAAGCCGAGCCATCCTCCGACGTCTGAGATGGTGACAAGCGCTATCAAAACTCTCAAAGAACGTGGAGGTTCATCCCTGCCAGCCATCAAGAAATATCTTGCTGCCAATTACAAAGTGGATGTAGAGAAACTTGCTCCCTTCATTAAGAGGTACCTCAAAGCAGCGGTAATAAATGGCGCTTTAGTGCAGACCAAGGGGAAAGGAGCTTCAGGATCATTCAAACTTTCCAAGACGTCATCTACTGAAAAACCGAAAGTGACGAAAAAACCAGTGGAAAAGAAGACTAAATCGACAGCCAAGAAGACAGTTCAGAAGAAGGAAAGTAAGACGAAAGACAAACCAGCCGCCAAGAAAACAACAAAGAAAGCTCCAGCTTCACCTAAAAAAGTGGAGAAGAAGAAAGCAGTGAAGGAAGCCGCAAAAACTGCGAAGAAAACTGGTGAAGTGAAGGCCAAAGTGACCAAACAAAAGCCAACCAAACCTTCGAAGGCAGCCCCAAAAACCAAAACGCCCAAACCCAAGACAGCAGCTTCCCCGGTCAAGAAAGCATCCAAGAGCAAGAAGTAAAGGGTGAAAGGAATGATGGTAAATTCATCGTTTACAAAATCCAGTCCTTTTCAGGACTACCAATTTCTTCAGAAAAGAGTACAATTATGTTGTTGTAGTTGCAATATTGCAAATATCAAAATGGTTTGTTTTTTTTTTTTTCAATGTTGCATTGACTGCACTGCAACTTTTCCCGCCAACATTGAGAAAAACGCGCAGTTCTATTGGATTATGCAGAGGAACCTTGTTGCGATATTTAATTAATTAAATTTTGAAAAAACATTAATTTTTGATAATTGTACAATTGAATATGCGATATCGCTGTTAAAGGCGCTGAGTAGAGATGACAAAACAATTTCAATAATACATATAATTCAAGCCACAATAGATACGTACATAATAATTGTGAATTCAACTTTTCAATGAATGGTTGCCATCTCCAGCGTTGAGACTTTTAAAATGGATAACTTACATTATTTTTGACATTGATTCATATATTTGTCATTAAATTAGTAGTTTCAACATTGCCGTAGTTAGAAATTGTGTATAAGAGAAGTTATTAAATATAGATATTTTTACTGTATTGAACTACACTACCTAATCTATGTTTAATTTTTATCAAATTAAACAAGTTACAAATCAAAATGTTATAATCGACTTTTAATAAAGATGTATTTAATTTCTTTACACAATTTTTTTTGTTTTTTTCAGGAAGGAAGATACTGTAAGTAAATGAAATTGGGCATAGTTTTTGATTCCTAATGAAACGCTAAAGATATATTATTATGTATTAATGTATATAAAACAAAACAACATCACATTTACTCTTTTCATACTGATTTGGCGGCCCTGAAAAGGGCCATTTAGTTATATTTTTGCTATAAAAGCATCTGCCGATTTACTTGGAGCTTGTGTATTTTGTTACAGCTTTGGTTCCCTCACTCACCGCATGTTTTGCAAGTTCTCCGGGAAGCAAGAGACGGACAGCGGTTTGTATCTCCCTGCTTGTAATTGTTGACCTCTTGTTGTAATGCGCCAACCGAGACGCTTCTGCAGCAATACGCTCAAAAATATCATTCACAAAACTGTTCATGATACTCATGGCCTTTGATGAGATTCCAGTGTCAGGATGAACTTGCTTCAGCACTTTGTAGATGTAAATGGCGTAGCTTTCCTTCCTCTTGCGTTTCTTCTTCTTGTCGCTCTTCGAAATATTCTTTTGCGCTTTGCCGGCTTTTTTGGCAGCTTTTCCACTCGTTTTAGGAGGCATGATTTAAACAAAAGTTGACAAATTTCTATCTTTCACTACGAACAGCAGTCAGCACGAACTGGCACAACTGAATGAATTTTGACAAGGCCTGGGTCTGGCCTGGGTTAATATTCATCATTCGGGTAAGTATTTCTCCCCTCCACATGCCAAAACTCACACAAAAATCGTACTCGCAGAGAGGTATAAGTTCTGAGCATTGAGGAGAAATTGAGCATCATAAAATTTTCGAGATTTGGATTTTGGAGAGACACAACCTATCAACATCGAACTACAGCGTATAACAGTGTTTAGTGAAATAAAGGCAAAATACTTTGAGCAAAAGACTCGTAAACATTGGTGCAAAGTGAATAGTGAAAAATTGACACTAAAGTGCATCTGTGTTCGTAATCAGACACGACCAGGGGAAAATGCCCCTGGATCCTGTAAGCGGCATTAACCGACGGACTCCCACCACATCTAGGCGTGAGAAAGGCCGGAGGACAAGGAAGGAAAGTGGCACCGACGAAGAAAAAGATGCTAAAAAGCCCAAGCTTGTCGACGGGCGACAGCGTAAAGCGAAACATGAGAACAGAGATGAGGGAGAGGACTACGGAACCGACGGGGAGATTAGCTACGCATCGACAATGACAGATGACACCGATTGCAGCAGTGGACAGGAAGAAGAAGAAATGGAGCAAGAAGAAGAGGTGATATGCGACCAAGGAGTACCAACAGCTGACCATCTAGATCTTCTGCAGAAATACGAAAATCTGCAGAAACAACATCAGGACTTGGCGGAGAAGTTCAACGAGCTGCTTCTCAGAGTTAGTACAGGTACCACTAAAACTAACCCAACTAACAAAATAGAGATTATTGCCAATACTAACACCACAACTAAGAAAAAACAAACAGCGACATCTAGCAAGACAACAACACAAATTACAAATGACAACCCGACTATTACAAAAACCAAAAATGTTAAGCCTCCGCCGCTTATTTGCTACAACCTACAAATCAGCAAGTACATTCCACTCCTTAATAAAGTTTTAGGGCACAACTCCTTTTACTTTAAAAAAGTTAATTTAAATATAACTCATATCCACACGGACAACGTCAGTGACTACCACAAAGTTAAAACCATCTTAATAAATAACCAAAATAAATTTTATAGTTTTACTCCAGCTAATGAAAAGCACCATTCCTTCCTAATTAAAAATCTGGACAGTTCCTTCTCCGAAGAAGACATTAAACGAGCTTACGAAGAAATTATTTCTACTAATGAACTAAACGTTCAAATCACAAAAATTACGAAATTTGTTACCCCACAAATGGCGAAAGCCAATAAAGCTGGATTTTGGTTAATCTAAATCCACTACTCATCAGACCTTCCGTCCTTCCTCAAAATAAAGAAAATTTTAAATTCCATTATTGTAGTGGAAAAACTACACAAGAAGAGCATCCCACAATGTAGAAATTGCCAACGAATTGGCCACGCAGCCTCCAATTGCCATATGGCTTTTCGGTGTGTCAAGTGTGACACACCTCATAAAAGGGGAGAATGCCAAATTCCCAATCTTCAGCAAAGATTATTAAACCCCACTGCCGAAAACCCTACTCCCAAGTGCGTTAACTGCGGAACTACTGGGCATCCCGCCAGTTATAAGCAATGCCCCAAATACCTAGAGCTTATTTCTAGAATTGAGGAAAAGAAGCAAAAACTCCACGAACAGCAACTATTGAGGAATAAATCCTACAACAACTTCGTGAGGCCCTCCCTTAGCTACAGCGCTGTCGCTAAACCCTCCCAGCTCTTAAAACCGTCTCAGTCCCACAAGCAGCCCATCACTTCAGTCATTAAAGCTCCACAGACCCCCGCACTTGGAGTCGACATCTCCAATTATGCAAATAAACTGTCAAAAATTCTTCCCACTCTTCCCAAGGACCCCCTGCAACGAAAGATCTCGTTGTTGGCATTTATCACCGAATATGTCATCGACCATTAATTCGATTACCCAGGATAGACATAGAGTCATCTGCTATAGCTCTCTAAAAATAATTTCAATTAATGTAAATTCTCTAATATCCATAGAAAAACGACATAATTTCCAAGTATTCCTAAATAACAACAACCCGCATGTAATTCTGGTTAATGAAACTAAATTAAAACCTTTCCATAGACTAAGCTTTAAAAACTACAAATTTCATAGAACCGACCGCTTAAGTAGGCCTGGGGGAGGCACAGGAATATTCATTAAGGACACTATTAGATCCTCTCCTCTTAACAAAATTGACACCGGCAATCTTGAATACACGGGTATCAAGGTATCCCTCAACAACTCCAGTAGCCTCCATCTTTTTTCAGTTTATCTCCCACCAAAAGCACACCTTAATCCTCACTCACTAAATGACCTCATCACACTAACTCAAAACCAACCATTTGTTATTGGAGGTGATCTTAACTGTAAGCACACTCATTGGGGGAACCTTCCCTCCCAGACTAATGGTAACGGTAGACTTCTTTACAACTGGTTCATAAGCAATAGCCTAGCACACGATATTAGCATACAAACAACCCACTTCCCCACTCGTATATCTAACAGATCCGAAACTTTCCTAGACATCTCCATCACCTCAAATTCTATTAACATTCGATACCCCCGAGCACTAATTAATAAATTAGCCACCACTAATTTTGAATCCGACCATGAGGCAGTCATCCTTAACATCAATCTCCAGTCCACCACTAAATATGAAGAACCGGTCACAATCCATAACTATAGCCAAACTGACTGGCAGAACTTCAATGAAGCTCTCACCCAGAAACTAAATAATATTAACATACCAATAAACAGAAATCTAACACACACAGAGATTGACTACTATCTTGCAGAGATCACCACTAACATTCAACAAAACATTGCAGAGCATGTCCCCAAAGTTCACTTATATTCCCATCACCACACTCCTCTACCTCCCGCCATAACCAGGATCATTAAACTAAAGAACTCCCTTAGACGACAGCTCCACAGAAATAGGTTCCACCCTAACGCTAATAGTATTAAATCACAAATCAAATGCCTTAGTACCCTCATTAGAGAAAACATCAATAACCACCTAAAAAGCCTGATAACAAACAAATTGAAACACATCAAGCCCGATAAGAATCTATTCAAAAACATCAATTCACTTACTAATTACAAAAATCGTAAATCAATACCCCCACTCAGACACCTAGATCAAATAGTCACTTGCGATATGCAAAAAGCTAACCTTATAGCAAAAGAAATAGAAAAATCCCACAGCCTCACCAATAATTTTGGATTGCCTGCATTCAATAACGAAGTAGAAACGTACATTCAACAGCATGTCACTAATTACAATAGAACTCTCACCAACTTCACTGATACATCCTCTGCCATTCACCCCCTCATGCATGCTCAAACAAACAGTTCTCACCGAGATACACGTTTTTTAACCAAATCCCAGTTAATCGAAATAATCCGAACACGAAACAATAAAAAATCTTGCGGCGTAGATGAAATCCCCAAGGCAGTATATAAAAAAGCACCCGACAAATTGATCACAGTTCTAACAATCCTCTTCAATAATATCATTAACACTGCACATTTTCCCACAGCATGGAAAACCTCGAAGATAATCCCAGTCCTCAAACACGGAAAGCCTCCAACTAACCCGACCAGTTATAGACCTATATCCTTACTTCCCTGCTTATCTAAAATATTTGAAAAAGTCCTAT
Source organism: Leptogaster cylindrica (assembly GCA_963082835.1). NCBI lineage: Eukaryota > Metazoa > Arthropoda > Insecta > Diptera > Asilidae > Leptogaster > Leptogaster cylindrica. Next base: position 22,088,737 of record OY720106.1, on the reverse strand, counting down.
CCGATGAAATAAAAGACTTCTGCCACAATTTCAACGTTATACCAAACCACCAATTCGGCTTCAGAGAGGGCATGTCTACAAATCATGCCCTCTTAAAACTCTCCAGCGATGTCGTCTCAAACCTCCACCGTAGATCCCCCTCCTTAATCTGCAGTCTGGACGTGGAGAAAGCATTCGACACTGTCTGGACTGCCGGACTAATATATAAAATGCAAAGAAATTTCAATTTTGATCCACACTTGTGTAAAATAATTCACAGCTATCTCACTCAAAGAAAATCCATAGTGGAAATCTCAAATAAGACATCCAATACGTACACGATCCCCGCAGGCCTCCCTCAAGGATCCTTACTAGGACCTCTCCTATATAACATATACACCTCTGACATGCCAACACCAATCCAGTACCGAGTCATCAACACTAACATAATTTGCTATGCAGACGACACCCTTATCTATTCCTCTTGCCCGCGATTTACACACTGCCAAAACGCCCTTAATGAATATTTAACTGACATCTGCGCCTACTACAACAAATGGAAAATCAAAATTAACTATAATAAATGTGAGCTCATGGCTGTCCTGGGAAATCGACACACCTCTTACAAAAACTTCAGACGACGATACAAAAACGCTACGCTGACCATAAACAACGTGATTATTAGAACTAAGAGAACGATTAAATACCTAGGAGTAACACTAACCCCGAAACTAACGTATAAACAGCATATTAAAAATACCATAGAAAAGGCAACAATAGTATACAATATATTAACCAAAGTGTTAAATCCCATTAATGCACTCCACCCTAGAATAAAGCTTACCCTCTACAAGCAACTAATCCGACCTATACTAACTTACGCTTTCCCCATCTGGTTTAACATACCTTCAAACCAAATGGAACTCCTCAGAAAATTTGAAAGAAGATGCCTCAGACTATGCAGCAACCATAGACGCTCCCCAGAAAACCCAAAATATATCAGCAACCAACAGCTTTACAATTTAGCGAAAATCCATAGAATTGATGTATTCATGATTAACCAAGCACTGAAGTTCATTAACACGTTACAACACTCTAACAATTCTTTAGTCGTAGAAGTATCTAACAACCAGAGAGAACTCCCGCTTTCAAATACTTCATACCTACATCCAATGCATATTAAAACACTGCATGAGAACAATACCCTCTTTTGTAATAACAAACTAACCTACTACCATAAAAAACATAGAGGTGAGGGAGTAGTATACAACCCTGCACAATAACTAACACCTACTACCTGGAAAACAATCTGAGAACCCCAACACAACATAAGCAGGACACCATTACGTCGCTGGAGTACCACCAACCCCACTTCAACTATCATCAAGGAGGCATCGAGCAGACTGAAATTGTATTATATTATTAGGGTTAAGGTTAGAATTAAGTTTAATTTTATAGTTAGATTAAGTTATAGGTTTAGTCTAGTCGTAGTTTAGTGTTAAGTCATACAAACAAAAACCACAATTTACCTCTTTTTTATGCCAATTTTTGAGAGAAAATTAATAAATACAGTACTTCATAAGACCTTAGAATAAATTATCATTAGAAAATAGAATAAACCAATATTTCTGATAAATATGGCCAGTGCTATATGTAGAAATAAGCTAAATGATTTGTTAGTCGTAAGGAATTTGTAAGAGAACAGTTATTAGGCAATAAAATATTCAGAAATATTCAGAAATTGAGCATTCTCGATTCAGCATTCATTCACTTCGGATGTTAGTCGTGACCTCAAGGAGATATTATTCAATTTCTGTGCAACTTAAAACTCTATTTGTTAGTTGTGATTTCGACCTGGAGCTGGCATTGAAATGCCAATAGAACCGGTTAGCGGAATAAATCGGCGTAGCCCGACGCGTGGAAAAACACGAAAATCGGCAAGTGCAAAAGCCAAAACTGACAGTGAAGAGGAAAAATATGCAAAAAAACCAAAAATTGATGCAGAAGAAGAAGCCAGCGACGAGGAAATGAGTGAATCATCAACTAGACAAGGCGACACCAGCTGCAGCTCTGAAGGAGAAGAAGAAGAAGAAGATGACAACTTTCTACGAGACGAAGGAGTACCAACAGCAGAACATTTGGACCTTCTAAGGAAATATGAGGACCTACAACAACAACACGCGGAACTCGCCCAGAAATTCAATCAGCTTGTAGGCAGTTTAAAAAAACAAACAGGTACGCTTCCTACTAACCACAATAACGCCATTAGTGTAAGTAGTGAAATATTAAATGCTAAAGAAGCTACTATTATCAATCCGGTAACCACTAAATCCAAAACACAAAAACCACCTCCACTCATATGCTACAATATAAATATAACGAAATTCTTACCTCTAATTAAAAAATCTCTCGGACACAGCAACTTCTTTTTTAAAAAAGTCAATATTAATATCACTCACATATACACGGAAAATTTAACTGAATACAATACCGTAAAGACTCTGCTCTTGAGTAGTAAAAACAAATTCTATAGCTTCACCCCTGCCCAAGAAAAATTTCACAGATTCTTAATTAAGAACCTGGACAAAACATTCAATTTGGAAGATATAAAACTAGCATATGAAGAAATCATAACGCAGAATAAATTAAACGTTCAAATTACCAAAATTTCAAAATTTTTAACTCCCCAAATGGCAAAAACCAACCGAGATGGATTTTGGCTTGTTCAACTCCACAGCACTTCAAATATTCCTTCATTCCTAAAAATCAAAAAGCTTCTGAACTCAATTATTGTAGTTGAAAAACTGCACAAGAAGCAAATCCCCCAGTGCAAAAATTGCCAACGAATTGGGCACTCAGCCTCCAATTGTCATATGCCTTACCGTTGTGTCAAATGTGACACCTTACATAACAGGGGTGAGTGTAAGGTTCCCTCAGTAGAAGAACGTAAAAACCAACCCAACATCGACCATCCTCAACCTAAATGTGTAAACTGTGGAACTTCAGGCCATCCGGCTAATTACAAAAAATGCCCTAAGTATATAGAACTTATAGCAAGGATAAATGAAAGAAAAATTCAGATTCGTGAACATCAGCAATTCAAGAGGAAATCTCTTAACAATTTTTTAAGACCCAATGTTAGTTTCAGCAACGTTGTTAACCCGGGCAAAAACACACAAATAGTCAAGCCACCCCCATTAAAACAAGCTAATCCCACCACTTTTGGAGTTGATATCTCCAACTATACCACTAAACTAGCCCAAATTCTGCCCACAATCCCACAGGACCCCATCCAAAGAAAGATCGCGCTTCTTGCTTTTATAACCGAGCATGTCCTCAATTAATAATCCATTTAACTACCACAGCATGCGTTGTCTGCCGAGATATAACCAACTTAAAATAGTATCAATAAACGTTAATTCCTTAGTTTCAATTAAAAAACGACAAGATCTGCAAGTATTCATAAAATTACATAATCCACACATAATCCTACTAAACGAAACTAGACTTAAACCCCACCATAAAGTTTACTTTCCCTCATACAAGTTCATCCGCACAGACAGAATTAAAACACGAGGAGGCGGAACAGGCATCCTTATTAAAGAAACCATTCAATTTTCACCCCATGACCAAATCGAGACAGGAACCCTGGAATATACGGGTATTAAAGTTTTCTTAAGTAATTCTACCGCTCTCCATCTATTTTCAGTCTACAATCCCCCACAATCAAAGTTCCAAGGCAATACTCTAAATAATCTCATTAATCTAACAAACAACCAACCATTCATTATTGGTGGAGACTTTAATTCCAAACACCCCTTATGGGGAAATCATCCCACCCAAACGAATCTAAACGGAAAAATACTTTATGCATGGTACAGGCAAAATATTAATAATTATAATTTGAGCCTTGAAAGTACTGTCTTTCCAACCCATTTTACTAACTCTACTTCAACATATCTAGATCTATTTTTTGTATCCAGTTTCCTCAACATTCGATACCACCCTCAACTATCAAATAAACTTGAGTCCGTTGACTTTGAATCCGACCACAGAGCTATCATATTACAAATAAACCTCCAAAGCCATACTAAATACGAAGAACCATTAACTATACCCCACTACGGTCGAACTGACTGGATTAGTTTCAATAGAACCTTCCTCCAAAAAATAGAACATGTAGATATCCCAGCAAATAGAAAGTTAACTCCCAACGAAATCGACCACTTCAATAGCGTAATAACACTCTATAACAAAACATTGCTGAATCTACCCCAAAAATTAAATTACTCTGACATCAACAAGTTCCTCTACCCCTGTACATTACTAATATGATTAAAACGAAAAACACATTGAGACGACAATGGTACAGAAATAGATTTCTTCCTATCGCTAACACTATTAAATCACAAATTAAATCTCTTAACTTACTTATTAAAGAAAATATCACTAACCATCTCATGAAACATTTCACTAATAAGCTGAAACATATTAAACCTGACAGAAATCTTTTTAAAACAATAAACTCCATCACCAATTACAAACAACGAAAAACTATCCCTCCGCTCCAAAATCAGCAATGTTTAGTTACCAATGATTTCGACAAAGCTAATCTAATAGCCAAATCTATCGAGAAATCCCACACCTTAACAACACACTGGGGCACTAGTACATTCAATGAACAAGTAGATAGTTATATACAAAACCACATAGTCAACTATGGAAATACACTAACTTCCTTCTCAAACATATCCACTGCACTTAATCCCTGTATGCATAGTAACGTTAGGGACACCCGATTCATTACTAAGGAAAATTGAAAAACAATAGTACTATCCCGAAATAACAAAAAGTCCTGTGGTTTGGATGAAATACCCAATATAATATTCAAAAAAGCACCCGATAAATTAATAACAATCTTAACCATAGTTTTTAATAATATGATCAACACTGCCCATTTCCCAACATTGTGGAAAACAGCTAGAATTATCCCGGTACTAAAGCCTAGAAAGCGTCCGACCAAACCCGAAAGCTATAGACCTATATCCCTCCTGCCATGCTTATCCAAAATATATGAGAAAATAATCCATGAAAAAATCAGAAACTTTTGTGACAGTAATAACGAAATTCCGCAATTCCAATTTGGCTTCACCGCAAGCCTGCAGTCAACTAATCATGCTCTTCTCAAACTCACGCACGACCTAATCACGAACCTCCAACGTAAAACACTGTGGGGATTCCAGGGGATGATCCCACATAAATTGTTCTCCAATGGTATGGCTGCTTCAATTAACACCCGGTATCACTCACTCCAGGATTCACAGCACAAAAAGGAAAGACTTGTGTGTAATCGTATAAAACTAATATTTATTCTACTTCTATTCTTAATCAACTTCGAATTCGACTTCCAAACTCTTCGACTCTTCGCTAGCGACTACTCTCAACCCAAGCTATTTGTTCTTCCTTACTGTAAATTCTACTTACTAAACGCGAACGTTAACAATCCCGTATTTAGCCAGTGGTGGTCGATTATTTTATTTTCCGATTTATGCGTTCGCTACAACACCTTCTTTAATCTGCAGTCTTCACGTGGAAAAAGCTTTTGACACTGTCTGGATTGACGGATTGATTTTTAAAATCAAAACTAGATTCAACTTTGATATCCACTTATGTAAAACAATATATAACTACCTGAAAAATAGAACATGCATAGTAGAAGTTTCTAATATAATATCCATACCATACAACACACCAGCTGGTCTCCCTCAAGGATCCCTGCTTGGCCCCTTACTATACAATATTTACACTGCAGACATTCCAACTCCAAACTCCAGCAATAGAACTCCTGTCAACATAATCTGTTACGCACACGACACCCTCCTCTACTCATCCTCAAAATTGATTAGATCCTGTCAAAAAGCTCTGAATGAATACTTGTCGGATATTTACACTTACTACAATAAATGGAAAATAAAAATCAATCTTAACCAATACGAAATTATGGCCATCCTTGGAGATGCTAAAACCTCCCCTCCAACTTCAGGCGGCAACAAAATACCATAACCCTAAAAATAAATAACGAAGTCATGAAACCAAGAAAGTATATTAAATATCTAGGAGTAGCACTAACACCTAAACTATCATTCAACATGCACGTAAAAAACACACTCGAAAAAACAAAAACCGTTCACAGCCTACTAACCAGAATAATTAGGCCAATCAACGCACTTAGTCCCATAATCAAAGTAACACTCTATAAACAATTAATCCGCCCAATATTAACATATGCTTTTCCCACCTGGTTCAACATCTCCTCTTACCAAATGGAATCTATCCGCAAATTTGAAGGAAAATGCCTCAGACTCTGCACTAACCACAGAATATCACTTGAAAACCCCAAGCACATCAGTAATCAAAAACTATACAAAATTACAAACTAACTAATTAATATTCAGAGAATCGATATATACATGATAAATCAAGCACTCATATTCATAAATAATTTACAATACTCCAATAACACTTTAATAAATAGTTTAGAAGAAAATAACTCAAACAATTCACAGTAGGTATCACTACCGCTCCGCAATACATACAAAGCACCTGCATGACAACAACCAACTGCATGATAATAACAATAGACTAATATACTATCACAAAAGGTATAGAGGTAGAGAACTCATATACAACGTAGCGCAATGACTTACAATACTAACATGTAGACTACAAAGCTGATTGAAAACACCTTGGACTGCCAATGAACATCACCGAAGGACATCCGAGAAACACCGGAAGCTAATCAACAACAACCCAGACCACCCAACTAGGATCAATAGGACGATAAAGAAGACACGGAAGACGATCTACACGAACCATGTATAGCTTATAAGCGTAGTCTATAATTGTAAATATTAGTATTATTAGTATTATTAGTTGTAGTTTGTGTAAGTTCTATGATAATTAGGATTACATTAGGATTAGTTAAAACAAATACAACGCATCCCTTTTTTTTTGCGGAAAATTAATATAATAAATAAAAACACTATGTTCAATTCATATGTACAACCTATCATCCATAGAAATTAAAATTAAGATTGAATTTCTGATAAATGTAACTAGTGTAAGCATGTAGAAATTAGCTCCAATTTAATATTAATTTAAGAGATTTGTAAAATTATAAAATATTAGGCATTAAACATATTCAAACATAAAAAAAAAAAAATTGAGTATTCGCGATTCGGGCATTGGATTCGATTCGGCATCAAACGTCTCTGGATTGACAGTAAATAACCTCACAGCATTCTTGGAATATTTGTGAAAATATAAAAGTAGACTAAGCTGTTTTATTAAAAAACAGAAATATTTGTGACAGTGTAAAGCTGACAGTGCAAAGCGACACTAGAGTGCATTTGTGCCTAATTACCTCCAGGGGAAAATGCCCCTGGATCCTGTTAGCGGCATTAACCGGCGCGGCGTAGTCCCACTACATCCAGTCGTGGGAAAACCCATAGGACGAAAAAAGGAAGGAGCACGGATGAGTAGACTAGACAAGCGTAAAGACACCCAAACTTGTCAACAAGCGAGAGAAGAAAACGAGAGAGGACAACTCAGCCTATAAAGAGGACGACAACTACAACCACACCGACGAGGCCATGAGTGATTCAACGACGAGGGAATACACCAGCTGCAGCTCGGTGGAAGAGGAGGAGAACGAAGAGGACATCCAGGAAACCCGGTATCGGCATCCGAATATGTGAATCTCCTAGAAAAGTACGAACATCTCCAACAGCAATACAATGACCTGTCGAAAAAAATACTACGAGGTTGTCAACAGACTGAACAAAATATCAGGTACGCAAACTAATCAGAGTAGTGCCCCTAAACCTAACACTAAACAAGCGGAAAATCCCGCCAGAATGTTATTGCAAAACAAATCAATAGTTTCAAATATTTCAAACAAAAAATATAGACCAGCGCCGATCATCTGTTATAGGTAATATAGAAATCAGTAAATATCTTCCAGTTCTTAAACAAAAACTTGGTCATAACTCTTTCCACTTCAAGCGGATTAACCAGAACATTACGCATATTTACACGGAAAATATCGCAGATTAATAAAGTTAAATCTCTACTTATTGATAACAAAAATAAATTCTTCTCTTTCACTCCCCACGAGGAAAAATGTTTACTTTATCATAAAAAACCTGGACCACTCCTTCTCATTAGACGACGTTAAGAATGCTTATGTAGATATCATATCTTCAGGCAATCTCAACGTTCGCATAACAAAAACAACAAAATTCCTTACACCACAAATGGCGAAAGCTAATAAAAATGGATTTTGGCTTATCCAAGTCCATAGCTATTCTGACCTCCACTCATTCTTGAAAATCAAGAAAATCCTAAATTCAATTATCGTAGTTGAAAAACTACAGGAAAATTCTATCCCTCAGTGCAGAAACTGCCAACGTATTGGCCACGCTGCACTGCCTCCAACTGTCATATGACCTTCCGTTGCGTCAAATGTGACATACCTCACAAGAGGGGCGAATGCAAAGTCCCCACACTCCAAGAAAGGACAGAAAGTCTTAATGTTGAGATCCCCCTGCCTAAATGTGTCAACTGTGGTACCACTGGACACCCAGCCAGTTACAAGAAGTGCCTGAAATTCATTGAACTCACCTCGAGAATCAATGAGAAAAAAATAAAGCTCCGTGAGCAACAAACATTCAAGGCCAAATCATACGCCAATTTGGTCAAACCTATCTTGAGCTATAGTGCTGTTGCTAAACAAGCCAATCCTCCATCAAATAATACTATATCTTCGAACACTTTTGGAGTCGACATCTCCAACTACTCCTCTAAGCTAGACCAATTATTGCCAACAGTCCCTAAAGATCCCATACGACGTAAAATATCTCTATTAGCCTTCATAACAGACTATGTTATCAACCAATAAGTCATCCTACCAGAATAGTCATAGACGCATGAGCTACAAATCTCTAAAAATAATTACAATTAACGTTAATTCACTGATATCTTTAGAAAAACGACATAACTTCGAAGTTTTCATTACATTACACAATCCTCAAATAATTCTCGTAAACGAAACAAGTCTCAAACCGCGCCATAAAATATATATAAAATCATACAAATTTATGAGAACAGATAGAGTTGATAAATCTGGTTGAGGCACAGGTATATTTATTAAGGATTCCATTAAATTCTCGTCACATAGTAAAATTGACACCGGAGACCTTGAGTACACTGCTATCAAAATTTTCCTAAACAACTCACACAGACTTCACCTATTCTCAGTCTATATCCCACCAAAAGCTCCTTTGAACGGAAACGTAATTAATGATTTAATACAACTAACTAATAACCAACCCTTCATCCTTGGAGGAGATCTCAACTGCAAACACCCTCACTGGGGAAACCAGCCCTGACAAACAAACACTAATTGAAGAACCCTATACAATTGGTATATACAAAATTTGCTAACACATAATATACGCCTAGAAAGTATCTACTATCCCACTCGTGTATCTTGTGATAAAATGATGTTGTGGAGAAATGAAATCACGATGTAGGCCCAGATGGGGAGCAGCCGCAAAAGCTTTACTCCGAATATTTCCAATTGATGAAGAGCAGCCGCAAAAGCTGTGGCTCTGTTTGGAGCAGCTAACTGGCTGTAGCTCCGGTGAGATCAGTTAGGGGATGGAGCAGCTCAAAAGCTGTAGCTCCTTTTGTAGTCAAAATGCGTGTTAAACTGACTCTGTTTATTCAAAATTGAAATCTTATTTATACAAATTTTACCCTTAATACTAATACAAATTCTACGTATAACCTACTTGGTTTTAGCTGTGACCCAACCACTACACATTCTTGACCAACTCAGCATTTTGCTGCATTGCCTAATTATTATTTCCAAAAATGTAGTTCAAGTGCTGCCCTCGTTCTTTTCCATGTCCACAGTTCGACCCGTATTTGCTGACATCGATTTATTGGTCAATAACTTAATTGTTAGCAGCACGGTTCTCACCATGCATAAATCGCTTCCCGGGTCAAGTGTTAACGCACGTGAATTCGTGCACTTGAGTCGCCGGTCAGTGCGTCTGGTTGGAATTACTCGTCATTGCCTGTGCAATGTAATTGCCTGCACTCTGACGTATGCCAGATGTTTGTTTTGCCCTGCTCAGGTTGCTTGGCACTTGTTGTGCTATTTGAGCCGAATACGAAATGGGTCGCGTGGTCATAATTTTAAATGAATTATTATTGTGGCATACCACAATCTAATACATCCGAAGCCTACCTCGATCTCTTCTTAGTCTCCAACTCAATCAATATCTGGTATCCTTCACTATTCCAAAATAAACTAGAAACCGCGCATTTTGAATCAGATCACAAAGCCGTAATCTTAAACATTAATCTACAATCTACACCCAAATACGAGGAAACTGTAGCAATCCCCAACTATAGCCAAACCAATTGGATAAATTTCAATAGATCGCTTTCCCAGAAATTAAACATCCCTATAAACAGAAACCTAACTGAAAATGAAATAGAAGAATACCTCAATGTAGTTATAGTCAATATCCAGGAAAACATTGCCGAGCATGTTCCCAAAGTCCTGTTACACTCCCACCATCATACTCCCTTACAACCTTCTATAACTAACATTATTAAATTGAAGAACACCCTCAGACGGCAACTGCACAGAAACAGATTTCACCCTAACGCAAATTTTCTTAAATCCCAAATCAAATGCCTTAGTATCCTCATCAAGGAAAACATCACTAACCACTTAAGATTCCATCTAACAGATAAACTGAAAAGCATCAAGCCAGATAAAAACCTATTTAGAAATATTAACTAATTAACTAACTACAAACAGCGGAAATCGGTCCCTCCTCTCCAAAGTCTAGGGTCCCTCATCACTAACGATTCCGAAAAAGCAAACTTAATAGCTAACGAAATTAAAAAATCGCATGAACTCACTACTAACTGGGGGGTGCCCACATTTAATAATGAAGTCAATACCTTTATGCAACAGCACATCCACTCAAATAATAATACTCTTGTGAACTTCTCCAAGTCATTTACCTCGATCCATCCTTACTTATATACTCCTACTACCGCACCGATCCGAGACCATCGATTCCTCACCAAATCCCAGTTAACCAAAATAATCCAATCTCGAAACAACAAAAAGTCCTGTGGCCTAGATGAAGTTCCTAATATCGTATACAAAAAAGCACCTGACAAATTACTAGCAATAATAACAATCCTTTTTATACCCTAGATGTAGGGTATATTAGTTTTGAGCGAACGTTTGCAACGCCAAGAAATAATCGTCACAGAAAAGAAAGAACTATATATTCATGATTGGGAAGTGAAAAGAAACCGTTTTATGCATGTCCGTCTGTCTGTCTGTCTGTCTGTCTGTCTGTCTGTGTGTCTGTCTGTCTGTCCAGACGATAACTCGAGAACGCTTGTAGCTAGGGACTTGTAATTTGGTACAATAATATTTGATTAAAATTGCAAGGTCAAGTTCGAAGATGAGCAAAATCGGGCAACTCCTTCTTAGTGTTGCCATATAAGCATGAGTCGTTTTTATACAAAAATGTTCATATAAGAATGATTATATTTTTCTACATCTAGGGTATCACGTAATTGGTGTGACCAATTGCTTCCTTACTAGTTAATAATATGATTAACTCTGCACACTTCCCAGTTCAATGGAAAACTGCCAGGATCATCCCAGTATTAAAACCAAAAAAACCCTCAAACAACCCCTGTAGTTACAGACCCATCTCACTCCTTCCCTGCCTCTCGAAAGTATTCGAGAAAGTAATATTTGATGAAATACATGACTCATGCTCCAATTCCAACATTATACCCGACTTCCAATTCGGCTTCAGAAAAGGCACGTCAACTAATCATGCTTTGCTCAAAGTATCCCATGATGTAACCAAAAACCTCCACCGTAGACATTCCACATTAGTCTGTAGTCTGGACATGGAGAAAGCATTCGACACTGTCTGGATCGACGGATTAATCTACAAAATGAAAACACAGTTCAATTTTGACATCCACACTTGTAAAATAGTACATAGCTACCTCAAACATAGGAAATCCCTAATAGAAGTTTCCAATAGCAAATCTAATACATACACAGTCTCGGCAGGCCTCCCCCAAGGATCTATACTCGGTCCACTCCTTTATAACATATACACATCTGACATCCCAACCCCTAACCCCGAATACAAGGCACGCACTAACATTATCTGCTATGCAGACGACATCCTAGTTTACGCCTCTTCTCCGCGTATAAAATTTTGTCAAGACTCCCTTAATGAATACCTTTCTGACATCTGTGCCTACTACAGAAAATGGAAAATTAAAATTAATAACAACAAGTGCGAACTCATGACTATTCTTGGAAATAAAAAGATATCCTACCCTAATTTCAGACGAAAACGTAGAATTATCACACTAACAATTAATAACGAGGAGATCAAAGCTACTGACTCAATTAAATACCTAGGTGTTACACTTAACCCAAAGCTCTTATATAACCAGCATGTTAAAAATACACTAACCAAAACCTATAACCTATAGTTTACTAACAAAAATTTTTAATCCCATAAATGCATTACAACCCATAATTAAAACCACTTTATACAAACAAATTATCCGACCGATACTAACATACGCATTCCAATTTGGTTTAACATCTCCACCTGGCAAATGGAATCCCTTAGAGTATTTGAACGCAAGTGCCTTAGACAATGCATGAACTACAGACGCACCCCAGAAAACCCTAAGCATATAAACAACCACAAAATAAACAAAATAACAAAAACAACCCGAATAGATGTTTACATGATTAACCAAGCTCTAAAATTCATCAATAATTAATCTGCAATATTCTAACAACCCCTTAATCACTGAAATAGCAAATCAACAGGTAGAACTCCCCCACATCGACAACCTGCCAGTAAATGCAATGGACATCCAAACCCTGCATGACAACGATGTTCTCTTTAACAACAATAGACTAACCTACTACCACAAGAAATCCCGCGGTGAAGGTCTAACATACAGCTTAGCCGTGTAGACACGGATCCCACTAACATAGTATGTTGACGCAGTAGTATAACACAGCCACGAAGGACTATCCAAGGACAACTTAGAGTTTAACTTAGCACTAAATTGTATATACAGGGTGTCCAGAAATTTACGGACAGGCTCATTACCACGTGACTCCTCATGCAATTTTAAGCAAAAAATATCAGGTTGTAACATAAGTAATGCGCGTTTTTATATTGTTCATATTGCGACATGTCAGAACATGTTGAAACGAGCGCAGTGTGGAAAATTCTTGTCTTAGTTATTTTTGTAGTCAAGTATTCATTCTGTCTGCAAAATTTGAGGTGATAACATCGACTGAGGGATTAGAAAATTAGAAAATAAGATGGAGGTGTCAGAAGAGCATATTCGGCATATTTTATTATTTCAATTCCGAAAAAATAAAAACGCGAGTGAAACCGCTAGAGACATTCAAAATGTGTATGGACAAGACATTGTGAGTGAGTCAAAATGTCGGCGCTGGTTTGCGAGATTTAGAAGTGGCAATTTTGACCTTCATGACGAACCTCGTTCCGGAAGGCCTGAAGAGCTAGATGAAGAGCTCCTGAAGGTCACAGTCGAGATGAATCCCACTGTAACGGTAAGGGAACTTGGCATAAAGTTAAATGTAAGCCATATGACCATTCATCGCCATTTAAAGAAACTTGGAAAGGTCATTAAGCTTGGAAAATGGGTCCCGCACAAGCTCTCTGAAGCGAATTTGCAACAAAGAATCGAGGTTTGCACTTCGCTCTTGTCCCGTCATCTTCAAGCGCCTTTTTTCAATCGGATCGTTACTGGTGATGAAAAATGGGTCCTGTATAATAATAATAAACGTCGTCATCAGTGGCTTAATCCAGAAGATAGGCCTGCACAGCATCCAAGGGATGGACTTCATCCGCTTAAGGTGTTATTGTGTGTTTGGTGGGATTTTGAAGGAGTGATCCATTTTGAGCTGCTGCCACAAAATCAGACGGTTACTGCTGAAATCTATTGTCAACAATTGTTAAGACTGAAGTCAGCAATGGACCAGAAACGACCAGCACTTGTCAATCGTCGAGGTGTTTTGTTTCATCAAGACAATGCACGCCCTCATACAGCCAGGATCACCTGCACACAGCTACAGGAATTTGGTTGGGAAAAAATGGTTCACCCTCCTTATTCACCAGATTTAGCACCTTCAGATTACCATTTGTTCAGAAGTCTAGAAAACAATCTTAGTGGTAAAAACTTTCGATCTCGAGATGAACTCCAGCAGGCAGTAGCGACATTCTTTATGTCAAAGCCAAAACAGTTTTATAAGGATGGTATTGAAAAGTTATCTGAAAGATGGAGAGAGGTCATTAGCAATGGAGGAAAATACATAGATGATTAAATTTTCATAAAATATAGACTTTTTCTATCATTAAAGTGTTGCTTACAAAACGCGCATTACTTATGTTACAACCTGATATAATGAAAAATATTTTCGATTTTTTAACCCTTTCGGTGCTGCAGGCATTCGAATATTTTCAGAAAATCTCCTCACTCAAAGTACTTAAAACGCAATATCTTGAAAACTAGGCAAGTTGAGAGACTGAAATAAATACTTAATCGCAGTTAACACTCTATCCTAAAATTAAAAATTTACCAAATTAAAATCAGTTAAGAAGTTTTGCGATTATAATTCTATAAAAAAAAAAAAATATTTTTTCGCTTGAAAATTTACACATCTGTTTTCTTTTTCTGGTAATTTTACCTAAATAACTCCTAAATTTTCTTTCGAAAATTAAATCCTTATCTCATTGGGACCAAAACATGAGCACATCATTTCATCCTAAATTTTTTATTTGTAGTAGTTATTGGCTTAGAAATGCAAATCGGAAATATCGAAATTTTACGTTCTTAAAGAGAGATGTGCCGCAGTAAGGAGTATTCGAAGTTTTAACATACAAACACACATGTAATTGATACTTTCTTTAATAGAAAATGAAACAGGTTTGTATTTGTTGTGTTTGCACACGGGGGAAGGTAATTGAGACAGACGAGTGGAACTACTAAAAGAACTATTTATTAATTAACTGCTAACAACGACGGCAGCGCACATCCACAGCCACTGCTTGCTTAGGCTCGATTGCCACGCTGGTGGCTTAACGGCCACGATTATTGTGCAGTTAGCACAGGGCCGAACTCTACACTTCCTCTTCCTCAAAATCTGCGCCTGCGCCTCCCAGTCCTCAACTGGACATCCGGCACGAAACGAACTACTGGCTTCGGTGTCCTCTTAGGTCGCGATGGTGGCGGCTCCTGCTCCTCGGAGCTCGACGATCCAGGCGGCGACGTCTGAGATTGGGAGCGTGGCGGCCTGGCCTCAGGCATCGATGTTTCAGTATCATGATCCTGGCAACCGATGGCTAACCGTCTCGCTTCGATAAACTCCTGCGGCTTCAACATTCGACGCATTTGATTCTGGTGCCTCCTAGTTTCTCCTTTAAACGTTTTGACGCGAAACACTCTCGTGCCCATCTGAGCTATGACACGAGCGAAGATCCACTTCGGTCCGCTTGCAAAATTCCTCACCCACCAGAAACTTGGGTTTCCGCGGCAATTCAATGTGCGTTTCCTCACTGGGTGGAAGTTGCGACAGTAGTGTGCGAGGCTGTCTTCCATGAAGCAACTCCGATGGTGACTTCCCAGTTGCGTTAGGGGTGCTTCTGTAAGAGGACATGAAATTTATAAGGGCTTGACGTTCATCGTTACCACTGGATAGCAGTTTAGTCAGTGAGGTCTTGAACGTGCGCACCATCCGTTCGGCTTAACCGTTCGAGGCGGGGTGAAAAGGTGCGGTCTTAAAATGCTGGATTCCTCTTCCTTCGCAAAACTGCGTGAACCAACCGGATGTGAACTGTGTCCCATTGTCCGACACCAACAGCTCCGGTAACCCTTCTATAGCGAATATGTTTTCAAGGGCCCGTATGGTTGCTTCTGTAGTTGTGGACGCCATTCCGACCACGTAGGGAAAATTTGACAGTGCATCTACACATATTAGATACAT
The DNA here is from genome assembly GCA_963082835.1 of Leptogaster cylindrica. NCBI lineage: Eukaryota > Metazoa > Arthropoda > Insecta > Diptera > Asilidae > Leptogaster > Leptogaster cylindrica. The sequence continues at coordinate 22,072,590 of OY720106.1, read as the reverse complement.
GTGCTTTAGAAATGGTCCAGAGAAGTCCACATGAACTCTTTCCCAAGGACGGGAAGGTGTAGGCCAACTTGTGAATTCCTGATGAGGGCTACTGTTGTTCTCCAAACACACGGTGCATCGGCTTACTACCGACTCGATCTGCTGGTCGATTCGGGGCCACCAACAATGACGGCGGGCTAGCTGTTTGGTCCTCACGGTACCCCAATGTCCGACGTGTAACATCTTCAGCACCTTCTCCCACAGGCAAGCCGGTACAATGACCCTAGACTGATTTGTCTGCTCCACGAGTACTCCTTTATGTCGTGATATTGCAAAGCGCCTGGCGTAATACGGTCGCAGCTCGGGGTCAAGGTTCTTTGGGGACTCGGGCCAACCCACATCAAGCATTTGGGAGACCTTTTTCAGCACGGGGTCCCTAGCTGTTTCCCGCGCAATTTTTTTGTAGTTTACTGGAAAAGCTTCGACGTCTTCTTCACACGAGCTGGTCATTTCGAGACAGCGAACCTCTTGTTCGTCGAAAACTGCATCGGGTCCTTTTGGGAATCGCGAAAGGCCATCAGCGTTGCCATGCTGATGCGTCGGTTTATACTTGATAGTATAGGTATATACCATGAGCGTTATGGCCCATCTGTGCAGTCGATGTGCGGCCATGGTAGGCAACTGTTTACTAGGATTAAAAATTGTCAACAGTGGTTTGTGATCAGTAACCAACTCGAACACTCTTCCATAGACGTACTGGTGAAACTTTTGGACGCCGTAGATTATGGAAAGGGCTTCTTTCTCAATTTGGCTGTATTTCTGTTGATGTACGTTCAAAGTTTTTGAAGCGTGCGCTATTGGTCGTTCAGATCCGGCGGGGTATCGGTGCGAGAGCACGGCACCAATTCCGTGATACGATGCATCAGTTGCTAGCACGATGGGTAGATCATCGCTAAAATGCGCTAAGCGAGTGGTCGCAATGCCACTCTTTAATTTGTTGAACGCGTCCTGATGCTGACTCGACCAAATATAGGGCGTATCTTGCTTCCGCAGAGCATTGAGCGGAGCTGAAATTTTAGCCAGATTTTTAATAAATTTCCCATAATAGTTTACCTTGCCCAAGAAGGCTTGCAGCTGTTTAAGGTCCTTTGGCCCCTTCATCATCTTAATGGCTTCCAGCCCGGACTCCGACGGTTGAATGCCTCCAGCATCGATGACATGGCCCAAGTATTCAATTTGCGGCTGAGCAAATTCACATTTCCCTTTATTGCATTGTAGTCCAAAATCCGACAATCATTGTAAGATAGCTTCAACGTTACGAAGGTGCTCGGCATCATCTCGGCCAGTGATGACGATATCATCCAGATAAGCGGCAGAGCCATTTAACTCCACAGGTGACTTGCTCCATCAGGCGCTGGAAAATGCCGGGGCGCTAACAATTCCGAAAGGCAGTCGTCGATAGCGATACAACCCATATGGTGTACTGACGACTAACAGCTTCTGAGATTCCTCATCCATCGGTAACTGGAAATATGCATCACTCAAATCAATTTTCGTGAAAAGCTTACCACCTTCCTCAGTATCGGCAACTAGCCAACGAAGTTTTTGTTCTTGATCTCTCCCCTTCACTAACACGCTAAGTACGCCCTTGATCGGTACTTTATAATTGCCGTAAGTTTTTAACACGTACCCCGTATTTAGGCACTGAGGCTGCCCGAGTTGTCTGTACGCACTTAGTCCTATCATCGAGCACGTAGCTCCGGTATCTAATTGAAAGTTAAGCGCAATTCCATTAACAGATAGTGGGATTAAAAATACATTCCCTTTACGATACACGTCGCAAATGTTTACTCTTTCACCGTTCGCGTGCACCATGTCCACTGTATATATTTGTTCCTGTTTTTTGAATGCGCGTGGCTTCCCAAGCGCTTTAGATGGACACACAGACGAAATGTGTCCTTTGCTATTGCAAACGCGACAGATTGCATTGCGCATCGGGCACCGCGCACAGGTGTGCCTCACCTCGCAACCCGGATACGAGCGCATCTTTTCCGAAGGCATCACATTGCCGACTGGCCTGTCATTCTTTTGCGCGTAATTACTTCGAGAACGCGAGCGAGAATGGCTTTTAGCGGCCCTCGCTTCTACTTGCTGCACTTGCATCGACACCGAATCGCCTTTAATTGCTAGCACTGATTTTTGTGTTGATTCGAAAACTTCCGCGATATTCAACACATCCGTCAAACTAGGATTGGCTTTTTGTAAAGCGGCAGACCGCACAGCATCGTGCGGCGTGTGTAAAACAATAATGTCCCGTATGAGACTGTCCACAGAAGCCGTTTTGCAGTTCTCTTTCACACATACAAATTCGCAATCACGAGCAGCTCCCCTGAGATCTGTTAAGTATTCGGCATATTTCTGTCCCTCTTTCATGCGCATCTGATAAAAACGGTATCTAGACGCGAGAACGTGCGTTTTATCAGCAAAATGCTCCGTTAACACTTCCACTAGTTCTTTAAAACTTGCGTTTTCCACTTTTTTATCCCCTAAAAGATTCTCGATGAGCTCATAAAGCTCGGGACCGGACCACGAAAGAAACAATGCGCGTTTTTGTTTCTCTGACACCACATTGTAAGCTTGAAAATGCTGGTTTAACTGATCCAAGAACGATCTCCAAGACTGCTTTGCCTTGTCGAATGCGTGGAAAACAGGTACGCTGTTCGCTGTCGATCCGCCAGCGACTCCTGGAAACTGGTTCGATGAACTCGAACTGGCTGTTTTTTTTTTTGGTGGCTTAACGGCCACGATTATTGTGCAGTTAGCACAGGGCCGAACTCCACAGTATTCGAAATATTTTTATTCTAAAATTTTTACAATAAATGTTCAAAGTGACCACCCCTGCATCATCAAACAATAACGGGCCCTCTTGAGTAAACTACGTATTGCTCTTAACAACATTTTCCTATTTATGGTAGCATTAGTAAATTTGGAAGAAAGTTCTTCCAAAGTGTTTGGAGTTTCCTTATCAATGACTTCGTTCAAGTGCCCCTACAGGAAATAATCAAGGGGGTTCCGATCAGATGATCGTGCATGCCAGGGTACTGGACCATAACGTCCCATCCAGCGTTCGTGATATTTTTGGTTCAAAAGTGCCGTAACCGAATTGGGCCTCACAAAGTCAACAGTGCAAGTAATCCTTCACAATGCAAATCTACTGTGAAGTGCAAATGTTGTGTAAATGTTAAAAACATAAAATAGGTCCACTGCCCGATAAATTGCATGACCAGGTCAAATAGCATGTGGAAACATGCACTGAGCAACCCGATCAGGGCAAGCACCAAAAACTGACCTACGACTACGGTCAATGCTTCGATGCATGCAGGCACGGCAATTTAGTAATTGTAAACAGATGCGCTGACCGATCGGCTCAAGTGCATGAATTCTTGTGTGTCAGCACTTGACCGAACGGGGAAGTTATGAGCGCGTAGTAATTAGTGCGATCATCGATGATTGCCTAAAATTTATGCGGGTCAACATGTGGACGCACTTCAAGCACTTTCGTAACACCCAAAGAAATGCGATCAATGCAGTGATTGCGGAAAATGCGTGATTGGGTCATAGTTAAGAACTAGGTAGGTTACGAGTAAAATTTAGGAATGTATTGGTAGGGGAATTAGCATAAATAGTCTAAGGGATTTTTAATAAATAGAGAGTAACGAACTAGACGTCTTTCAGGCAGGAGCTATAGCTGTTTAGCTGCTCCTCCTAAAAACACCCTAGTAATCTCTTGGAGCTACAGCTTTCAAAGCTGCTCCACCCTAGAACTAAAGCCTTTGCGGCTGCTCTCCACCCTGTCTTTAACACCAGCAAATTAAAGTTACTACACTACACCCATACCACTTTTCGGAGGTACAAAAACTTCATGTAGATGACTACGCAAAGCGAGTAGATTTCTGCGAATGAATCGTTTTTGGAGAATGTGTTCCTTGGTTTATTAGATGGCATACCACTAGTACGAAAGAGAAGAATGTGGTTTCAACATGATGGAGCACCTCCACATAATTTTGGAGAGGTTACGGCACTTTGAACCAAGAATATCAAGAACGCTGGGTCTATCGCTAGCTGGGGTTGACGGACTTTTACCTGGTTTTAGTATTGGGATAACAATTGCTTCTTTCCATAATTTTGGAAAATATGCAATATTAAACATGTGGTTAAAAAGAGTGCAAGGAAGGTATAGAAAATAGGAGGCATTTTTTTTTAATAAGAAATTGCTAATATTATCATTTGACAAGGCCTGGGTTTGGCCTGGGTTAATATTCATCATTCGGGTAAGTATTTCTCCCCTCCACATGCCAAACCTCACACAAAAATCGTAATCGCAGAGGTATAAATATGAGCATTGAGAAAAAATTGAGCATTATTCATTTTTTATTGATTCATTCGATTATTGAGTGTTTCTGTTTGTGTTTGGTAATTGAAATCGATTTGATTTTTGTGAAAAATAACTGGACGCGGATTGATTTGCATTTTGTGAAGTGACTTCGATTCATTGCTATATTTTGAATTTTTGATTGAATCATTGATTCATTCATTGCATTTGATTCATTCCATTCATTCATTGATTTTGATACATTGGATTGGATTTCCATTTGTGCGTTTCTGTGGTAAATGTTTTTTATCTATGGCTTGTGGAGTTTGTGACTTGGGTTTCGAGGACTTCAGTGGCGTACGTCATCAGAATTTGGACCAGTGTCTACATCCGGTTGTGTTTGATCCGGGAAAGTTGGAGAGGTTCTGTAGTTTTTGCTTTTTTCTTGCTTTTCAGCTTATAGTTTTTGTTGATTGTATTGTTGGTGATTGGTGTGCTGAATTGTCTGTGGAGGTGGTTGCAGTCGGGGAGTCGTTTGCCTCGTCTGAGTCTGGACTTCCAGTCCAGAAAACGAGACCGTTTGGTAGAGGTGCGGAAAAACCGATTTACTGCCAGCAAATAAACGTCAAGGAAGTGTGTAACTCCATTAGGAAAACGACCTTGGAGAAATTCACTGTAAACAACCGAAACAGGACGCTTACAGTCATTCAACCTGCGACAGTTGAAGGCCACAAGAAAATCTTTGGTCATTTAAAGGAAACTTCTATTCCTTCACACATGTTCACTGCTGCTGAGGAGAAACCTCTGAACGTTATAATATCTTGGAGGAATTGAGGCAAATCACCCCAGAAATTAAATTCCTCAAGGCTTCTAATTTGGAGACAACTCACTCCAAAAAAATGGGCTATAAACTTAATTTGTTTATAGTACAAGTTGCACCTGGTACTAAGTTAACGGAACTGTCGAGAATCACAGTTGTAGCAAACCAGCGTATCTCCTGGGAAAAACCTAAATCCCAATGTATTTCTCAGTGCTTCAACTGTCAGGGTTTCGGACATGAACTGCAACCTGAGCTACAGATGTGTGAAGTGCAAGGGAGGACATCTTCCCGGTCAGTGCCAACTAAGCGTGGCAACCACCGAGGCTGATACGTCTAGAATAGGGGCAACACCATATTGTATTAACTGTCATAAGGAGGGACACACAGCTAGCTTCAAGGGCTGCCCTGCGTACAAAACAGCTATGGAAAGGAGGAAGCGAGCAGCGAACACCGCGGAGCTAAAGCAGGCTTTAGGAGGGATTTTGCCAGTTTATTTAAAACAAACCAGCAGCCACAAGGGGCTGCTCAGCGACTCCCCGCATCACCTCCTAAAACGCAAGTGAACGCTCCAGTTAGAACTGAAGTTCCAAGTGCTTCTGTCAACAATTTCTTAGGACAGGAAATTCGGACCCACTTCGGAGTGGACCTATTTGGACTAATAGCAAAAGTAAAGGGTATACTGCCGAACTTCTCTAAACTACAAACGGATTTGGATAAAAAAGTAGCGATTCTAAACCTAATTCTCGAATTATGCGTGTAAATTATATAGAAAACTTATTATTTTAAATGTAAATCCCAACGAGCATTTTAAGTGGCAGATACCAAGCCTTAGTGATCGCCACCAAAATGTAGTTAACGGCACGTTTTTCTTACTTTTTTCGCCACTATAATGTTGGCCATCACTTTAAAGTTTCTTTCGGAACCTATATGAAACGTGACTATGGGAACTATATACATCCCAATTTTAAAGTTCCAATTGAAGTCCAGAATAGTAATAAAACCGTTGCGGAAAGTCGTCAAAGTTTCTGCCACTTTGTAGTTGTTTCACACCTCGGTTTGGTACGTTTTTCCTACTAGATTATGACGCTAGGAAGTGGCAAAATTAAAGTACATATTTGTTTTAGTAGCGAATACGTTCCGGAAACCATATCCAAGACACTACATAGTACCAAAATTCCTACTTAAAATTGGTTAATTGGCGATTACTTGTAAGTGGGACTATAAAATTTTTGACACTTCAATAACGAGTAGCCATTGTTTCTATAAAGTAGCTACTACGTTCCTGTCTCTGAAAGTCTCGTTCTTTGTTATTCATGTTCTTGACTTACATTTCTCTTTAGAGTCTTTATGCCCAATTTCACAGTTGAAACTTAAGTTTTCGCTTAGTTAAGCGAGCATAGGAAGCTTAAACTAAAGTTTAATGCTGTCGGATTTCACAGTTGATATTTGAGTAAACCTGGTTTAAGTTATAAGAATCAATTTTGTAGTTTACTGTATACGGTGAACTATTTGCCAAAAATGTTATTCCGCTGTTTTTAAGTGATTTTATTTGTTTATGATCTATATTTTAATTGATTTTTATAAAAATTAAACCATTTAATTACTAAGCACATTAAATACCGTAAATACTGATCCTAGCAAAAAAGTGTATATAACCTTTTTTGTAGAGAATTTACTGTAGATTAATTTAGTCTCGGAAAGTTTTTTGCTACAGGCAGTAGATTTCGAGTTATTAACAAAAAACTGACAAAAGGGACTTAACCCCCCCCCCCCTCCCCCCTGTTGGCTCCACCCCCACCCACCAGTACTTTTAGTATGTTGTTCAGGACACTTTCCCCTACAACTGTACCAAAAATGGCTTATACACGAATTTTTTCCAATATATTTCCTTCGTTGCCTGGACTACAAGTCTCAAACCTAGAGTTGTAAATATAAGTAGTCTCAGATGTATTGAATCCACCGGGGTAGTTATTACTCGCGAAAATGACGAAACACTTCTGTTTGTTTCAGTTTATGTCAGGAGTAGGGCGGAGTCGGCTGATGTTGTTCCAGATCTGGCGCAGCTAAACAGAGTTTCCACAGACTATGATCATGCCATACTGCCGAGTATCATACTCCGCGGGGACTGGAACGCTAGACACCCAATGTGGAATGATCAATTAACTAGTGCCAGGGGAAGAACATTGTCAAACTGGCTTACTAACAATGCACACCTTCACAACTTTGTTGTAATATCTCAAACCTTTCCAGCTCGACCGAGTTCGGAATCATTTCTACTTCTTTTTAGTTTTTAGTAACAGCTTCCTTACTAAATCAATCACTACATCAAAGCAACTTCACGTGTGAGTCTGTAGGAGCCGTCTCAGACCACCTCGCAATTAAGCTCACCCTTCGACTGGAAACTGTACTTAGCCTCTTCGAGGTGAACGATCCGCAACATCTCTCCTTCAAAAATACCAATTGGAAGGGTTTTCAACACTTTATTGAAGAAAAACTTATATCAATAGAGCTAGCAATGAACTCCAACTTGACAATCCCACAGATTGATTTGGGCATTGAGGAGCTCAATGGCGTTATTTCTGATGCCATGAGTCGCTTCGGAAGTCAGATTGGTCCCAGGCGCTCAAAATTTAATGAATTACCTCCCTTCATTCAGAATCTGTACCTCACTAGGCGTCGCATGAGAAAGCAATTGAATAGAATATACGGCAGATACCTCAACAACTCTAATGACGCGTATATAACTATTAAGTCCCAAATTAATTGCCTCGGAATAATAATCGAAAAGTTAACACGACGCACTTGAACGTGCTGTATACAAAGAAACTCAGTTCAATTCAACCTAACGCAGACATGTATAAAGAAATCAGAAAGTTAGTCGGACAAAAAACCATATTTCCTCCCTGTATAGACAAAGGCGATGGCCAAATCGTTAACGATCCACAAGAAATCATTAACGCTTTTGCAGACACATATGAGCAGCAATTTAAGGAAAATCTCATTGACCCTGTATTCAAAAACAATGTGAACTCGGAAGTCAACAGATTCGTTCAATCACAACAGGATCCTGAAAATGAAGAATTCGTACCTGTTACACACTTTTCTGCAAGCAACCCCCCCAAGTAATCCTCACGGCTCATATATTGTCCCTTTACTTCTCCTGACTATGTCGAATACATAGTTAAAACAGGAAACAGTAAAAGGTCTAGTGATCCCGACCTTATTTCAAACTTTATAATTAAAAAATTGCCTTTTGTAATCTTTATCTTTCTTGCAGTTATAATAAACAACTGCCTTAATATCGGTTATTTTCCTAAAATTTGGAAAGTAGCCAAAATCACCCCGATTCCCAAAAAGTCCAGTTCCAAAATCACCGACTTTCGTCCCATCGCTCTGTTCTCACTGATTGGGAAGAAATTTGAAATAATCCTGAGAGATTCGTTTACCCACCACTGTGTAAATGTGGCATTAATACCACCCAATCAGTTCGGCTTCAGGCCAGGTCACTCTACAGTAAATGTCACGTGCGTTTAACGTGAGTACCTGCCGTGAAGGCCGACCTCACGGTCCTCTTCGGACACGGATTGATTTTGTGACCACAATCAGAGCCCCATGGTCAAGCCATGGTAGCAGTTGATACCATTAGGAGGATGGCATCCTTACTGCTGGAAGCGAGACCTATCTAAATCTCTACCGCGTTATGGGACACGGTACCCGGTTGTATAACGCAACTCCACGCCGGATTCCGAGGAATCCTACCCGCGATTTGGGTGTAAACCACAGCCCCCATGATACTCCCACTAGGGGGCCGACCTCAACAACCGAGTTGGAGCAAGCTCCAAGGGCTGTCTCGGTTCCCATGGTACCTGACAATCTCAGGTGAGATACCAGTGGACTTTCCTCCAAGTCCTGGACTGGCGCCATCCTAATCGGGTACGTGGGGTAGGCACTCCCCAAAGGTTCCACCGGAATCGACCGTAGTCTTTGACCGGTTTCCCCTCCCTGCGTATGAACTCTGCAGCAGAGTCGGGCAGGAAGGCGCCGCTAGGTTCAAGAGAACCTTGAGGGGCGTCACACATAGGGCACGAGGCCGTGTCGGAAAGTCCAAATCTCACAAGTGAGTCATTCAGACTTCCGTGCCCCGTCAAGAGGAACCCAAGACTCAGCGAGAGTTTTCTATCAATATTTGCCCTAGATAGGGCAACGTCCTTAATGTACGCAAACGTAACGCGACCACATTCTGACAAGTCCCACCTACGCTGCCACCGCTCAATTATGCAGGCGTCCAAGAGATCAAGGATGGCTCCTTTACTCATGGAGGCCACATCAGCAGAGGTGATCCAGTCATTTTGCAGCAATGGCATACCCCTCCGGATCTTATAGAGGATGGCACGACGCTCAACCTCTAAGTCAAGAGGGGGCACACCCATCAGTACCCGCATGGCGTTCGTCGACACAGTACGACATACAGGTATGCACGCATACATCACCACACGCTGACATCTATCCAGCAATCTTCTTCCGTATGCGCTTCTCGCGAAGTCGACAAATACGGAAGACCCATACGCAGCACACGCCACAAACAAACCATCATAAATGACCCTGACAGCACGTCTGCCAAGGCCCCAGTCTTTCCGTAGAACGCGACGCAACGAACCGGCGATCACAGCTAACCGATCTTTAAGCTCGAGAAAATGAGCCTGAAACTTCAATCCTTCACCTACACTAATCCCCAGGTACTTGACGTTAGTCGCATACCTGAGGCTTGAACCGTTCATTCTTACCACTGGAGGCCGACGTACAAACGAGGGACCCTTGAGGACCATCATTGCAGTCTTATCCAGCGATACACTAACACCTACCTTACAGCTCCACTCATGCACAATACGCATGAGCGGAGCACTCAAAGTCTCGAGCTCTCTCCGCGTCCTACCCTCCACAAGGATAAGGAGGTCATCCGCGTACGCGACAACTTTAGTGTGACGTCCCAGCTCATCCAGCAGTTCATCCATCATTAGGTTCCAAATAAATGGACCCGCAATGGAGCCCTATGGACAGCCACGCTCGACCGTCTTCCAAACTTCGTCGAATTCGCCACGAACAAAAGCACGCCTGCCGGAGAAGTAGCTTCTCCAGACATTTAATTCCTCACACCCACATTCATACAGCTTCCTACATACAGTATCCCAACACAGGTAGTCAAACGCACCCTTAAAATCAACAAAAATCCCCAGGACATATTTAACTTCAGACATACTTACGCATTCACGAACGTAACTCCATGCATCCTCCGTGCACCTGCCAGGACGAAAGCCGTACTGGTTTGGCGACATCAGATGGGCAATTTTCATCTTCAATCTCTCAACAAGAATCCTTTCCAGCACTTTTCCAAGTACCGGCAAAAGACTAATGCCTCTATAAGACCGAGGATTACTCCTCACCTTATCTGGTGACTTAAGCAGCACGACTACGCGCGCGATCTTCCAATCTGCCGGAAAAACGCCATCTCTAACACAGCCCTGAAATAGACTGAGGAGATGGTCGGGGACAGCACGCCAAATGCTCTTACACATCTCACCCGTTGTCCCGTCCCACCCCGGCGACTTCCCGGGGCGGAGCAGCGAAACAGCCGCCTCCACCTCCATACCAGAGACCCCAGGTACAGATTCCGTGACCACCGGCAGGGGAAGAGACCCATCCACAGGCTCAGCCCGCGGAAAGAAGCAGTCCAACAGGGCTGCCACAGATTCACTCCAATTCCTTGTGTATCCCTCACCCACACGTATGCCAGACACTATATGCCTGTCATTTTTGCCTCGACAGATTTTATAAGCTAACCCCCACGGATCTCTGGCATTGGAATGAACGAAGTCCATCCAGTGCTTCTCTTTCGCCCGGGCTAACATTTCCTTATATTCTCTCACACCTCGCCTAAAAGCGAGCCTGCGTTGAGATATATCATCACTCTCTCTAGCACGTGCCCTTTGGAAAGCCTTCCTTAGGCATCTTACATGCCTCCGTTTAAGGCTAAGGGAGTGCGTCCACCATTTAACTCTCATAGGGTTAGTGCGCATACTAACCGCAAGGAGCTCATCATTCACACTTTCAATCCAGGACTGGATGATACTAACCCTATCACCCAGATCCCGCTCACAAAATTCGGACAATGGGACGGAGGAGGAAATCTCCACCATCCGAGCCTCATACGTACACCAATCAATCCCGCTCGTACCATCTATCATCGATGGCCCATTCAAAATCATATGCCATTGCTGCCTCATTAATCAACGTAACATCAATATCACTCTCACCTTGGACCGTCTGAAACGTGAAATGCACACTGGGCACATTCAAGACATGCAGATTGTTCTGCAGAATCCATTCACTCAATTGTTCCCCCCTGTGGTAGCTTCGACTGTTGGAAGTATTCCACGCAGTCTTGCTAAACCACATGGGAGAAGAAGCATTCGCATCCATACCAAGGAGGGTGGGCTTATTCATGCAGAATTGCAGCACCCTACCCATATACTCTAAATACGGTCCAATTTCGTCACTAAACTTGCAATAAACAGACACCACATACAATTCGCCAAACTCTCCTTTGATCCACACACAAGCACCCCACTGAGATGTGAGGTGCTCGATAGCCATTCTTTCAAAACCGATATGGTTAACTGCAATGGCAGCTAGAGCGTTGCTGCCAAGCGAAGGAAACACACGCATGCTCGCTGGAAGCCCGTCCACAGTTTAACTGTAGGATGGAGACAGCCATTGTGTTTAATGTCTCGCATTAGCACGTGCCATCATAGCGGCGTATACGGGACATAACGGTGACTTCACCGTATGCCCACTAGGAAGTCCCCGGAACTGACAGTTCCGACATCGGGGATCGTTGCTGCACCTGGCAGCAGTATGCCCGCTGCCGCAGCAACGCGAGCAGACCGTTTCCTTTGCCTTGCATTCCGCTACGCGATGGTCGAAGCCGTGGCAGCGGAAGCAAGAGAAAACGGCATCATGCGTGCGCACACGGTACGAAAACCATTTTACGTACGCACGGTCGGAAGACACTAATGCCTCAATGATCTTTGGAGTGCCCTCCACAATGACATTCGAGACGGCTTCAACGCCATCTCTCATCGGCCTACTAATTATTTTCAACCCTCTTCCGTAGGATTCCGCCGAAATGCCCTTATCCGCGAGATTATTCTCGTATATCTGCTGCATTAGTTCGTCATTCGAGACTGCGCAGTGCACACCCTGTATCACTGCGCGGGGTCCCAGTTTATCCTGGACCAAAACATCAAGGCCAACTTCGGAGAACTTAGCATTCTCAGCCACCTTCTTCCGCTCCAACATGGAGGGAACACGAATGGCGACGCCCCCATCCTTACGTGGGTTCACAGAGTGAAACCGAACCCCCAAGGAAGGAGCAACCTCCTTCCGGATGACCGTAGCCACCTCCCTCGCACTGGCCTTGCCGCTCTTCGACTTAACCACTACTGCCCAAGTGTCCACGGGAGCCGGTACACTGGGCACCGCAACGGCAACAGGTGGCACCACGGTCGACCGTGCGGCCACAGCTCCGCTCCCTGTAGATCCAGGAGTTCGAAGAAACGACTTCATGTCGGAGAATGCCTCCAGCCTCCCACGAAGCCTGGCATTCTCCTCAGCCATGCGCACGATCAACTCCTCGTACTCGGCTGCGACCTTATAAACCTTGGTCGACACTTCGACCATGGCCCCAACATCTAACATGACATCCACCATGTTGCCCCTAATCACCCTTAAGCATGACGCCACATCCTGCTCTCGGCCCAGGGTAATTTTTTGTGCCACCTTGGGCCTCTTAAAAGCTCCATCATCAACACCGGGAATGGTCAACGGCTTCTTCCTCCTTGGAGATCCATTCTCCCTGCCTTCCGCATCTGACGTGTCCGACGCCATACTCGACGCATCACTCGCAACCGCGCTCACCGGCGCACTGGCTACACCAGGTTTTTTCTTGGGCGGCATCACACCCAGGAAATCACCACAATTTAAATATCAAAAATGAAACAAAAGTCAATCTTACAACTAGCAAACCTGTCGAATTGTCCGTCCTCGAAGGCACACACTTCCTCTTCCCAGCTGGGAGAACACTGAGGGGTCCTGGTCCAGTTGGCGCCTTAAAAGCGTCCAGATGCACTTTATAACTCACTACGGCACTCGCGATGGTGTTCGCACTAAAAACACAAATTTTCAAGAAATTTTCCAAATTTCACCAAAATCACCAAAATTTTCAAAAATTTTAAAAATTCACCAAATCACTCCAAATCACTTCAAAATAGTTGCTTTTCACTAAAAATGAGCAAAAAACACTATTTGAATCACTTCCAGCACTCACACGTGTCTAAAAACGCGAAACTCCCAAAAAGTCACTAAAACGCGATTTTAGTGACTTTTAACGAAAAAACGCGATAAAACCCGAAAAAACGACCGCAGGACTACCGGAACAAGTCCTAATAGTAGATTTTTACAATCTACACGAATACAACGCAAGAAACCGTATTAAAAAGCTCAAAAAACCGCAAAAATCGCAAAAAATCGCACACCTCGTATAACACGTCTGCTCGCTATGACAGCTGGCAGCAGACTGAGGTCACTCTACAGTCCACTGCCTCCTCAAATTCCAAACAGATATTGCCAAAGGGTTAAATGATGGTAAAGTTACCGCTGCTTGCTTCCTGGATGTGGCCAAAGCATTCGATATCGTTTGGACAAAAGGACTTGTGTACATAATGATACAAAATAGCTTTCCAGCCTCCTTAATTCCTATCATTCATGAATACTTATCCGAAAGACAATTTTATGTGGAGAATTTCTCAAATGCATCTAGCACTCGCCGCATTGAGGCCGGAGTGCCCCAAGGATCGGTGCTAGGACCTTACCTCTTCAACTTCTTTACAGCGGACATACCCAGTCCTCCAAATACTTCTACACTCATATACGCTGACGACACTGTAGCATACTCGACTCACTTCTCGCCATTCCTGACTCTGAAGCGGATAAAACAAACGCTCCTTATAATGGTAGAAAATGGGGATTTAAAATTAACGTTGATAAAAACGAACTGATAATGTTGAGGAATCCCGGGAATGGGAATAGAAATAGAAGTAGCCGTTCTAGAAGCTCTAGAATAGTGAAACAATGTACTAAAGACAAACTCGTGCTAAATGGCATAACAATCCGAGCCAAGAATGAAGTCAAATTCCACAGTGTATACATCAATTGACTTTTTTGCTTCAAGTCATATGCAAGACAAGTGATATGCAAGACTCTTACCTCTTATGAAAAAAAGTTCAGCTCTTTCGGTTACAGTAAAACTTCTGATGTATAAGCAATTGACCGGTTATAACCTACGCTTTCCCTATTTGGATGAGCATCCACAAACCCTCCTTTCAGAAAATATGTCTACTCGAGCGTAAAATCCTGAGAGCGTGCACAGGGCTTTACCACAGCTCGCACAATAAATGGCACAGCAATAAGTTCCAGTATGACTCAGCCCAAAGGAACGGAAAAATCACGGAGATAAGCAAGTTTGTATTCCAGCTAACGCAGAAGTTTTGTAGCCAAAAGCGAAAATCATACAAACGCACTTATAAGAGATGCTGCCACAGATCCTAGGAACAGAGACGCTGCAAACGAATACATTACATCTCTGATATCGAAGAATACAACACTGCAGAGGATATTTAACCCGGACACCCGGACAATCCCAATTCTATGAGGAAAGCAGGCCAATGGAACTGGCGCATTGCTACAGAGGATGATGGTGTACGCAGATTGTGCGTCGAATCGACTTCGCTATCTATGAATGCGTGTGCTTGCATGTTTTCATTATTTATTTACTTTTTTTTTTTTGTCTTTTCCACAATACCACTGCCTCGTATAAAGAATAGAGTTACCGCATGAACGAGGGATATGCCTGAGCCTCCCTCCAAAAAATTTCGTTATATTTGTTCAAAATAAGTATTTAGTATTCCTCCTCCCGTTAGTGCTTTATAATTTCTTAGCTTTCAGTGAAGGCCCCTTCCTGGCCACAGAGCCTAGTCGAGCCTGGGAACTCAACTAGGTGAATGAGATGATGGTGAGGGGGGAGCCCACTCCAGAGCGTTGGTATACGTAGACACGCGCTGCGACTGTGTGTAGCGCGTGGATCCGTTGCCATGCATATTTTCTTGAGTGCCTCTCGCCCCTCATCACTCGTCATATGTAAAATTCGGCCTTTTCCCCCATCCCCTTTTTTTTTCTTTTTTTAAAATTGAGCATTCCTTCTAATTCTCATTAATTCATTCATTCATTCCATCACTGACACTTGACAGAGTTTGAGCCAAAACAAATTGTTTCTCTTGTATATATCTTTTATCTAAACGAGACCGATTTCGTAAGTTAGTTTTATCCGTTGCGTTAGAACACTGCAATAGTGGAAAATAGATGCTTGAAACACAGAAAAGAAAAAAGCGCTGGAAGTGTTTTATAAAATCAGTGAAAACAGACGGCACGACTGGCGAGGGTGAAAGTTCAGGTCAGGAGCCTTCGAGCTCAAGACAGATTATAGGATTGCAGGACAATACAAATGCATCCTAAAGAAACAAGTAAAAAAAGAGGAAAACCAACGACACCGTCGTTGATATGGAGTCAGATTCAGAAAGCAACGCTTCATCCAACCAGGAAATAAATATCGACGCCATCTTGGCACCATACCTGAAAAGGCTACAAGAACAGGACTACATCATTACACAACTGAAGGAGCAACTACAGTATCTGCAATCACACAACGCATCCCATCATCCAACACAGCAGCAGCAGCAACAACCCAAGGATTCCATATTGTCCACAGGACCAAGAAGTTCGTCCCAGCAGCAACCAGGTCCATCAGCACGTGGATCTCATCAATCTAAAAAAACACCAAAAAAGGTAAGTTCCAGAAAGCCAAAAAATCATACTAACACTTCTAGTTCTCACAACGAAACTAATTTAAATAATATGACAAAAGTAAAAAGTCCTCCTATAGTAACATGCAATATACAAGCAAAAGAAACTATAAATACATTGAAATCATTCACGAATAACTTTCACCTCAAAAAAATAAACAAAAACGTTACACACATACAACTATAAAACACCGAAGATTTCCTTAAATCAAAACAATTGCTAGAAGCCGACAATAAACAATATTTTTCCTACAGCCCTCAGCATCTCAAATCTCACAGCTTAATTCTAAAAGGTCTGAGCGGCCAAGACTTTACAGCGGAAGACATCGTAGAGGATCTCGCTACACAGGGCATAACTGACATAATCAGTGTCACGCGTTTTCATACTCGCAACTCATTACGCCAGAATAAAGTCCTAGATATGTGGCTTAAGCCGGAGGTACACGATACGGTAAACGTCATATTTATAAGGAAATATCTTTGTGGATGTCACTTTTTGACATCGAGTCACACGATAAGCAAAAATGAGTTTGCAACCTGTATTTTGCAATTCACAGATTACCGCGACGCCGCGCCGCCCGTAAGAGCAGTAATCTCAAAACTGTGTACATAAAGTTTTGTGACTCGGGAAATTTGTACCCCGCAAATTGCTTGGATGTGCCGAAAATATTCCGAAATTTTTGGGATATTTATAAGCGATACACCATATTGCTTATCGTCGAGTCACGCGATATGAAATAAGGCGTATCGCTTATAAATATGACGTTTTCCGTATCGTGTACCTCCGGCTTTATCCAACAAAAACACTCAGGAAATCTGAAAGATCTCCTAAATTTAAAGTTTCTTCTATACCAGTCCGTGTCAATTGAGACACTCAGAAGAAAAGAAATTTTGCAATGCAAAAACTGCCACAGATACGGTCACACTGCGGTCAATTGTAAAATGCTCTATCGGCTATCGCTGTGTGAAATGCACAAATACACATGAACCCGGCAATTGCCTTAAGATAGACGCGACGCGACGTTAACTGTGGCGAGGAGGGTCATCCCGCAAGTTATAGAAATTGTCCCAGTATCTTCTAGTGCTAAAAAGACTCTAGGATAAAAAAGAGCAAACCCGTAACGAAAATTCACGCAGACGAAATTCAGTCAATAATTACATCCAGCCAAATGTTTCCGTTGCTAGCATAATGAATGTTGCACCTATTATTGCGAAGCCTCAGCCTATCCAGCAAGTAAACTCCCCGCTCAGTTTTCTGAATGAAAAGTGCCAAGCACTATTTGGAAATAACTTCGCGAATACCGTAGAACTTACTAAAAATTTTTGCCCAAATACCGTTCACTGACATCCACTATCGAAAAACAGACTGCCATGAGTCATGACCTCCTTCCTATTCCAAATACTGCAATGGCCGCTCAACCTGGGCAAGACAACACGACACGTTTAAGCTTCCTTAAAATAATTGCACTAAATGTTAACTCTGTAATTAGCAAAACAAAAACACATAACCTAGAAATATTTCTAAAAACTAATAACCCCCAAATTGTGCTCTTGTCGGAAACAAAACTGAGGGATATTCATAGATTACAGTTTAAAAATTACACACTTATTCGCACTGATAGAAAAACCGGTTTAGGTGGCGGAACCGGCATTCAAATCCGAAATTAATTAAATTTCACGCAAGTCCATTTAAACGGACAACTTATTTCCTTAGAGCACACAGGTTCCTTTGCGAGAAATCGGAATTCATAATTTCCTCTATACAGGGTGTTTCGCTAGCAAGTGTTCCAATATATACCAATAAATTCCTTGAAGTGTTTTGATCAACTATTACCATGAGACATTTTGTCGTACTACCCCTTCTTCACCCCTTTTTTAAGCGTTGAAACTTTTTCGTTTGTGTAGGGAGGTGAGCACATAAAAAACATTATAACTTGTGTTCGGAATACGCCAAAAGGACAATAAGGTGTCAATAAAAAGTAGGCATTAGGCCCTTTCTAGCAATGTCTCATGTGTCTCGATCCGTCCGCAAATGTGGCAAATATGAATGTTCAAACTTAAACTTTTGAAAAATTTCGATTACAAATTTGTGTTTTTGTACTTCGTTCTTAAAAATTTCCTGCATAACAAGGATATATTTTTCTTAAAAAACATGTTCTTTTAAGATACCGTTCAAATAAAAAAATAATCATACCAATACCTTTAGTACATCAAGAGTTATTAAGATTTTTATGGAGTCAGTGCAATATCTAATTGGAAAAAAATTATCGCAAAATGTATTCCGGGCAGAATTTATTTCCACTAAGCCCAAAAATGTTAATAATGACTCCACAAAAATCTTTCGATCTCCAGAAAGCTTTGGCTTTCCCAAAACTGTCAACGGCTGTAGCTTATTACAAACGAAACTTGTATGTTTATGACCTTGGGGTTCATGTTTTCAATAACAAAAAGGCTTACATGTACGTCCGGCCAGACACAGAGGGTTCAAGAGGTTCGCAGGAAATAATCTCTTGTCTGAAAAAGCACCTTACTGGTCATGGCAGTAATGCCAAACAGATTTTCATGTACTCTGACTCATGTGGCGCTAAAAACTGCAACATTAAAGTTGTTCTATCACTTATGAAATACCTGCAAACTGAAGGTGGCAGCACTGAAACGATTGACTTAAAGTTCCTGGTGCCAGGACACAGTTACCTCCCAAATGATTCAGATTTTTCTTTTATTGAAAAAACGGCAAAAACTAGCAGTAACATCTTTTCTCCAAGGGACTGGTATGACATAATCCTTGGCTGTAGGAATACTAACAAGTATTTCCTCACGGAAATGAAACATGAAGACTTTTTTCAACGGAAACCACCAACAGGAAGAAAAATTATCACCAACAGGAAGAAAAATGTTGACGGTCAACCAATTAACTGGTTGGCTATGAGATGGATTAGAATTTAGAAGACCGAACCATTTTCCATTAAATATAAAATAACTTTCCTACCCGAGATACCTTTTGAAAAAATCAGCATCCAGAAGAAAAATGAAAACGGACGGCCCTTAGGAAGCCTTTGTAATGTTGCTCAAGACCTTCTCTACAGAACGTCAAGACCCATCACTATGGCGAAAAAGAAGAACATGATAGACCTTGAAATACCTACATCCCTCCAATCCACCTCCAGCACTACAAAGACTTAAAGACCGAAAGAGGTATACAGCAACCTGATAGTGATGACGAGTGCATCACTGCATCACTTACTCTGAATAATAGCGTCAATTTTATTATTTATGATTTTGTAATATAGTATGTAGTACGTAAATGACTATTGTTTAATAAAATTACTTATTATACAAAACACTCAGAATATTTTCACAATATCTTTCAGTTGGCAATGTGACTAAAGCCGGAGGTACACGATACGGAAAACGTCGTATTTATAAGGAAATATATTTTTCTGACAGCGAATCACACGATATCAAATCTTGCACTTCGCGACGACCGCGTCGCCGCCTTGAGAACAGAGAGCAGTGGAACTATTTCCACTTCTCTCTGCATGAACACCAATTTCAAAAATGTGTACACGAAGTTTTATGTTGTGTGAGTCCAAAGTTTTATGCTGAGTCGAGTAGTACTCAACAAAAAAGAAGAGAAAAATTAGCCCAGAAGAAAATGACAATGACTTACCCACAATACTGGACGAGGAGATGACAGATGAGGAGTTCTCTGAAGAGGAATCTACCCAAGACGAAGAATCTAACTCTGAAGAGGAGAAGGAAGAGGAAGAGCCCACGGAGTAAATCACCGAGCTACGAGTGAAATACACGAAGCTGCAGCAGCAGTATGATGACATCACTAGGAAATATAATTATATAGTACCTAAGTAAACTAAGCGAAAACAGAAGAAAGATATCCGAACATTAATAAACAACCTGCCAATAATACCAATAATAGTGAAGTTAAAAAAATAAACTCAAAACAAAATGTAAAAACGCCACCCATAGTAACTTACAATCTGCCGGTGAAAGAATTTTATCAAACCCTTAAATCTGATTTAAAAAATAATGAATTTAAATTTAAGAAAATAAATAAGAATATAACGCATATTTTGTTAGCTAGTGATAGTGACCATAAAAAAACTCAACAAATATTAAAGGACAAACAGTGCGGCTTTTATACAATTAAAAATGAGAAACCGGTGTCCTTAGTCCTGAAGGGCATCGACCCTACCTTCAATGAGAAGGACATTAGTGAGGATCTTAAATCACTTAATCTTAACATAGAAATACTAAAAGTTGAGAAGATCAATTCAAAAAATCAAACAAATCCTTTATGGAAAACACAGCTCTCTCCCAAAAGTGAATTAATTTAATACCAAATATGTGCTTCATCAAAAAATATCTTTTGAAAAATAAAAACCCTCCCAATTGGTGCAATGCCGAAACTGCCAGAGATTTGGCCACTCGGCAATAAACTGTCAAATGCTTATGCGTTCCCGATATGGCACGACATTTCTTCTGCATAAATGGAGAAAATAAGACTATTTGAGAGAAAACCAAATTCATATAAATGGTGTAACAACAAAACCCTCTATAATAAAGCTCAAATACACAGAATAGACTGCTTTCTAGTTAAATCTGCATCCCAATTTTTTAAAAAACTCCAATATATAGATAACACACTCATAGAAAAAATCCAATCCTCTCAAAATAATCCTTCAATCTCACATTTCAAACCACCGCTACACCTTATACATCTAATTGAGCAAGACCTAACTCATGATAATAACAAGATAATACATTACAACAAAAGCATACGAAGAGATAGAATAATCTACAGTACAGACCAATACATAAACAATCAATAGCCACAAGTATGGTAAAAAACTAAATTACTATTATATAACTAATTGAAAATATGTAATCAATAAATAATATACTTAAGTAAATCTTGGAACACAAATATGTAATCAAATCAATATTGATCTCCTTAATTTTTTTCAATAAGTTATCTCTTTTTTTTCATGCCTATTTTTTAAGAGAACCTGTAATAAATGTATAATATAAAATTAACTCATTATACAAAAGTAAACAACAACAATTACATATAAGAAAATAACACTTTTGATAAATGTTAGAACATAGGACATGTAAAAGTAAAACTACCTAGCTGTAAATTAGACTAAGATTAACACTGTACCTAACTATGTAATAAAAACTATTACTTAAATTGCTTATCGTCGAGTCACACGATATGAAATATGGCGTATCGCTTATAAATACGACGTTTTCCGTATCGTGTACCTCCGGCTTAACTCCATAAAAAGTGTTTATTTTTATTTATAGGGAGACATTGGAATATTTCTAAATAGTTATACAATGCTAAAAAGTTATTCTTGATCGTTAGAAAATTAATGTGTTTGATCGAAATATTTTAAAATAATAACTGAGTTTTTTATAGATACATAACTTTAACTCATTATACTGAACGGTTTCACTTTATGGAGTTAGGCGGATTGGCTTCTGAACGCTTCAAATGTCGGAACATATGACATGTAAAACACAGTAAAAGTAAGCCTACCTAGCTATAAATTAGTCTAATTGTAAGATAAACACTGTACCTAATTGTATAAATTATTAAGGCAATAAAGTATTCTTACGGTAAATATTCTTACCCAACAAACCTTCAAGAAGAATCATCATCATTCAGCACTCAGCATTCGATTAGCTCCGGAAAATCGTTTTTCAACGACCGCTATTTTGCAGGGAAGGTTGTGTAATTTATAGGTGTTAGTTTATAATTAAGAACCTAAACGAATAGTGAAACTTTCTTGGAGTGTAGTGCGTGACAGGCACTGCCTGAAAAGGCGGTAAAATGCATAAGCGCAACGAGACTAAAACACCTCCTGCGCGCGGAAGAGTGAGGAAAACAGACCTTAAAACAAATGAGTGTGACGCAGAGGCAAAATCGGCAAAAAAGCTTAAAATGACATCACAAGGAACAGGATAAACTAATGAGAACAACGCTACTGACGTGAACATGGATGACAACAGTGAGAGTTCAAGAACCAGAGATGACAACTACAACTCTGCAGAGGAAGAAGAGGGAGAGGAAGAAGACTCATCACAGGAGGAAGGAGTGCCAACATCAGTACATCTTGAACTGCTTGAAAAATATGAAAAACTTCAGCAGCATTACATCGATCTTAGAGACAACTTCAACAAGCTCGTGGATAGAATAAATAATAAAAAATAAAATAAAAAAAAAATTTTTCGGCACAAGCTTTATATAAGTGTACTAAAAAGGAGAAAACAAGAAAAATATGTAAGTGTAGTAAGGTGATCGGATTGAAGTTGATCAAATACATTTGTTAGAGTTTGGCAGCACCACCGTACCACGGAAGTTAAGGAGTTGTAATCTAGCAGTCTTCTCTCCGATTTAATTGCCTCAGTACATTTATATAACTAAATTTTGTTCTCTTTTGCTTTGTAAGTGCTCTCTGCACTCAATTTTTGAATTATTGTTTATTTATATTCTCTCGCTTGAGCCTTCTACTTAGAGACTTCGCAGCTGTGCATTAGCTCGGAAATTATAAAGTTTTTTACTCAGTCTCGTATTTTCTTTACAAGAAATTCCACAACTTCATCCTTACTTTAACATTTTGGTCCTTCGAGCCGGATAATCGCTCGATTCCAGCAAATATATAACTAATTTTTACAAAAGTACCACGATTGTGAATTGTGATAACTGTAACTGTAACAGTGCGTAAAAGTGACTTGATTAAAACGCAACCGTGCGATAAAAAGCAAACTTCTTTTTTGACTTTGTGACTCTTGAAAGTGCGCTTCCTTGAGGAATATGTTCTAGCGGAATTTTTGGGTATACATTAAAGACAGCATAATCACATGGTGCAGCCAGCATAGACACATTGGTCATTCGAGACAACTGTAAATTCGATCAACAGTTACGGAACTGCAAATTGGGTGAGCTCGTTCCTTTTCTAACTAATTAGAATTAACTTAACTACTAATTATATTTCTAATTACGCCTGCTCTCACTTCGTTTAATGCAAATCATATTGCGCATTCCAGCTGCTTAATTTCTTTAATTTAATCTGTGTTCTTATATCGGAAGTGTAAATTTAAAAAAAAAAAACTTCTCTCGCCTTTAAGATAATAACATTTGCCTTTGTTTTGATCTGCAAACTAAGTAAATTGGCATCGCATAAAGTGAAGGTGTGTAATTCGGGGGACAGAATTACTAAATTTGTGACAAATACCAACAAAACAGGAGCAACCAAAAGAAATGTGCCATATTTGAAAGCGCGAATAACTTTACTCGAACAATATTGGAAGCAATTTTGTGAAGCGTACGAAAGTTTAGTGACTGCCGCGGCTGAGGAAACTATCGTGGCAGATGATTTAATCACTGCAGACATTTATTCGTCAGTTGAATGTGCTTATGTAGACGCGATTACTTGGTTACAAGAGCAGCTGTTTGCTCTTCAGCCACCACCGGAACATGTCGTTTGCAATGCAGAATCTATGGCTCACTCTACATTGCGTTCATGCTCTTCCGATCAAGTTCCTAAGTTACCAAAAATTCAACTTCCGACATTTAGCGGCTCCTATTTAGAATGGTCATCTTTCCATGACACTTACGTGTCCTTAATTCACAATAATGCATCCCTGGGAGACGTGGAAAAGATGCATTATCAAAAATTCTCAATTACCGGCGAAGCAGCACTGCTCCTTCGGTACTTAAGTGTTACTAACACTAATTAATTATGATACCGCTTGGAAATTAATTACTGGACGTTTCGACGATAAAAGAGTGCTAGTAAATTCCAACCTGAAATCGTTGATAACGTTAGCTAGTATGTCTTCAGAACCTTCAAATGAATTACGACGTGTACTCGATAGTTTTACACAGGGAGTAAGTGCTCTAGAGAATCTTTCGCGACCTGTGAACCAATGGGATGATTGGCTAGTATATTTCCTTTCCAATAAACTCGACAATACGACAAGGAAGGATTGGGAGACATCCCTCAGCAACTCGACTGAAGTTCCCACTTTTGATTCTCTGCGAACTTTTTTGGGAGCTCGACTACAGGCACTTAGAGCTATTAAATACAATAAGCCTCAGCTTCCACGTGCAACTTCAACTTCGCCTCCTAACTGGAGAAAGAAATCAGCTAGAGTAGTACAGAATTCCCACGCCTTTCGCTCATATTCAGGAAGCCGCTGTATCAGTTGTCAGGGTGCTAATTTACTCTTGTTTTGTCCTGACTTTCGTGCAAAACAGGTTGACGATCGCATAGCATTTTTAGCAAGGAATCATCTCTGTATGAATTGTTTGAGACCAGATCACAACAGTTCTTCTTGTACATCAACTAAACGGTGCCAACGTTGTCACCAGGCGCATCATACAATGATACACAAGCCAGTTGCTTCAACGTCAGCACTCCGAACTGAGAGTAATCCTATGCAACACCCACAAATGGCATCAATTTCAACAACACAATCTAAGCCAACTACTTCCACTAACGTTCACTTATCGAACAGTGCAAAGGCGTAAAACTCCGTCTTATTAGCCACCGCAGTGGTATTGATTGAGTCCCCTAAAGGTCGTTTACTGAGAGTTCGTGCGCTGCTGGATCCAAGATCGGAATCCTGTTTTATCACTGAATCGCTTAGTTCTCTTCTTGCACTGCCGAGACAACAAACGAATGTAGCAGTGCTAGGGATAGGTCAACTTGAAGTAGGTAGAGCGGTAGACTCTTCTTATCGATTGGAAGTACAGTACAGGTGTTAATACTTCCCACCTTAACACAACTGCTGCCTTCGCGACCAATTTTACGCGAAGATTGGCCTCACCTCATAGGACTGGAACACGCTGATCCTGATTTTAAGTAAGAACGAACGCTATATTGTGCGCCTCTCTTTTCAGTCCAAACCTGTGGGCGCTTTGGGTACGTCTAGACAAATAGCGATGACGTCGTTACTACGTATGGAGCGAAGGTTTCAAATTGAGCCAGACCTTTACCGTGCTTACTTGCAGTTCCTCTCTGAATATCTTGACTTGAATCATATGGAATTAGTCCCAAAACAAGCTGAAATGATGGAAAGAGCATACCAGAGGACACATCACGCGGTGATTAAGCCGACTAGTTCTACTACAAAGCTGCGAGTCGTCTTCAATGCTTCGCAGAAATTGTCGTTAAAAGAACTCTTAAGCCCGGTCCAGACGCGCAGTTTTGAACAACGACTTGTCTGCGCAGATCAGATCGTTGCGTGTGGACTGGAAGTCTACGCAGATTTTAATTTGGCGCGAGGTCTGCGCAGTTGCAACGATATCTGAGCTAAAAAGCATAGATATCCGTGATCTGTGCGGACTTCCATGAACTTTGAACGGATATCACACAAAACTGAGCAAAATACGCAGATATGTCGTTGCCGTGTGGACGCTCTAAAAATCGCAACGATTTCATTCGGTCATAAAACTGCGCAGACAAATCGTTGTTCAAAACTGAGCGTCTGGACCGGGCTTTACACGTTGGCCCTAAGCTGCAAGCAGATGTATTTTGTATCCTACTAAAATGGCGTTTTTTTTCCACATGTTTATACCGCGGACATAGAGAAAATGTTCCGCCAAATTTTGGTGGACTACTCAGACGCAGACTTCTAACGAATTCTTTGGCGCAATAACCCCCCCGAGCCCATTAGATCCTATCGACTTCTTACTGTTACCTATAGCACTGCCTGTACTTTTTACCTCGCCTGCCGAGTACTTAAACAACTACCTGAAGACTATAATAACAAATATCCGAAAGGTACGACAGTTCTATGTGAAAATTTCTATGTCGATGACGCTCTCTTTGGAGGTTACGACACTCAATCTGCCTGCTCACTCAGACACAAACTCTGCGAGTTACTACGGGAAGGTGGCTTCAAATTACGGAATTGGTTGTCGAATTCGCCAGAGGTCTTAGAAACCATTCCAATCGAAGATCGGGAACAAACAAACACTACCAAGTTCTTCGGAGACAGCCAAATCAAAGCGCTTGGAATTGGATGGAATCCTGGGGATGATACGCTACATTTTTGCTTCGCGTTCTCTACCGGAGCAGTATTTACAACAATTATGGTTGGAAAAATTAGGATGGGATGATCCTCTGCCTTCTGCCGCTACACACAAATGGCTCGCTTATAAGTCTGATCTCCAGCCTCGTCTCCAGCTTTTAAATCAGATCAAAGGGCAACGTTGGTTAGGTACGACGAACTCACAGCTTGGCCTCGAACTCCACGGATTTTGTGACGCCTCAGTCTCTGCCTTTGGAGCGGCGGTTTATTTAAGAGTTCTGCATAATCTAGAGGACAGTCAGGTCACTTTGTTGACCTCAAAATCTCGAGTGAGTCCTATCAAGACAATATCGTTACCGCGTCTCGAATTGTCAGGAGCAGCCTTGCTTGCGGAACTTGTAAGCTACATCCAGCACAACCTGGACCTCAAACACGTTCCTGTACACCTCTGGACCGATTCAACTATTGTACTGGCATGGCGTGGCTGCGAGAACATCCATCGAAGTGAAAGGTGTTTGTAGCCAACCGCGTGTCCCTCATTCAAAGGCTACTTGGCATCACATAGCTTCAGGGGACAACCCTGCTGATTATCTTACCCGAGGTATACCTGCCGCAGAACTTGCTACACTAAAACTATGGTGGACTGGACCGTCTTTTCTAAGCCGTCCTTCGACATTCTAGCCTCTAACCACCGCTGCGGCCCCGTCAAATCAAGTGCAGGAAGAGGTTCGCGCCTGTCTGCATAGCGTCGCCACGGAGAAACACTTCCAGGGTGCAGAGATCCTACATCGTTTCTCGAGTCTAACTAAACTCTTGCGCATCACAGCTTACTGCTTTCGATTCCTACACAACTGCAGAAGACGAATATCTAAGCAGTCTGGGATACTAACCAAAGAACAGCTCAATCATGCCCTTGTCTTCTGGATAAAGCAGACACAGACAGCGTCGTTTTCTGCTGAAATCAAATGCATACGAAATCAGCCTTCGCACAGCTTATGGGGGTTATTGCGAGAGTCGCTTCATATCGACTTTTCAAGTCGACTGACAATTTCATGTCGAGTTTGGTAAAATCTGTCAAGACAGTTTAATTTTGACTTTTTGTCTTGTCTAAAAAACTTAAAATAATATTTTTTTTGGTGTTTTAAGGCATTTTTAAATGCTCTTAAATTTTTTAATTGTTTTTGATATACTAAAGATATTAGCATGATTTTTTTTTTATTAGGGAGATATCTTAAGGGTACACAAATTTTTTTAAAAATATATCCTTGTTATACAGAAAATTTTTAAGGACGAAGTACAAAAATGTAAATTTTTAACCGACATTTTTAAAAATGTTAAGTTTGAACATTTATATTTGCCACATTTGCCAACGGATCGAGACATGTGAGACACTGTTGGAAAGGTAATAATGCGTACTTTTTATTGAGACCTTGTAAAACGTTTGATGCAAAAAAAAACAAAGATTTCAAACAAAGGGATGGTTCAAAAAGATGTAAAGGGCAAGTGTTCGATCGAAGGGAGATACAAAGATTCCAGCAATTGATTTCAAGAGTTTTTTGACGAATAACAATTTTATCGATCGCTCCACGTTCTGTCCAGAATTCAAGCCTCGACTAACTGACTCGATCACCGTTAACATTTTTTCTTCTCTTCGAAACTAGAATTTTCTAGATGAATTCCATATCTGACAAAGTAGGCACTAACTGTTTTCTCAAATACATTGAAACTCTGGGACTATTTCCCCTACTTTAATTTAGCACAATTTAAGACAATATCGCTAATCGAACAGATTACAACGGGTTTCGATAATATAAATAAATGAACAAACTTAAACAATTAATTAGTACAAGATCGCTGTGCTTGTGTTTTTAAGTAATTTGCGGGTATCTTAGCCGTGCCTCATCATTCCCTGGACTTCAGATAAGTGATTTTACTAATTTCTAACGTGTTGGATTCTTTGTGTTTTTTCCCTTTTCAGGTCGGATGCTGGTGACGACGAAACACCTTGGCTGCCCTTCCATCTTACTCCGAAAAGAAGTTATAACGTTTTATTGAGCTCACCTCCCTACACAGACGAAAAAGTTTCAGCTCTTAAGAAAGGGGTGAAGGAGGGGTTTTTCGATAAAATGTCTAATCGTAATAGTTGTTCACAACACTTCAAGGAATCGATTGGTATATGTTGGAACACTTGCTAGCGAAACACCCTGTATATTTTCACTGCAAAACACAGACTTTGTCACAAATTACAACCAGCTGCCCGATTTCAAAATCAAAAGTGACAAAACATCGAGTCGATGCACATCCGCAATACCGTGACTTTTACGTGTAGAATCGACTCAAGTCGAGTCGATACATGTAGAATCGACTCTCGCAATAACCCCCTATTAAAAACTCTAAATCCATTTTTAGACAAACACCAGCTACTGCGGGTCGGGGTCGATTGATGGCTTCATTTCTAAGTTACAATGAGAAATACCCTCTGATACTCCCGCGGAACAGTCAGCTATCATATCTACTCATTTCTTATTCTCATCAAGCTACCCTTCATGATGGTATACAGGCTACTTTACAGCACCTACGCAGCAACTATTGGGTGATAAAAGGTAGGAGCAAAGTGCGTCAATATGTACGGAATTGCGTTATCTGTTGTCGGTTTAGTGCTACAACAAAAACACAGCTTATAGGTGACTTGCCCCGAGACCGTATTTACCCATCGAAGCCCTTTCTGCATACGGGAATCGACTACGCGGGCTGCTTTTTAGCGAAACCTGCCAAAGGAAGAGGACATAAAATTCTCAAAACTTATGTAGCCGTATTTGTGTGCTTTGCAACGCGAGCTACGCACCTTGAACTGGTAATGGATCTCAGTACGGAAGCCTTTATTGCAGCCCTACATCGTTTTGCCAGTCACCGCGGGCGCTGTGAGAAGCTGTACAGACAAAGAACTCAAAACCCATCTTCGCTTGCTTCACGGCAGCTCTTGTGCCAATCTCGTTAGCCAACAAGGAATTGAATGAATTGAATGGCACTTGGCTTGTGGAAAGCCGGCGTTTAAGCATTTAAGCATCATTTACGCCGCGTAATTGGCAGCCATACGCTTGTACTAGAAGAAATGTTTACGCTACTTACAAGAATAGAAGCCTGTTTAAACTCGCGTCCTCTTCACGCCATTACGGATGGTCCTAATGAGCTTTCAGCACTTCTAAATTTTGTTCTCTTTTGCTTTGTAAGTGCCCTCTGCACTCAATTTTTGAATTATGTATTGTGCTTTTGCAATAGCTGCACCATCTGTAGCTTTCAGTATTTTATATTCTCTCGCTTGAGTCTTCTACTTATAGACTTCGCAGCTGTGCATTAGCTCGGAAATTATAACGTTTTTTACTCAATCTCGTGTTTTCTTTACAAGAAATTCAATAACTTCATCCTTACTTTAACAACATTTGTATTCAAGCTGAATCCGTTGTTACCTATCTACTATCGCTGTGCAAATGAAAGAATAGAATCTATATATCTAGAGCAGTGACGGGCAAGCCTATGCTCGCTGGTATTTGAGATTTCAGAGTACGCTACAATGTTCTGTCTATTGTAAGACGTGTTGACGTGAATGGTTTCAAGTTTCCCAGCGACAGAAATATCTATGACAATTTAATCGGATGACTAGAAGTAGGTCAAAATTCACATGCGAGATTCCCCCCGTACAAACTCGTACTGAGTACTGAAACGTATATAAAGGTTATAAAAAAACAGAAGATGACAAACACCAGAACAGCGTAACAAAACCCAAAGAAGACAACGCAAGGCCAAGTACCCACGTCAGTAACACAGTTAATAACATTTCCGCTAATGAAAACCGTAATACTAATACTAAAACAGACGTACAAACGAAAAATCCTATTTCACCAATAATAAAAAAAACATAAACCGTCACCATTAATCTGCTACAACGTTGAAATCAATAAATTTCTTCCACCAATTAGAAAATTACTTGGTCACAACTTTTTTTACTTCAAACGAATTAACGAAAATAAAACGCACATATACACTGAAAATTTAACGGACTGCAACAAGGTAAAATCTTTGTTGGTAAGAAATAACAAACAATTTTATAGTTTTACCCCCGTAGAGAAAAAATACCACAGTTACCTTATTAAGAATATAGATAACTCGTTTAGCATCGATGATTTTAGAGAAGCCTACGAGGGTGAAATCTCTATAAACGGACTTAACGTCCAAATACAAAAAAATATCAAAATTCCAAACCCCGCAAATGATGAAAACTAACAAAAATAATTTCTTGCTTATCCAGATTCGTAATTCCTCACACATCAAGTTTTTCTTAAAAATAAATAAAATCCTAAATTCTATCATAGTAGTTGAAAAACTGCACAATAAACAAATCTCACAATACAGAAACTGTCAGCGGATTGGCCACTCTGCCTCAAACTATCACATGGCCTATCGTTGTGTCAAATGTGATACACCCCACAATAGGGGGGAATGCAAGGTCCCCACCCTTCAGCAAAGAACTGAAAACCCAAGCGTTTCAGCCCTCCCAAAGTGCGTTAACTGTGGAACCACCGGTCACCCGGTCAACTACAAAAAATGCCCAAAGTACATTGAACTTATCAATGACAAAAAAGACAAGCTTCGTGAAAAACAAAACTTCAAGACCAGGTCTTATAATAACTTTTTGAAGCCTAATATTAGCTTTAGCGCTGTCGCTAATTCCTCCAATAAACCCAACACCACTACTACCTATATCATGCAATCTAATGCTCTTGGAGTTGACATTTCCAATTATTCGACGAGACTAGCCCAGTTATTGCCAACACTCCCTAAAGACCCTCTACAAAAAAAGGTTACCCTTCTAGCGTTCGTAACTGAATATGTCATCAGCCATTAACATGATTAACCACAGCAGCCATTAGTTAAACTTCCCTCAAAATTATTTCAATCAACGTAAATTCACTAGTTTCAATAGAAAGACGACATAATCTTGAAATATTTATCAAAGCTCATAATCCACATGTAATTTTAGTAAATGAAACGCGGCTTAAACCTCGCAATAGAATGTATATAAAATCATATAAATTTATTAGAACAGATCGGTTAAAAAGGCCGGGTGGAGGTACAGGTATTCTTATTAAGGATACAATTAAATTCAGTCAACTTAACCAAATTGAAACAGGGAATTTACAGTCGAGTGTGAACACTACTAGCAGACAGTGAAGTTTCCTTGCTGCTCCGCCTCGCCTTGTTTTACCAAAGTGTACCTCGAAACTTTCTGGCAGCGCCAACTGCCGTTATCGAGCCAGTGCTCGTTGCTCTCGTTATTTTTGTTGTGTTTTGTGATTGTGCTTACATACTATACTGTGCACCGACTGTTGATCGCACCCGCTGCCGTGCACTTGCCGGCCAAACAAACAGAACTCCGTTGGTGACTGTTTTTCTGTGTGCCGTTAGCTATGGCGAGCACTCCAAAATGGAGCGATGATTTAAGCGACGAATTTTCAGATGTGCCTTGTCGTAAATCCGCACGGAATAAACGTAAGAAGCCGTTGCAAACCGCCGCTGGCAAACGCCCTAAGGCAGCCAAGAAGAGCTGCAAAAGCCTGCATTTCGCGCATACCTACACCAGCACAAGTAATCGATTCTCTGCCCTCGGCGAAGTTCTTACTGAACCGATCGCGAAACAGAGCGAAAGCGAGCCAGTGAAAGTGGCACGCAAACCGCCAGTCATTGCAGTGACGACCGTTGTGACAAAGGCGCTGCTCGACAATTTGAAAGATCTTGCTACCGGCGCGACTTTTGTGACATCGCACAAGAAAATCACCGTTCGCCCGGCCGACAACATCGAGCACGATAAGGTATGTCAGTTTCTGAACGGTAAACAACTGCCATATTTCACTCACCCAATCAGAGTGGCTGGTCGCTACAAAATGGTCCTTTACGGATTCCCGCTCGTTAGCACATTGGACCTGACTGATGAGCTGACCGCGCAAAAAGCGCCCCCTGTGTCAGTAAACTTAAATCTCCGGCCAGATGAGCGCGCCGCGAACAAACCTAAATTAGACAGCACTTTCAATCGCTCGTACACGATTGAATTCGACTCGGGCACAGTCAAACGCGCCAATGTCGAAGAAATCCGTTTTCTGTTCCGCCATGGTTGTCGCTGGAGAAAATTTCAAACCACACACAAAGGCCCGACCACTTGTTTCAAATGCTGCATGATAGGCCACGGAATGTCTGCACCAAATGTGGCGAAGGCCATTTGGCATCAGACTGCAATGTGACTCGTAAGTACAAATGCGTAAATTGTACTGAAAACAATCTCGACGCAAATCACCAGGCCACCGACGCAGACTGCCCGTCGCGCCGTACCCATCAAGATCGTCGACGAGCCGCCAACACCTACAAGGGAAAGATCCCAGCTGTGCAGCAAAGTGCACGCACTGACCAACGCTATCCGAAAGTGATTTTGCAGCGCGACTCGTCATTAAAGCGCTATCGTTCCCCCTCGATGACGTCAATTAATTCGCTCTCGTACGCTGATGTGGTCAGGCCCAATCGCGTATATAAACACGACACAGCCTCAGACGATCTATTCTCGATCGAAGAGGTCACGAACATTATGTTCGACGCCATCAACGATCTTGGCCGATGCAAGTGCAAGCTCGATCAGATGCAAGTCATCGCTCGTCTGCTACAAAAATGTCTGCCATAAACAAGCTGAAGCTGGCCTCATGGAACGTCCGCGGCGTTTCCAACAACAACATCCATGCAGCCGAGCTGTCCCAATTTGCCGCAAATTTCGACATCATTCTTCTCCAAGAAACTTTCCTCGCGCCCGAACACCGATTCCTCGTCCGAGGTTTTTCCACCATAAGACAGGACCGCGACACGCATGGCGGCGGTGTCGCCATCCTTATCAAAACTGGCATCAAGTTCGAGCACATCAGCATTCCCGCTAGGCGGGGCATCGAATGGGTGGCCATCAAAGTCGTAATAAACAACACTGAACTGGTCATTGCGTCAATCTATGTTCCGCCAAATGCCGGCCGGTTCCCGGGTCTACGCTCGGCGTTGCGGAGGATTTTCAACTCCTACGAAAATATCGTATTAGCCGGCGATTTCAACGCTTTCCACCCCTCGTGGTCAGTCGGACATGAGAACGACCACGGCAGGACAATTCTTGACCTCATAACTACGAACGACATAACCATCATTGCTCCAAGCACCGCCACATACGTCACCGATCGCTCGAGATCCACTATCGACTTCGCGCTGACCAAAACTGACCTGCAGATTGGCGAGGCAACCATCATCACGGAACTCTTCTCCGATCATTTCGCATTCAGTTTAGTAATATCTGGAACTTCCCGACAAGAGCCTCAAGTAAAATACAACTACTCGAGAGCTAACTGGGAACGCTTCCGAGAGGTCATGAATGAGAGAAGTGTCGATTTCGTCGCGCCAGAGAGCTCCGCACAGATCGACGCCGCAATAGATCGATTCCAGCGCGATATTATCCACGCCAGAAACGAGGCGGTTCCACTGGAGACCATCACAAATTTCGCCGACAGACTCTCCGACGCAACGCTAGCAATCATCCGCGAAAGACGACGTCTTAATCGTCTGATGTCAAGAACCAGCGACGCCGTCCAACTCAACGCTATCCGTCAGCATCGGAACATCGTCAGCACCATGCTGAAGAGACGCATCGCTATCGAACGAAGAAAGAACTGGCACCGTTTTGTGTCATCGCTCAACGGAAATCACCGGAAGTTTTGGCGAGTAGCCCGTTCACTGCGCGGTTCGGCCCGACAGCTACCCAGCATCACAGCGGCTGACAATTCTATCGCACACACTCCAACAGAGAAAGCGAACGCTTTAGCTGACAAGTTCCATGAAGCCCACATCGCCTTCCACAGACCGCTCAGTCCGTTCGACGACATGGTCGAAAACGCCGTAAGCGACTTCATCGGGTCAGCGACGGCCGATGCCCCACCGGAACTCACGGCCGACGACATCATGAACGTCCTCGCTGGCTTGCGTCCGTTCAAAGCGCCCGGCGACGACCAAATCTTCTACGTGTTGCTCAAAAACTTACCACCGCCATGCATCGACAACCTAGCGTTGATGTTCAACACGTGCATCAGAATGTCGCACTGGCCCACCATCTGGAAGCACACAAAAGTCGTGCCCATTCACAAGAAAGGCTGCGACGCGAAGCTAGCAAAGTCGTATCGACCGATCAGTCTATTACCGGCGCTCAACAAGGTCTTCGAGAAGGTCATCTTGGCGAACACCAACGCTTGGATCGAAGCTGAGAACATAATACCGCCAGAACAATTTGGATTCAGACCAGGCTTGTCTGCCACTCACCAAGCCGCCCGCCTGGCCGACACTATCCGATCAGCACGGTCGAGAAGGCGCAGCATCGGCGTTGCATCACTAGACATCGCATCAGCATTCGACTCTGTGTGGCATTCTGGTATACTGTACAAGCTAATTAACTGGAAAATGAACGGACACTGGATTAAGCTCATTGGTAGCTTCCTACGCGAGCGTTCATTCCACGTATCCGTTCCTGGCGGCCGCTCAACCACACGGAACATTCCAGCTGGCTGTCCACAAGGCTCATGCTTGTCCCCAGTTTTGTACACGTTGTTCACGGCCGACTACAATCCACCATCCCAATACTCAGCATTCGCCGACGACGTTGCACTGCACGAAGAAGGATTACAACAACGGAGAATCGTGAATAGGCTGAACAAAGCACTTGCGTACACCGACAAGTACTACGACACGTGGCATCTGAAGCTGAACCATACCAAAACGGTCGCATCTTTCTTTCCTTTCGACAGAAAGAAAAGAAGACTGCCTACAGAACCGCTGACCTTCGCAGGACACGACATCGCCTTCAATCGCGAACTACGCTACCTCGGTGTACTATTTGATGCTCAGCTCTTGTTCCGTCGACACATCGACATTACACGAGCAAAACTCATCCCCGCCACGCACGCTCTCCGCCCACTCATCGGTCGTTCCTCGAAACTGGAAGACAAGACGCGACTTCTCATCGTGAAACAAATAATAATCCCGATGGCCACCTTTGGCGCTCCAGTCTGGTCTGGCGCCGCCATCACCCACCTCAAACACCTTCGTCGAGCAGTGACCAAAGCGCTGAAAATTGCTCTTCGTTTGCCGTGGCGAACCCCCACCCCCGAAGTCTACGAACGGGGAAATATTGAAACTGTCGAATCGTTGCTAGCCACACGCACATACAAATTCTTTGAGTCGACACCAAATCTGAACAATACTCTCGCCAACCAACTGATGATTCATTGAACATAACACAATACCTTGTAAAAACTCACCCCATTCTGTATATATATATTATATTCTTATAGATATGTAAATAACTAAATAATAAGTTAGTTTAAGCCTCAATGCCTCCGCCCAAAGGCAAACGCCAAGCTTCACTCACGTCGATTCACTCAACAACGCGTTATAACAGAACAGTATCTTTTGCTGAAAGGCCTCATATCGGCCAAATCCCAAACATTAAGACTGCATATAATATTTAAGTAGAATGTAAGACATTTTTATGGGCAATAAAACTATTAAAAAAAAAAAAAAAAACAGGGAATCTTGAATATACGGGTATTAAAATATTCTTAAACTAGCCGGTCTACCCGGTTTCACCCGGTCGGTTGGTGGAATGATTGTTATTAATTATCGTGCCATTGATTCATCATCGTTTTACATTCTTATTGTTGTTCGCCTCTTTATCTATTTTCATTGCTTCTTCTGTGCATGAAAACAGGACAAACCTTTCGTATTATAACAACAATATGAAGTATAATGAAGTATAATGTAATTAGGTATAATGTAATACGGAGAAAAAATTTTAAAACAAATTAGTTACTTATTATTTAACTTCACATTTTTACAGAACTAAGTTGATATAAGTAGACAGCCTGAATTTTCCATTTTGTGTAATAATTTAATTTAATTATTGGTCTACCAAATTTCACCCACGATGCCAAAGTGAATAAATATTCAGAGGACTTCCTTATAAACAATGTTTTTTGTTTTTTTATTGGGCGGCACTAATATTACCAACCTCGTGGGCGGACTTACTCGTGAGCAAGCAACATAAAACTGACTGTGGGAGAAACAATCTTCCCTTAAATCTACGCCGGCATATTTTAAAGTTTGACCCTGAGACTTGTTAATCGTCAATGCGAAACAAACTTTGATGGGAAATTGTAGTCTCTTGAAATTAAAGGAGTGGTCATTAGGTATTAAGGGAATACGTGGCACGACAGGAACGACAGTTTGAGGGACATATTCCCCGTCAACAAATAAAATTTCCTCAACCATTTTCTTACTGATTAGCACCAAGTCACTCACGCAAAGGATGCCAAATACGCGGCTGTCGCCCACTTTACCCCTAATTATTAGGCAGACACCACAGTCACAGATATATCATTCCACCATGCACGCAGTTATGTTCGCACGTTCGCCGTCAGTCGTGTGCATGCCGCAAGCCCGCATCTTCTCAGTGAGGGATCGTTCTCGCCTACGAAGATCCGCACAAAGAAGAGACGTGGAAAAGAATTTCTGTGACGTCATGTTAAAGGAATTTCCGTTATTTACCCCTTTAGGGGCGGAATTTTGAAAAATCCTTTCTTAGCGGATATCTAAGTCATTAAAGGAATGCACTGTAAAATTTTCAGCTCTTTAGGTCCAGCGGTTTGGCCTGTGCGTTGTCTGTCAGTCACGCACGGTTCTTACTGTTTTATAGGTAAAGATAACTCTAGTAGCCTTCACCTGTTCTCAGTTTACCTCCCTCCACGAGCACACTTTGACAATAATGCAATTAATGATCTTATAAACCTATCCCATAATCAACCATTCATTATAGGGGGAGATTTCAATTGCAAACACCCACTCTGGGGGAACCTACCATCTCAAACCAATACAATGGAAGAAGCCTCGTAAATATTTGTGTAAAGTGGATAGTTAAAAATTGACACTAAAGTGC
Source organism: Leptogaster cylindrica (assembly GCA_963082835.1). NCBI lineage: Eukaryota > Metazoa > Arthropoda > Insecta > Diptera > Asilidae > Leptogaster > Leptogaster cylindrica. Next base: position 22,035,328 of record OY720106.1, on the reverse strand, counting down.
TTTTGTACTCACAATCAGACACCACCAGGGGAAAATGCCCCTGGATCCAGTAAGCGGCATCTACAGGCGGAGCCCCACCACATCCAGTCGTGGGAAAAGCCGGAGAATCAGGAAAGGAAGCAGTACGGAATACGGATGAAGAAAGCAGCAATAAAAAACTCAAGCTGAACTACAAAGGAGTGAGAAAGCATAACAACGCGGCTGACAAGGACTACGGAACCGACGAGAAATGAGCAACGCTTCTTCCTTGACGGATAACGACTACAGCTATGAAGAAGAAGAACAAGGACAGGAAGAAGATATGCTTTGCGACGAAGGGGTGCCAACAACAGATCACCTGGATCTACTGAACAAATATGAAAACTTATTTGTTATAATCTGCAAATTAGCAAATATCTTCCTCTTATGAATAAATTATTAGGCCATAAAACCTTTTATTTCAAGAAAATTAACAACAATATTACACATGTTCAAACTGACAACATCAGTGAGTACTGCAAAGTTAAGACCGTACTTATAAACAACCAGAATAAATTCTACAGTTTTACTCCATCTAACGAAAAACACCATTCATTTTTAATTAAAAATCTGGACAGTTCCTTCACGGTAGAGGTCATTAAGGAAGCGTACGAAGAAATTATTATCTCTTCCAATGAACTGAACGTTCAAATATTAAGTCACCAAATTTCTTACCCCACAAATGGCGAAAGACAATAAAAATGGTGTCTGGTTAATCCAAATCCACTATTCTTCGGACCTTCAGTCATTTCTCAAAATTAAAAAAATCCTTAACTCAATTATTGTAGTGGAAAAACTACAAAAAGAGGGCATCCCACAATGCAGAAACTGCAAACCGAATTGGCCATGCAGCTTCAAATTGCATATGGCTTTTCGGTGTGTCAAATGTGATACACCTCACAAAGCGGGGAGAATGTAAAATGCTCAACCTTGAACAAAGGGCTGAAAACCCCAATGTTGAAAACGCTTCCCCCAAATGTGTTAATTGCGGAACCATTGGGCATCCCGCAAGTTATAAACAATGTCCCAAATATCTTGAGCTTGTTTCTAGGATTGAAGATAAAAAACAAAAGCTGCGCGAACAACAGTTATTGAAGAGTAAATCCTACAACAATTTCGTGAGGCCCTCCCTTAGCTACACTGCTACCTCTAAGCCCTCTCAACCTACAAAACAATCTAAGCCCAGGAGGCAGCCCTCCGATTCTTCTTTTAAGGCACCACAATCTACCGCACCTGGAGTTAACATCTCCAACTATGCAAATAAATTATCAGAAATTCTTTCCACTCTCCCCAAAGACCCCCTGAAACGAAAGATTTCGTTGTTGGCATTCATCACCATATTCAACCAATAATTCTGCTACCCAGAACGGGCATAGAGCTACTTGCTACAACTCCTTAAAAATCATTTCTATTAACGTAAACTCATTAATATCATTTGAAAAAAGACATAATTTTCAAGCCTTTCTAAAACAACACAATCCACACATAGTTCTGGTTAATGAAACTAAATTGAAAACGCTCCATAAGGTAAATTTTAAATCCTACAAATTTTATAGATCTGACCGTATGAATAGAACGGGAGGAGGCATAGGAGTATTCATTAAGGACTCCATTAGATTCTCACCTCATAATAAAGTAGATACCGGCAATCTTGAATACACCGGTATCAAGGTATCACTCAACAACTCCAGTAGCCTTCATCTTTTTTCAGTTTATCTCCCACCACAAGCACACTTTAATCCTCACTCACTCAATGACCTAATCACACTAACTCAAAATTAACCATATGTTATTGGAGGCGATCTTAATTGTAAACACTCTCATTGGGGGAACCTACCCTATCAGACTAACAATAATGGTAAACTTCTGTACAACTGGTTCACAAACAATAGCCTAACTCACGATATGAGCATCCAAAGCACTCTCTTCTCCATCCGTATATCAAACGGCTACATGAATTATCCTCACGAGGTGAGATTAATTCAGTTCATAGTATATTAGCCCTCACTTTTTTATGTGTGAACTAACCTCACGCGAATTAATCTCACCATTTAACCACTATTTATTTCGTGAGAGTAGTTCGCAACAATTCGTATTATCCTCACCAAAAGAATTTTGTTTTTGAGGCAAGCACGCATAAACACTGAATTATACTCGAACTCATCACCAAGAGAATTTTATTTTCTTCGTGAGGATAATTCGCAAACGTATAATTGAACGGAACAAGTTTACGAGACGGAACACCCAGAAGGAAGCCGCGGATTTTAATGAAATTTTGTATGGACATGCATTTTGGCATAAAAGTGACGAATCCGCAGGAATTTCTTAGGAATTCCGTTTATTTTTGGAAATATTTAACCTGAAAAATGTTAAAATGACATGTCACTTCAACCCGTTTTACAACATTTTAACACATTAGTCTCATACAAAATTTACACTAAAATAATTAAAAAACGTTTTTACACTTATTTATCCTATTTTAATTCTTTTCTAATCTGAAAAAGAAGGATAAAATCATTAATGAAAAATTTGTTTACTTACTTGAGAAGGTTGACAGTTTTTCGCTCTCAGTTATCGGAATTGCAACATCGTGCTGATTTGAGTGCGTTCGCCAAGAATGTAAGTTATCGACAAGCACGCATAATGATGAATATAAATTCTCTTACTTAAATAGCAAAATTTGTATAAAAGTTACATTCTTAGCGAATGCACTCAAATCTGCACGATGTGCCAACAGACAGCGTGGAACGAACCTAATGGAATTGTCGCGGATCACAGCAGTTGCAAATCAAAGAATTTTCTGGGAGAAGCCTAGATTTCAAGGTATCTCCCAGAGTTTTAACTGCCAAGGCTTCGGGCATGTAGCCAGAAACTGCAATTTACGTTACAAATGTGTGAAATGCAGAGGAGGACATATTCCTGGCCAATGCCAACTCAGCATGGCGACCACCGAGGCTGGCACATCCAGAACCGGTGCATCACCGTATTACATCAATTGTCAAAAGGAGGGCCACACAGCCAGTTTCAGGGGCTGCCCTGTGTACAAGGCAGCATTGGAACGTAAGAAGAAATCAGTGTACACCGCAGAACACAAACGAGTTGATGCACACCGTGCGGTAAATAGCTACGTTCAAGAAGGAAAAAATTTTGCAAGTTTATTTAAAAAAAGCCAGCAGCCCACGAAATCTGTGCCACCAAGTGCTGCTCTGCGTCTCCGCGCATCAGCTCGTAAAAGTCAAATAAAAAATACAGTTAGAACTGAAGTTCCAAGCTCCTCTGTCAACAATTTCTTGGGACAAGAAATTCGGACCCATTTCGAAGCTGACTTATTTGGACTAATAACAAAAGTCAAGACCATACTGCCAAATTATTCTACGCTGAAAACGGATATAAAAAAAAAGTAGCGATTCTGAACCTAGTTCTTGAGCTATGCGTGTAAACAGAATTGATGAATTAAACATTATTATTTTAAACGCGAATTCTCTTGTCTCCAATCGAAAGCGAATAGCGCTTGAATGCTTGATAAATTAAAAAAATCCCACTATCGTTGGACTCTCAGAAACTATGCTCACTAGTAGATATAGGATTTCATATGACGGATATGATTTCATTAGGACAGTCGGGGAACCGGGGTCTTAATTAAGGCGACTCTCAAGCCGAGAGTTTTAGTTATCACTAACCTTAAATGCATAGAAACCACCGCGGTAGTTTTTTCTCCCCAAAATAATGAAAAAGTTCTCTTCGTCTCAATTTACGTAAAAAGTGGAGCAGGGGTGGTTGACATTGTTGCAGACCTCGTTCGGCTGAACAGAGTTTCTGCAGACTATGATTATGCCATACTTGGCATTATCGATTAACGACGCATTATATCTTTCTTTTCGTAATACCAATTGGGAGGACTTTCAACATTTTGTTAAGGACAAACTCACGTCAATAGAGTTGTCAATAAACTCCAACTTAACTATCTCACAGATTGACTCCGCCATAGAGGAATTTAATGGCGTCATCTCGGATGCCATGAGTCGTTTCGGTAGTTCTATTACTCCCAGGCGCTCAAAATTCAACGAATTACCCCCGTTCATTCAAAGAATGTATCTCATTAGGCGTCGGATGAGAAAATACTTCAATAGAATATATCGTAGACATCTCAACACCTTGTTATGTATCGGGTCATGTTTGGTAGAAGTGTGCCACCAAGAGTCATACCCGAATATGCACCTAATAATAAATGTGCATTGTTAGCAATTGCATGCACTGTCGGTAACGGAACCGATTTTACGTCACTACGAGGTGTCGAGTAACCTTGCACAACGTATGAATGGACAACATGTTGTATGCGCGAACGTAAATACTTTGTCCACTCAGATTTCTTGTGAGAATTCGGGCAAGTCAAGTGTAGGTCAGAATATTCTGCTGCAATCACCGAAATTAATCATAGATTACGTAGGGTAAGTTTCGTATCGATAATTTGGTATAAATAAGGTAGAAAATTGTAACTGTTAGGGAATAAGGTATCAATAAAGCGTCAAGTATAGACGTCCACTTTTTATTGGTTTTCCCCAAAAGAATTACCGAGGCAACTTACGCCAAGTATTCTTGATACCGAGGCCACTACCCAAGTATCTCATTGGATTGAGGCATTTGCCAGATCCAGGTAATTGCGGCTTTTTAGCCATTACTTTTTTGAGGCGACATGCCAAATAAATTCCTTGTCATCATGGATAGATTGACCGAAACATCCTGCTGCAAGTTCTCGAACATTACAACCTCCAATAACGAATATATATCCCTAAAGTCCCAAATTAATTGTCTTGGAATAATAATCGAGAAATTAACTCGTAGGCATTTGAATGTGCAGTATGTATAAGGAAATCAAAAGGCTGACTGGCAAAAAGACAATACTTCCTCCCTGTATTGAGAAAGCCAACGGTCAACTAGCAAATGATCCTCAAGAAGTGATCAACGCATTTGCTGACACATATGAGCAACAATTTAAAGAAAATTCTATTGATCCAGAATTTAAAGATGTCGTGAATTCGGAAGTTTACACATTCCTTACTTCGCAGGTGAATCCTGAAATTGATCAAGAATTCGTACCTGTTACGCACTTTTCTGCGAGCAACCCCGCAAGTGCTCCTCGAAGCTCATATAATGACCTCTTCACTTCTCCCGATTATGTGGAATATATAGTTAAAACTGGGAATAGTAAAAAGTGTACTGGTCCTGACCATATTTCCAATTTTATAATTAAAAAATTGCCTTTTGTAGCCTTTATGTTTCTTGCAGTTATATTTAATAACTGCCTCAAGATCGGTTATTTCCCCAAAGTGTGGAAAATAGCCAAAATGCTTCTTGGATGCATCCAAAGCATTCGATACCGCCTGGATAAAAGACTTGTATATAAAATGATACAAAAAAGTTTTCCTACTACTCTAATTCGTATCATTTATACATACTTGTCCGAAAGACAATTTTATGTACGTACAAAAAGATACTGGAAAGCCGGAAATCCAGGAAAGTCCAAATTGTGGATAAACAAAATGAAGTAAGGAAAACGGTGAATAATTATATAAAACCGGGTCAGAACTTTGCTAGTTTGTTTAAGACATCGAGAAACAAGTCGCTATTATTAACCTTGTTATCAATTTATGCCCATAAATTCTGTCGGTAACTTAAAACTCATGATCCTCAATGTTAATTCCATTGTTTCTCGCTGCCGGCGAATGTCCCTTGAACGCTTGTTGGCCACGGAAAAACCTGATGTGATGGGTATTATCAAAACTTGTCTGAACCACAGACACAAGGTATCTTTTGATGGTTATAATTTCCTTAGAAGGGACAGAACTAATTCTACTAGAGGCTCTGGTATTCTCATAAGATCGCAGGTGAAATACTCAGTTTCCCTAGCCAATCGTGCTTTGAGCTTAGTGCCATCTCTATTGATGTAAACAATGGTGAGAAGCTGTTGTTTGTTTCAATATATGTACACAATGTATGTCCTGCTGATGTTCTGAAAAGAGAACTTTCTACCTTGGAGTCTTTTGCTAGTCAGTTCGACCACGTCATAATTGGTGGTGATTGGAATGCCAGACACCCTTCATGGAATGACCTTACGCGGAATGGCAGGGGAACTTCTTTGCACAACAACAACATTGTGAACTAGCCCCATGCTAATAACTTACTGATTGTTTCTCAAAACTCTCCTACTTATCCTCGATCGGGCTCCTTTTTAGATTTTTATCTAGTCTCATCTTCCCTTATTAATCAAATTCCTGGCCAAAGCAACTTTACTTGTGAAGTGGTGGTGGCTGATTCGGATCATCAGGCAGTTAGTCTTAAACTTAATATGTCGCACGGCCTGTCTCTTATTGCAAGCCGAGATAATTATATCCTTTCCTTCAAAGAAACTAATTGGACGGAATTTTCTAATCTCATCCAAAATAGACTTGAGGACCTACCTTTAAATCAAAATGTGAATCTATCGGACAATGCAATTGATGACATAGTCACGGAATTTCAGAACATTCTATCGAATGCCATTGACTTGCATGCTAGGAAAATTCATCCTAGGGTCTCTAAATTCGATAAACTTCCTAGTTCTCTACAAAGACTCTTTAGGATCAGACGTATTATGCTTTGCTGAGAAGTGCCGGAAGGCTTCCCTGAGTATAGATAATACTGTCATTCGCCCTTCTAATCAAGTCAAATTCCTCGGAATACATTTTAACCAACTTTTCCAATTTAAACGACACTGTACTCACATCTCTAAAAAAGCCAACATGTCCCTCAGTATTCTGAGACCACAACTTCGTCTGAATTCTGGTCTCTCTACCAAGGTCAAGTTGCTGATGTATAAGCAACTTATCAAACCCATTATTAGTTATTGTCTGGTTCAGTCTGAATAAAACTAATTTCCATAAACTTCTTGTCCTTGAGACACGTATTTTACGTATTTGCACAGGCAAATACTTCAAAGCACATCATAAGTTATACAGTAACATCGAACTGTATGAAGCTGCTTCCTCCGTCACAAAGTTAGTAGACTACCCAATCTCCACTTCTTTAGATAGTTCCTATCCAAATCATCCCGCTTAGTTGCATTTTGCTTTCAGCTGCCGCCCCAGTGGGCATGAGCCTTTTCGAGCCTGGGAACTCGTTTAGGTGAATGTTGTGCGGTTCCTGGTGGAAGTGGCAGGAGCCGGGTGGGTATTCCCTCTGGCTTCCTGATTACTGCTTCAACTGGGTACTTGCACAAACATGTAAAATTCGGCATTTTTCCTCCTCTTTTTTTTTTTTTAGTCATATCATAGTTTCAGAAAAAAATATTAATACTAAGCAGATATATGCGAAAGAAAATGCAAAAACAGTCAAAATGACTGGTTCGGTAAATCTAGTGTTAAATCAGTTGATAAATCATCACGCACATTTTCTATAGTGACAGGAGTCCCACAAGGATCAATACTAGGTCCTATTTTATATAATATTTTTGTCTCTGATATACCTATCCCAAACAGTCCTCTACGCATTCTCAGCTATGCAGATGACATACTTCTCTTTACTTCCAATCATAAATATCGACCGATGCAAAAAAACATGCATGAATATTTAGCTAAACTGCATGAATACTACTGCAAATGGAAACAGAAGATCAACACATCCAAGTGTCAGGTAGTATTAATAAAAGGTAAAAGGGTGACACATATCCCAATATCACTCGAGCGAACAAATCATCAGACCAGTCATTGCTAACGGATTCCCAATCTGGTTCGACATAACAGCAGCAGAAATGGAAAAAATCCGAGTATTTGAGAGGAAATACCTACGAAACTGCATTGAATACAGGAGAAACTACAACAATAATTACCGATATATCAGCAACCGAAAACTATACGAAACTTGTGACATAAAAAGGATAGACCAACATCTTATCAAATCAGCTAGAAAGTACCTATTGGCAATACAATCAACGGAGAACCCACTCATAGAGGAATGCAATACGAATCTACAGGACACAGGAGGAAGTATAGGGAAGTACAAAGCCCCACACCATCTTATCTGGCTTCATCATAGAAACTTACTTCATGACAGTCAGGGCAATCTAGAATACTACCACAGGTATTCTAGGACAAACAGGCTAATTTTCAACATAAACCAACCTGCAGACAATTTAACGATATAATTATTTAACTTTAAACATTAAGGCCAGAAATATTATGTGTAATCAAATAGTAATAGCTCAGAACTAGATCTAAGAACATATATGTCTGTATTTATATAATGTATATACAGGGTGTTTTGAGGGGGGTTGCAGATATTTTGCTTATGGATAGGGGGGTTATTGTTTGCTTTGTAGGTAACAGGTAGTGACTTAACATTCTTAAAACACCGAGGTTTCATAGATTTGCCAATTATTAGAAGTTTTAATTTTTCTGTTCCAGACATGTTAGCACCTACCAACACAGATAGGCTTTCTTTGCTGTATTTACCTCCAAAACAATTTTCATCCTTGAATGTTAAAGTTTTGTTTGGTAAACATTTGTAGAAAAGTCCAGTTTCATCCACATTGAAAATATCATTGCTATCGTAATCCTTTATAATATTCGGTAAATGATGCATCCAAGTTGTAATATCAATTTCGTTGACGTCAACACTCTCACCACATAATTTTTTGAAACTGATGTTGTATCGCTTCTTAAATTTCGTTAGCCAACCATCACTTGCCTTGAAATTTGTAATACAAAGTTGGTTGGCATATTTCAACGCCTTTTCCATAATAATTGCACCAGAGAGAGGCGAATTTACAGATCTAGCTTGTTTTACGAACGTTAACACAGCCTTATTTATATTTTCATTGCAATTCTCTTTTATTCTTTTTAAATTCAAATTTTCAAAAGTTTTTGCTTTCTCTAAAATAGTATTTTTTGTCTTCAAAATTGATGTTAAAGTACTTGGTGGGATCTTGTGTTCTCGTGCTACAACATTTTTTTTAATACCTTTATTAATTTTATCAATAATTATTAATTTTTCTTTTATTTGCAATGTGTTCAGTCGCCTTTTTTACATTTCGAGTTAGGGTATTTTTTTTAATATATTTAATATATATGCAATTGAAGGGACAGTAAAAGTCGTTTTGATTAAGGGACCTTTTTTACTTAGAGAGCTTTTGACTGAGGGAGAGTTAACTGTATATATATTATTATATATATATATATATATCTAAACCTACAAAATAAAGCTTAAACTTATAATTGTATATAGTAGCATTAGAAGTAATAATAGTATTAGTTAGCGTAAATTAGGATTAGTTTAGCTAGTTTAGCATGTAAAAATAAGCTAAATAACTGTTAGTAGTAAGGAGACTGTAACGTAAAACTATTTGGCAATAAAAATATTTGCAACCAGTTCGGCTTCAGAGAGGCATGTCCACGAACCACATGTCCTCAAACTCTCAAGCAACATAGTTTCAAACCTCCGTCGGAGGTCATCCTCCTAAGGGTAAACGCGCACTAGCCAGGCCAAGACCAAGACCAAGACCGTGCAGCCAGGTTAACATAGATTTATATGAAGCAACGTGCACTAGTCAGACCAAGACACGACAGCCGCAAGACAGACGCACGACAAATGCACGACCAGAGCTCACAGTCTGGCCACACAGACCAGGAGCCAGACCAACTTGTCGTTGCGGCCAGGCTGCCATGAACCATTATGGGGCAACGTTTACCCTTAATCTGCAGTTTAGACGTGGAGAAAGCATTCAACACCGTCTGGATTGACGGATTAATCTACAAAATGCAAACTAGTTTCAACTTTGATCCACATTTGTGTAAGATAATTCACAGTTACCTTACCCAAAGAAAATCTATAGTAGAAGTCTTAAATGAAATCTCTCTTTCCTACACCATTCCTGCAGGCCTACCCCAAGGATCCTTACTAGGCTCACTCCTATACAACATATATACTTCTGATATGCCAACACCGTCACAAAATCACATCTCCCGCACAAACGTAATCTGCTACGCAGACGACACTTTTATTTATTCCTCCTTCCCGCGATTAACACACTGTCAAGACGCCCTTAATGAATATCTAGCTGACATCAGTGCCTACTACAACAAATGGAAAATTTAAATCAAATATAGTAAATGTGAACTCATGGCTATCCTCGGAAATCGCCACACCTCCTACAAAAACTTTAGACGACGACACAAAAACACAACACTGACCATAAACAACGAGGTTATTAGAACCAAGATCATGATATGAAGTACAGGAAGATGTATTGGTTAATGGGCCGCTACTCTGCTCTGTCGACATACAACAAACTATTGCTGTATAAACAAGTCCTCAAGCCAGTTTGGACTTATGGTATTCAACTCTGGGGTTGTACTAGCCAAAGCAACAAAAACATAATTCAACGTTTCCAAAACAAAGTTCTTCGTGGTATTGTTGATGCTCCCTGGTACATTCGCAATGACAACCTACATAAGGATTTGGATGTAGATAGGATCGAAAGCGTCATTCAAAAATATGCTCAAAGTCATGAACAACGGCTACACCAGCACATCAATGTCGAGGCTCTCCAGATCCTGGATAATGATGACTTAATCAGAAGATTAAAACGAATTAAACCGTTCGAACTAGTGTAAGGGGAGAAAGGAGAAAAAAAAAAAAAATGAACTATAGTGCAGTAAAAAGTGACTAATGTTATTAAAAATGAAAAGTGGCTGTCATAGGATAAGTACTTTGTAAAATTTAAAAACGTAGCAGACTAAGTCAAAAACAAATAGCTTATTAGTGTGTAGTTACTAGATTGCTATAAAATTAAAAAAAAAAAAAAAAAAAAAAAAAAAAAAAAAAAAAAAAAAAAAAAGATCATGATTAAATATTTAGGAGTAACACTAATCTCAAAGTTAACATTTAACAGCATGTTAAAAATGTCATAGAAATATCCACAATAGTATACAATATATTAACTAAAGTATTAAACTGAATTAATGCATGGACAACTCAAGCGAAGATCTTTCGTGTTATTTCTTCACAACATGATTGTACAATGTACACTTTTAAATTCGGACCTCACAGCCTTCTATAGGTGGTGCACTCTTAACTTTTTACCTTTAAATATTGACAAAGCGCTACCACCAATGTCAGGTACCTGGGAATCACCTTCACCGACCGGAGGAAGTTCAACAAGCACGTGGACGTCATGGTCAAAAACGCCAACTTCGCCTTCAGCAGGGTACACCCCCTACTCCGCAAGCAGAATGGGCTGAGCACCGCCACGAAGCTCCTCATTTACAAACAGCTTATTCGTCCCGTCATCAACTACTGCTTCCCAATCTGGAGCATGATCACCATGCTCACACATGGACAAGATAGGAAGACTCGAGAGGAAGATCCTCCGGATATACACTGGCCTGCACTTCAACCCGGCCACTATAGGAAGAGACCAAGCAACAGACGACTGCACGACGCATCCAACATGATGTTGGCAACATCCTTCCCATCGACGAGCATATGATCCATCTCTACCGAAGACTGCTGAACGCAGCCCCCAGCCACCCGAATCCCGAGGTGAGGAGCATTGCAGGAAGACTAATTATCCCCGCACATCGGTACCTGCACGTAGGACACATCCTCAGTGAGAACTTCGTCACCAGGAATCAGGCAGAGCCCTCCCGATTCTACAGGATGGCGGTTCCGGAACATCATCGAGGATAACCCAACGCCGCAGGGATACCCAGGAACACCCGGACTTGAACGGCCCGAGGACAAATACCAAATTAAATATTTAGGTTATGTTAAGCCATCCATGTATAGATTAAAATTTTTTAGGAAATAAGAAGCCAATGTTAAATTAAGACCCCTAGTTTTGAGTCTTTACTAAGTTAGTTAAGTTACCATTTATAACCAATGTAGTTGTTAAGTTAAATATAAGACAATTGTAAATACCTTCGTTCAATAAATTAAATGGAAAAATTTAAAAAAAAGTTGTTAAATATATTAACTGTAAAAAGGCTAATGATAAGCTACAGCTAAAATTGGATGAAAACCATAGCTCGTTCAGCAGGGAATGTCCGGTATACCTTCGCAAATTGAAGATAGAGAAAAATAGGGTACTAGCAACCAATGGAAATAGTGGTGGTGTATCCAAGGTTTAATGAATAATTGTGAGGAAGTGGAAATTTTGGCAAAGGATATGGAATGCGATTTTATATTGTTCTCTCGGAAACGCATTTAGTCTCTGAGGATACCGATTGAGAAGTTTATATACAAGGTTATAATATTATAAGATTGGATTCGGATTCGACACATACAGGTGGTGTTGTAATTTACAGTAAGCAAGGTTGGCAATTTAGAGCAGTCGAGAAAGTGAAAATAAGTCAGCATGTATGGTGGATGGCAGTCAAGTGCTGGAGAGAGAATGTGGCCATAATGTTAGTGGTTACATATTGATCGCCGAGTGGTAATGAAGTTGATTTTTGTGAGTATTTCAGTATTTTGTTAGAGGAAATGAATATGGATACAATAATAATTGTGGGGAACTTTAACGCCAATTGGTTGATTGATAGTACATATAAAAGACGATTATTGAATATAATAATGGATTGTGGTTTTCGGGAAAAAGTTAATGAGTGTACGAGAATCACCAGTACTTCCAAGACAATGATTGATTACGTGGTGACTGATGCAGGGTGTGGAGGTTAAAGTGGAAAGAAGCCTTAAAATTAGTGATCATGAAATATTGGTAATTAGAATTGAGTGTGTTAATTACAGCCGGAAGGCTGAGACTGAATGTATTGAATTCTTTGCATACAGCCCTGCGGAATTTAAAAATGTATTGGAGAGAAGTGGTTTTAATAGCATTGAAGACTTGCATTAATGCGCGTACAGGTTTCAGAGTGTGCTTGTTAAAGTTACAAAAAATTTTTGGGTTAAAAAAATGATTAAAGTTGCTGGTAATGGATGGTTCAATGGCAGGTTAAGAGATATGAGATATCTCAAAGTAAGGATGTGCGGTATAGCGTGTATGACGGATCGTAGGCGAGACTGGATTGAGTACACGAAAATAAGAAATAAATTTAAAAATAGTATTAGAATGGCGAAGAATAGCAATATAGTGAATAAGATAGAAAGTGCTAGCAATCAAAAGGAAATGTGAAAAATAATAAAAAGGCATGTGCTGAGGGTGGTCCCAGATAAAATAAAATGTGTTGAATTCAATGATCGAATTGTCTTGGAAAGTGTTGAAATTCCGGAAAGGTTTTAAGTATTTTGTGAATAGTGTTAAGGAAATAAATCAATCAATAGTTGAAGTGCAATACATTAACAGAATAGAAGAGGTAACATGTAGGTTCTTTTTTGAAGGGATAAGTGTTTTAAAGTTAAAAGAGGTTTGCAAAAGGATGAATAAAAAAAAGAACTTTAATTCGTTGAGAACTACATATACTAATACTGGATAATTTGTTAGTTGTATCGCCGGTTCTATTGAGAGGTGTGAATCAATCGTTGTGTGAAGGAGGTTTTCCTGATAGTTGGAAGCAGTCTTTGGTGGTTCCAACTAAAAAAAACCCCAAATGCTAATGTATCGAACAAGCAAAGTGAACCAAAAGTGTAGCGGGGAATTAAATGAAACAATGCAGCTTCCCTTCAACTGATTCGTTTATTCCCATATAAATGCACGCTTTCTTCGTTCTTCTAGCAATTTCACAAAGTAGAAAGGAAACACTTCAACAAAATTTCAATATAGGAAAATTGAAAATATAATTATATTTAACTGGCCGTAAAAAATGCACATTAACATTAAGCTTAAATTACAACCACCAAGAACAAAGGGGAGAGAAGAATATTTCACTGCTGGCATGACCTTCCACCGACATAAAAAACGAATAATTATCACTTGCACCTAAAACAAAAATTGCATGTAAGGCAAAGATACCTCTTAATCGAGAATGAAAATTCGCCTGTATGTCAATCTTTGGGTTTACGACCTTCTGTGACGACGCTCGAGCGATGAGTGACTACTTTCCAAATTTGCTCCGAAATTTATCCAGATTTACACAGAGATTGCAGAGACTGCATCTCTACTCTTTCCATCCCGTTTGCTCTCGGTGAGTTTTAATTTACTGATTTGTAGGTGCTACTGAACAGCTAAAAATAGCGAGGCATTTAGACCGATCAACATGTTGCCGTTGCTGGAGAAGATTCTTGAAAAGGTTGTTCAAAAGCAATTGGAAAAATACATTGAGGCTAATAACCTGTTGTTGGGGGAGCAGTCTAGTTTCCGTCGGGGGTATTCGTGTGAAACAGCGATTAATCTGCTGCTAGTTAATTGGGAGGAGCAGCTGGACCAAAAAAGAAAATATTAGCGGTGTTCTTGGATCTAAAACGCGCTTTTCAAACAGTGGATAGAGGAATTTGATTAAAAAAACTGGAAAATTTCGGTGTATTAAGTAAGGAATGAGAACGCAGAGAATGAGAGTAAACGGTGTTGTCAGATGAATATCAAGTTGATCTTGGAGTTCCGCAAGGATCTGTGTTGGGAACGCTTCTGTTTCTTATTTATGTAAATGATGTCAATAAAGTGTTAAAGTTCAGTAAAGTGATGCTATTTGCAGATGATACTCTTTTGAACATTTATGGTCATGGGGCAAGTGAATGTAAAGCAAGACTGGAAGAGGAATGAATGGATGGCAATGAATAAATTAAAGCTGAATGTGAAGAAACCAAATTTTATGGCGGTTAAGAGGAGGTTCTACTCAGTTCGGCTCAGCCCTAGTAAAGTTGCTACCGTTTTATTTGCGTATTTTCCAAGCGATTTAAACCAAATTTGGAATAGAAGTACATCGATAAAAGTTATTTGAACTCCTCGAGTAAGATTTTTGAAAATTTAATTTTTTTAATACTTTTTTGCACATTAAAGTTGCTATTTTTAGTAATTTTGACAGTAGTTGCTACCGTTTTATTTGCGTATTTTTCAAGCAATTTGTACCAAATGTTGCAAAAAGTTAGGACAAAGGCTATCATTTGAATTAGTCAAGCCGCTTTTTTTATTTTTGGCTTTTTTATTCTCCTAAGCGTCTTATAAGTAGTACAGGTTTTTGAAAAAATCAGGAATTTTCCTCGAATATTTAAGACTGTTTCTGTATATATTTTTCTAGTTTTGTTTCATTATTTAAAATTTTCAAGTGCATGATTATTGGAAGAATTTACTTCATTTCATTTAATAATAATCGTATAATACCGTAGACAGATCGCACCCCGGAGTCATTCATTAGCGCTAATTAATAATTACGCAGCGATATGTTATAGAGTAAATATAGTTACGACTGCCTAATGATCTCAATATTGCTAATTGCGGACTGCCCTAATGAACAACTTTTCTTGATAATTAGAGCCGTAATGACGAAAAAAGTACTAGAATCGAGGTTGTTTGACAGCACTGACTGCACACGACTGAAATTCACTTGTCAAATGCCACTTGTCATGTTTGTTTACGCTTAAACTATTCAAATAATTAGAATAATCAATTGCTTGCAATGTCCACACAACTCGTTTGAGCCTCAATATATTTTCGCATAAAACACAACTTTTTATTTTGCATAACCTTACGTTTAAAAAGCAATTTTGCCATTTCAAAAATATTTGCCTTTGATCCATTTTAACAGAAGTTTGACAACTGTCAGCCGATTTTCTGCTAATGCAGAACTGGCAGTGCATAAGCACCATCACTAATGTTCATTAGGGCGGATTATTAATTAGCTAATGAATAATTAGGGGTGCGATCTGTCTACGATATAATAAGCCATTTAAAAAGACAACTTTTTTCTCTAAAAATTCGCAAATAGCCAAGATCTAAACCGTTTCTTCAAAATGTAGTTCCGGCTTTCCTCAATAGCGGCGCATCGGTATATTTTTCCATTCGGGGAGTAACTGTACACAAGTGTTGCTGTGGTATAGGGATAGTAGGATGGTAAGAATCAAGCAATAGAATAAGACACCTCCGTGAACTTGGCCCGCAAGTTTGAGATAAATATTCTTTGGACAGTGGTATAAATTCTCCATCGTTTGTACCTGTTTGTACCGTTTTTCATTTTCTTTGTACATCAAAGGGTTCGGAGATAAAGGGCGGGGGCATATGCCCTAGCCCGCGACTTGGACCGATTGGATTCATATACGGCTCATTCGACGGGGAATCGTTTATACCTGTTTGTACCGTTTTTCATTTTGTTTGTACCTCAAAGGGAGGGGCCCTACGGGCCAAAAAAGCATTTTTTGTCACCGTTTTTCGTTTGAACCTTAGCCAATCCGGAGTTATTTGATACTTTAAGTGTTCAGAATGATCTAGAAGAACGTCAACCTTATGGTAAAGGGACTTCATCACTCTGTTGATCCCGATGAGGTCTTGGCGAAGCTCTGCGAAATTGCCCCTACAGCAAAGATAATTAGCCTCAAAAATTTGATAACACCCCAATCAAAACAGATGGGGTATAAAGTAAATGCTTTTGTAGTTTTAGTTGGTCCAGGAACTGACGTAAAAGACCTCTACAATATTAACCATATTGCATACCAAAAAGTATCCTGGGAAAGATTCAAGACGAGTGGCATTACCCAATGTCATAATTGCCAGGGTTTCGGGCAGGTAGCTCGTAACTGTAATCTCCCTTACACCTGCGTGAAGTGTAAGGGTAGCCACAGTCCAGGTGAATGCCCACGTGGTAAGGTCACATCCTTGTCGGGAACTTCCAAGGATTCCTCCATTTCGGCTTCTTATTGCGCGAATCGCAAAAAAACGGACATTCGGCAAACTATCTTGGTTGCCCCGTATACAAAAACCTACTGGAATTCAGGAAGACAAACAAGTCGCTCATCCAGAAAAGGCGCGCCGAGATCACACAGACAGTCAATAAATATATCAAGCCTGACAATAGCTTTGCAAGCTTCCTTAAGGAAAACCAAAATAAGCCCAATAAAGCACTACCTAAGGTTAACACATCCCCTAGGTCTTCAGACCCACCCTATTCGGGAGTTAACAATTTTATGTCTCAAGAAGTGAAAACCCATTTCGGTGTAGATTTATTCACACTTATTACCAAAGTCAAAAGCTTTCTTCCAGAGTACCAACGAGAAAAGAGTGCCCTCGAAAAACAGGTCGCTATCATAAATTTCATTGTTAATCTATGCACGTAAATAGATTAAGTGACATCAAATGTCTCATTCTCAATGTTAACTCCCTTGTTTCTCATAGCAGACGTAGATCCCTGGAACGGTTGCTGACCCTTGAGTGCCCGCATGTAGTAGGAATTTCTGAAACTCAACTGCATTCTAGATTTAAAATGTGTTTTGCGGGTTATATATCCGATTTATTGATTAATAATTATTCATTCATTGGATTCGATTCGATTATTCGAATGTGAAGGTTGTGTTCTTGCTGAATTCAGCAAGCCATTCCGGCTGTGTGAGGCCGGCCTAAAAGTGATTGATTCGATTGACGAGTGTTGCTGCTTGAGTCAGATTGATTGATTCATACAGTGCAGTGTTTGTAAAACTAGACGTTGACGCTAGTTGTTGTGGACTGATAGAAGTCGCCTGACAGAGACTTTTATTACCAGTGTCTGGACTGGACACGAAGGTAAGTTTTGTAGTTAATATCCTGTTTGTTGCTGTTGTTAGTTCCTTCCTTATCTCTTCTGTAAGGATACGGAAGTAGATAGGGGGGCGATTGGTGCACGGTTAAAAATTTGGGGGTATTTTTAAATACGGCGTTTGTATTAGGTGCATATACAATACAGAAAAACTTAGATTTAAATAAATACCATATATTTAAACGAAATTGTAATTTTTTTGTATTAGTTCTTAATATTTGATGACTTTATTATTTACTTAAATAACATTATATTTAAATTTAATATCGAGTAATATTAACAATTATTCCAGAGGAGTATATTGTAATACAAGTGATATTTAACTACAACTGTAATCTAAGATATGGTTCATATCAATAGCGTGCAGTATTAGAATCGTATTTAAAGTTAATATACATCATATTAAAAAGTAATCTTGAAGTATTAAAATCTAATACTAGTGCATTGTGGCAGAGTTATTCCAAAGAATAAGTTCAATTTGTTTCATTTTTGCAATGGAAAGTCTTAGTTTTTTTGTGAAAGTGCGATATTTTGCCAGAAAGCTCAATTAAATTTGCAAAAGTGGAAAAAAAGTGCGACGACGGAAATTTTGTCAAACTTATAAGGTTGTTGAATTCAATTCTTTTGTGAACTGTTATGTTGTTGAAAAGACTTCATGTATTTCACTTATAAAATATTCATCATTAGTTTATAAAAAGCCATACCATTCGTACTTAATAAATGATAAAAAATGTATTTTAGTGCCTTATACATTACAATTTACAATAAATACTTTGAAAATAGTTACGTATTGTATTATTTCCATCCTTATATCCTTCATTCTTTTTCAGATTTGGTTTTATTATGAGAATAAAGATAATTAATTCTACTACACTAGAAGAAAGAAAGACAATAGTCGTTGTATTACAATTTAATATTAGGAGTATTTAAATTAAATATGCACTATAATGCATTGTAATAAAATTTAGCATAAAGAGTAATGCTTTTCAGTATTAAATTATAATACACATTTATTCAAAAGTAATACGTAAAAACATATTACATTTTAATATAGGAGATATTAAATGAATATTTTAAATATATTCAAAGTATTAAATTCTAATCGGATATTGGCGTTGTCATATATAGAATACAAAAAATATTAGAATTTACTCCAAAATTTTTAACCGTGTGGTTGTGGGCGTGCGTCGCCGGGGAACGGCGTACCTCTCGCCAAGATGGTGAATAATAATAATGATTATGCTTCGGCGAAAGCCAAAATTTACGCGCACCTTGAGCAACAAGTTGCAGTTGTCTCGAGCAGGTTCGATTTTGACGCCGCTGGTATCAAAGAGGACCTATACAGTGAACGGGCTATCCGCATTGGACATTCAGTCCCGAAGCGGGACTGTCCTCTGAGAGCAGCGATGCGGAATCAGTTATGTCGGTTCAGACGGAAGTGGACAAGGGGAATCAGGGCAAAAGTTGACTTTCGCAACTTGTGGCGGATTTCAATGAAATTTTCTGGAGACATGTATTTTAGTTAAAAAACCAAGAATGTGCAAAAAAAAGACCGTGCACTTATATACTTTTGGAAAAAAATACATTTTACGATGCAAAAATTTCATGTAATTTTTCGGTTTTTTGACGTACTTAAAACACGTGACGTGACGTACTTACACAAAATTTATTTGCGAAAACCACAAAAACCCGCCACAAGTCCACTTAAACACATTTATCACGTTTTTACACTTCACAACACTATATTAATCAAGAAATCTCTGTTAATTTCATTGTTTACAACTTCACAATTTGACATATGCTGACATGCCTGTGTCAATTTGATGAACGTTGCAATTAAAATTTAGTGCTGATTTACAATTAAAATTAATACAAAAATACAAATGCGTGCTTGTCGATATGCGAAGTAAATTCGAAAGACGCACTTCTGCCACAAGTCGCGAAAGTCAATCTGTTCCGGAATCAGTCTGATGATTCCTATACCACGGTCGGTGGAAAAAGACGGAAGGTGGTTGTGGCGCGAGGCACCGCAGGTGGAAGCGCCGCCAATAAGAACCCACGTGGTTCAACCCAACCGAATAAGTCGCGGGAAAACAGCTTTTCCCTACTGGAAACAGTAACACCCCGGGTTAATGGAGGAAAACCGATCTTCTTGAAAAGCGCTAATATAGTGGAAGTATGTAAAAAGATTAGGCAGTCCCTTCCTTTGGTGAAATAATCAATAACTCTGCAAGGAATACTTCAATCATTAAGACAAATTCAGGGGAAAACCAGAAACAATTTTTTGCAGTTCTGAAAGCTGTTATAAAGTTATATATTGGGTGTGTGAATTAGTTTCCGGCCTTTCATGACTTCTGGCAATACTGGTATTTGTAACACTTGTATATGGCTGCCAGCACCTGCGTTTGGCACTTTATTGTGTTAACTGTCAAACTTGTAAAAGTCATTCGTTTGCTTTGTAAATTATTAGTATTTTTATTTCCTTGAAAATGTCGAGTTACATTCCAAATAAACGCCATTTGCGGGAAGTCTTACTTCATTATTTTCTATCAAAGAAAAGCGCTGCAGAAACACATCGTTTGCTGGAGGAAATTTATGGTGAACATTCTCCATCTAATACCACGTGCAAGGAATGGTTTCAACGTTTTAAAAGTGGTGATTTTGATACGGAAGATAAACAACGAACTGGTCAGCCGAAAAAATTTGAAGACATCGAAATGGAACGATTATTGGAGGAAGATCACCGCCAAACGCAGCAACAGCTTGCAGACGCATTAAACGTTGATAGATCTACAATTTCAAAACGTCTACACGCAATGGGAATGGTGCGCAAATTTGGCAATTGGGTACCATATCAATTGAAAGACAGAGATGTCGAACGTCGAAAAACGATCTGTGAAGTGTTACTGGAAAGGCAAAAAAGAAAAGGATTTTTACATCGCATAGTTACTGGTGACGAAAAGTGGATCTATTACGACAATCCAAAGCTTAAACCAGCATATGTAAGACGTGGTGAGCCAGGTCCATCAACACCAAAACGAAATATTCATGTGAACAAGGTCATGCTTTGCATTTGGTGGGATCAGAAAGGAGTGGTATACCACGAACTACTGAAACCAAATGAAACAGTTACTGGCGACCGCTACCGAAGGCAACTACTACGTTTAAAGCAAGCTTTGATCCAAAAACGACCGGAATGGGAAAATAGGCACGACAAAATCATCCTTCAACATGACAACGCCAGACCACACGTTGCTGTAGCTGTCAAAAATTATTTGGAAGGACAAAACTGGGAAGTTCTACCACACCCGCCATATTCGCCAGATATTGCTCCATCAGATTACCACTTGTTCCGGTCGATGAGCAACGGGCTAAGCGATCAACGGTTCAGCAATTTTGAAGAAGTGGCAACATGGACGTCAGACTGGATTGCTTCCAAAGATGAGGAATTCTTTCGTCGTGGAATTCGTATGTTGCCTGAAAGGTGGGAACAAGTTGTAGATTCTGATGACCAATACTTTGAATAAAGTGATTCTTTTTGTTCTAACAAAATATAAGACTTTTATTTCACAAAAAAAGCCGGAAATTAATTCACACACCCAATAGGTTGTTGCTATAATTATGGCGTTAATTTATAGTAAACTGAACTGAATTGTAAGAGCTGAAATGAGTTGAGCTCTCTTGCCCGACAGCCACCACAGAAGTAGGACGAATCCAATAAAGAGTTAGTGATAGTAAGAAAAAGTCTTTTCTATAAAATACCCCGAAATAACATTGGCGACGAGTAAATGATTAAACAATAAAAAGTGAAATAAATGTGAAAAAAAAAGAAAAAAGAAAGACATGGTGGAGTCTAAACCTGGTGTGAGTGGTACGGTAAAAATGGCGGCTACGTTAGGTCACATGGACCCATTTGTAATCGGTAATAACTTTGTCGAGTACGAACAAAGATTAAGACAATTTTTCATAGTGAATGATATTGCTAGTGAAAACAAAGTACCGCTTTTAATAACGTATATTGGAGCGGACGCTTATTCAGTGTTATGCAAATTATGTGCACCTGTAGAGCCGGCCAACAAATCATACGAGGAAGTGATTAAATTGTTAAAACGCTGCAATGTCTTTACACATGGGTTTATTATTTCTGGTTGAATACAGTTACATTGGTAATCCACCCAAGCAGCGTTTATTTTATTTTATAAAACAAAAATGTCTTTTTAAAAAAAAAAATTCATTTAAAAAAAAATATTTAATTTTTTTTTTTTTTAATTTTTCACTCTTTTGTCAAAATCGACTTCATATTCGATATCCTCATCCTAAAAAACATAAAAAACGATACCCCACATGCCCAAGTTTACAAAAACTTTAAAAATGCGTAATTTTACCCCTCTTTTTCACCCCTAAAACCCCAGGGTGTATTCCGATCAAGCTGCTGAGCTTCGGGACACAACTAGGGTCCAAATGTAGCCTATATGCGAAAGAACGATTTTTTCCGACCGTTATTTAATGTCCGAATGTTTGCTGCTATTTAGATGATATTTTAGTAGGAGGATCAAGTTATGAGCAATGCAAAAATTCACTGTTAGAAGTTCTGGAAAGGTTAAATTCCCACAACGTGAAAGTTAATTTAGAAAAGTGTAAATTTTTTGAAAAATCCATTGACTATCTAGGTCATACAATTAGTGAGACAGGAATACGTCCCAATGCCAATAAGGTGAAATCTATAACAGAGGCCCCAAGTCCAACAAATTTGATAGAAGTGCAATCATATTTGGGACTACTTAATTATTATGGAAATTTCATTCCCAATTTGTCTAGTGAATTAGCGCCATTATATAACCTTTTGCAAAAACATTTTAAGTTTAAATGGGGTGAAACAGAACAAGCCTGTTTTGAAAAGTCTAAGCACCTTCTACTTAAACACAATGTCCTTGAAATTTATGACCCAGACAAACCAATAGTCTTATCGTGCGATGCTAGCCCTTATGGTGTGGGAGCCGTGCTTTCACAAAAGATAAATGGAGTAGAAAAACCGGTACTGTTTGCGTCCAGTACACTTTCGTCAGCAGAAAAAAATTATTCGCAGCTTCACAGAGAAGCATTGGCAATCATATTTGGGGTAAGAAAATTTTTTAAATATATTTATGGTCATAAATTTACCCTATGCACAGATAGTCAAGCCCTTAAAGAAATCTTTAATTCTCGAAAAGGAACGTCAAATATATCGGTGTCACGATTACAACGGTGGGCAGTCGAATTATCAATTTATAACTATGATATACAGTACAGACAGTCTAAAAGTAATTTTCCTGCGGACGCAATGTCTCGTCTTCCGTTATCAAACCCAACGGAAATAGAAGAAATTAAGTTATTAGGAAGTAGTGTGGAAAACCTTGCGGATAAAAGGATAGTTACAGATCATGTGACTCAAGATGTTATGTTATCACAAGTTATAGGCTTTCTACAAAAGCAGTGGCCAAAAAAATAGACCCCATGTGGCAACCATTTTATAAAATTAGAAATGATCTTTCCACTGATGAGGGCTGTCTATATTACCGAGACCGTTTAGTTATTCCCAAAACACTTGTAAATAATGTGTATAGTAAGGATGAAAATGGTTGGTAGAAGTTCTGTATGGTGGTTAGGTTTTGATAGAAGTGTAGAAGATTTTGTCAAGAAATGTCCAAGTTGTCAATGCACTCAAAAAGTACCAAAAGAAATCGTACACACTAGATGGCCTCCATGTAATTATCCCTTCGAAAGAAATCATATTGATTTCTTTCATCATGACGGAAAAGTAGTCTTTATAGTAGTTGATGCCTTTTCAAAGTTTATAGAAGTACATATTATGTCAAAAACAGACGCAGATGCAGTCTGCAAGAGCTTAAAAAAAGTGTTTAAAATTTTTGGTCTACCCTCTGAAATAGTATCAGACAACGGTCCACCCTTTAACTCGCTACAATTTTCTGCGTTTACTAGGACCTTAAATATCAAACTGAGTCATTCACCTCCATACCACGCTCAAAGTAATGGTCTAGCAGAAAGAGGAGTCCAAACTGTAAAAACGACTCTTCAAAAATATCTCATTGACAATCGGTTACAAAATCAAAGTATACAGGACCAACTGGATTCAATTCTATCGTCTTACAATCACACACCGTCCACAGTAACGAAGAAAACACCTGCAGAATTGATTTTTGCATACACACCTCGAACTCTAATAAATTCATTAAAGAAAAGTTGTGCAAAAAAAGAACATAAAGATACTCTAACCAGTCCAAAGATAAAGAAAAATTATTGTACAAAATACATAAAACAGGAAAAATTTAAACCGGGAGATAAGATCATGTATAGAAACCATTTTAAAGAATTAGTTAAATGGATCCCTGCAATTATAATGAAAATTATTAGCCCACTTACTTATTTAATTAATGTAAATAATACTGTAAGATTTGTGCATAGAAACCAAATTAGGCACTCAAGCTTAGAGGATAAATACCATTATATAGATAACAATAAAGACAGTGTAGAAAGTAAGGTGGAAAGTAAGCCCCCGAAGGAGTCACAGGAAAGTTTGGAACAACCTCCCCCGTTAAGGAAATCAAAAAGAACGGTTCAAAAGCCTGATCGACTTGTAATCAGTAACATACATATATAATTAATTAAGTTTAAAGTTTAAGTTGAATGAAATTTGTTAATTAATCAAAATGAAAGTTTAAGTTGAAAGAAATTTGTTAATTAATCAAAATGAAAGTTGAAGTCAAAGAAAATTTGTTAATTAATGAAAATTAAAGTTAAAGTTAAAGAAAATTTGTTAATTAGTTAAAATTAAGTTGAAGTCAAGAAAATTTGTTAAATAAAGCCCGGAAAGATGTTATAAAGTTATGTAGGTTGTTGCTATAATTATGGCGTTAATTTATAGTAAACTGAACTGAATTGTAAGAGCTGAAATGAGTTGAGCTCTCTTGCCCGACAGCCACCACAGAAGTAGGACGAATCCAATAAAGAGTTAGTGATAGTAAGAAAAAGTCTTTTCTATAAAATAAACCGATATAACAAAAGACTGTAACATAGTCATTCTCTTTTACTCCCCAAAGTGAAAGAAACTATTAACCTTATCGTCAAGGGACTTCATCACACTACGGATCTTGATGAGATTTTGGCGGAACTAACTGAACTGGCCCAACGGGCTAAAGTTATTAACATCAGGAATCTGGTCACCCCCAGATCTAACCAGTTGGGGTATAAAGTAAACTCCTTTATTATTTCAGTTGGTCCTGGATCGGGCATAAAGGATCTTTGCAATATCAACCATATTGCCTTCCAAAAAGTTTCCTGGGAGAGATTCAGGACAAGTGGCATATCCCAGTGCCACAATTGTCAAAACTTCGGCCATGTAGCCCGTCACTGCAATCTTCTTTACACCCACGTGAAGTGTAACGGTGGCCACAACCCGGGTGAATGCCCTCGTGTAAAAGTTTCGTTCTTGACCGGTACGTCCAAGGATTCATCTGCTTCAGCGCTTTATTGCGCAAACTGCAAAAAAGAAGGACACTCGGCAAACTACTTAGGGTGCCCTGTCTACAAGAAACTACTTGAAGCCAGGAAAAAGAATAAGTTAGTCGCTAATAAAAATCGTGCTTAGATCAGGCAGACGGTTAATAATTATATCAAACCTGGTCAAAATTTTGCAAGCTTATTCAAAGAGGACCGGAATAAGCCCAACAAAATGACAGTCACGGCTAAAACGGCCTTGAGGTCTTCGGACTCTCCCCCCGTCGGAGTTAACAGCTTTATTTCTCAAGAGGTAAAAACCCATTTCGGTGTGGACTTCTTCACGTTATAATTAGCAAAGTTAAAGACTTTTTGCCAGAATATCAACGCTTGAAGAGTGCCTTAGAAAAGCAGTTCGCTATTATTAATTTCGTTCTTAATCTATGCACGTAAATAATTTAAGAGATATAAGATTTATTATCCTCAATGTTAATTCCCTAATTTATAGCAGCAAGCGAATTTTCCTAGACCGGTTGCTAATCCTTGAGTGCCCGCAAGTTGTAGGGGTTTCAGAGACGCGGCTCCACTCTAGATATAAAATGTGTTTTTCTGGCTACAACTTCATCAGAAATGATATTACTGGGGTAGGCAGAGGGACGGGAGTCCTCCTCTATTCTCAGTTAAACTACCAAGTAGTAAGCCCTCCTAAATTATGCAGTATAGAGTCAACGGCGGTTTCAATTAAGCTGAACGATAATGAAAAATTGTTGTTTGTCTCAATCTACGCAAATGGTCGCGGTAACGTCTCTGACCTCAGAAGGGATCTGGAGTTGTTGAACTTCCTTGCAAACGACTATGATCATGTAATTTTCGGTGATGACTGCAATGCCCGTCACCCCATGTGGAATAATTCCGGAAGGAGTCCCAGAGGAACTACGCTCTCTAACTGGATTACGTGCAATCCCCATGTTAATAATCTGCAAGTTGTTTCTCAGGATGTGCCTACTTATCCCCGTGTGGGCGCCGTGCTTCATTTTTATCTTGTCTCCTCGTCGCTAGTGAATTAGTAGGTTTGGAAGAAGTAGTCGACCAAACGTCTCCAAATTCAACAATCTCCCGCCTGCTCTCCAAAGGCTGTATGTGATAAGACGTGGTATGCGGAAGGACTTGAATAGACTGTACCGTAAATACTTAAGCACCACTAACCAGGACTATGTCACGCTGCGTTCCCAAATATCCTGTTTAAGTGTTAGTATAGAAGAGCGTACCCGATTATATCTGAACTCTCAGTATCAGAATAAACTTCTGCAAATCAGACCTGGTCCTGACATGTTCAAGGAGCTAAATAAATTAGCGGGTCGAAAAACTGTTTATCCACACCAAGTCATTTCCAGTAGTGGTTTGGGTGTTACCAACACTAATGAAGTAGTAATGCATTTGCAGATAATTATGAGCTACAATTCCAAGAAAACCCCATCGACTTGAGTTTCAGAGAAACTGTGGAGACAGGAATAGAGCAGTTCCTTGCCAATGAAAGCAATGCTGTGGACTCAACAACATTTATTCATTTAACACAATTTTCTCCTGAAAATTGTGCTTCTAACCCACGCATCCCACAAAATAACCTTTTTGTTTCCCCTGATTATGTTGAGTACATTGTCAAGACTGGAAACTGCAAAAAATCTTCAGGTCCAGACAAGGTGTCTAATTACCTTCTGAAAAAGATGCCCATTTCAGTGTTTGTTTTTTTGGCAGTCATTTTCAATAACTGTATTAACAACGGATATTTCTCAAAGAAATTGAAGGAAGCTAAGATCGTCCCCCATTCCAAAAAACGCTGCAATGTCTTTACACATGAGTTTATTATTTCTGACTGAATACAATAACATTGGTAATCCTCCCAAGCAGCATTTATTTTATTTTATAAAAAAATGTCTTTTTTTTAAAAAAAAAAATTTCATTTAAAAAAAAAATTTTATTTATCTTTTTTTCACTCTTTCGTCAAAATCGACTTCATATTCGATATCCTCATCCTAAAAAACATAAAAAACGATACCCCACATGCCCAAGTTCACAAAAAATTTAAAAATGCGTAATTTTACCCCCTTTTTTCACCCCTAAAAGACCCGGGTGTATTCCGATCAAGCTGCCGAGCTTCGGGACACAACTAGGGTCCAAAAGTAGCCTATATGCGAAAGAACGATTTTTTTCGACAGTTATTTAAGGTAGATATCGCTGACACGGCGGACGGCGGACAGACATTGCAGTTTTGTACTCTACGCATATTGAAACGTAAAAGAAAAAAAATTGGGGGGGTGTTATAAAAAATTTTTCCGAACCGATTACAAAGGTGTATTATTCAGAGAATAATAAACCAAAAAGCCAGCAACAATGTTCAGGATTTCCGTCCTATTGCACTTCTCTCGGTGATAGGTGAAAAGTTGGAAATCATTCTCGGGACGCCTTTAATCACCACTGTGAGAGTGCGGAACTAATGCCACCCACTCAATTCGGTTTCAGACCTGGGCACTCTACGGTCCACTGTCTATTACGTTTTCAAACGGATATTGTTGGTAAACTCAACCAAAACATGGTAACGGCTGCATGTACAGGTGTTCCCCAAGATTCTGTTCTGGGGCCCTCACTATTCAACTTTTACAAGTCGGATCTTCCCGTGGTTAATGATACCAAGATGTTAATGTATGCTGACGACACCGTAACATATGCGTCTCACCACTCTCTAAATTTTGCTCTTCTAAAAGTCAAAACAACCATCCTGAAGATGATTGAATTCTACAAGACTTGGGGTTTTAAGGTTAACCTCAATAAGACTGAATTAATAATATTTAAGAGACCTGCCGCGCACACCACGTCGAGAGTCGCTAAACAGTGTAGGAGAGCCTCACTAGTTATTGAGAGTACACAAATTCGTACTACTAATCAGGTAAAATTTCTAGGAGTCTATTTTAATAACCTATTTCGCTTTAGACACCATTCTGAGCATGTTATCAAAAAAGGTGACATGTCCTTCGGCCTATCAAGGCCACTCTTCCGCGTTAACTCAGGCCTGTCGACCAAAGTTAAGCTTCTAATGTATAAGCAACTCATAAGACCTATAATCAGGTATGGATTCCCCATTTGGTTTAGCATTAACAAGGCTAGAAAGAAGAGTTCTCCGTGCTTGTGCAGGAAAATATTTTAAGCTCCGCATTGTCAGATGGGAAGGTCACTAGAATGGATAAATTTCTATTTTCACTCGCGATACGGGTCTTGGGGAAGGTAAAGGATCATGTAAATCCCTTGGCGAAGGAGCTATTTTCAGATGGCCGACAGCTGGATGCTGCCAATGGTTATTTATCCCCAATAAGCAACCCAAATTTTGTTTCATATTTCAATCCCGAGAACCCAATTTTCTATAATAGGACAAATAACGCGGGCATGGGGCTTGCATACAGGGGGTAGTTGGGCTCCTAAGAGTCAACTACTCCGTTCCAAGCATTAACTGCTATAACTATCTTAACACGGTTCCCGGACTGCACTCATTGTGCATTACTGCTGGTGATGTCTTTTGTGCCCTTCCTTCCTTTTGCTTTCCAGTTTCTTCTTTCTTCTATCTTCGTTATTCTTTCCTTTTCGTTTTGAATGTGTAGCTAATAGAAAGCATGTCATTGTATTTTTTTTTAATAAAATAATTCCATTGTATCTTAGTAGGGGATAGATTTTGAAATATTTTCTGTACAAATAGTATTTTAAAAAAGTTATTTGGTGGTTGATACGTTCCCCTTACCAATTGAAGTATCAAAAAGAAAAAATACTATTCGGTAAAAACACTCAAATTTAGAGTATTCAACCGTTTTTCTTAGTTTTCCAAAAGTTTAAAAAAGTGCACTTAGGTGGTTTCTGAAATCAGCGATTCAGTTGGCAAAAATGACTTGATTCAAAAAAAAAAAACTTGTTGCAATTTCCAATCGCAGTAAAATTATAGCAACCTAATTTAAATACTCAGTAAAACGAAAACCACTTACTGCCAAACTACTGTAGAAAATTGTATTAGCAGATTCAAAATTTTGCTATCAAAAAGGCCTATAAAAGAGCGACAAAAAAATTCAGACGCTTTCTGGTATACCTCAAGAGTAATTCAATTAAACGTAAGTCTCTGGTTTCTATTGTTGATATTTAATGGAATATTTATTCTGGTATACGCCGAATAATACATATATCGCATTATTCTGTAAACACCGCCACATTATTTTGAATTTAAAAACAGTTTTAAAATAAAATTGCTCTCTATTATTTTCAGAAAGCAAAGACAACATTGAACATTCAAAAATTTATTTAATTATTTTTGTGACTTTATTGTTCAAATATTATATGTATTTATATACATTAGAATTTAAGTCGTTTAAAAGTCGTAATAAAATCAAGTTAATAAACACAAGTTTTTGTCACTAAATAAGTGTGTTTTAAGCTAAAAGAACCTAGATTCCAACAACCTAGTTTTCTCAATTTTTCAAATTTTTAATGTTTTACTTAATGTGCAGATATAAAACACTGCAAAAATTTCTTTATCGCAATAGTACGAAAGCATTTTCAATTTGGATATAAATACGTTGCCCCTAATGACGAAGAACAATATTTTTATATTAAAAACTTTTTCCCCCAAACGATTTTACATGTAAAGAATGAGATTTCTGGTTATACATACATTTTCTCCGTGATCAAAGACTGAACAATTCTAATTGATAGAGGTCCATTCTCCATTCCATTCTATTCATGTATATGTGTAGGATGTACTTAATGTAATATTAATCGATTTGCGGCGTTCTCTGTTTTCTTCGATAGTATCGAAATTGTTTTCCAAGTCAATAATTCTAATATAAATAGGAATATACCGTTCCTTGGTGCAGCTTAGTAAATAAGTTAAGTAAGTAATATAAAAATACCTGTAACAGAAGTAACTATTGTTTTCGTTGGAACTTAGACTAAGATTTGTTTATCGATTTCCACTTCTTTCATAGTACAACCTATTCGATAAAACCATCCTTATTTTTGAGAGTAATTTCTGCAATGGAATGCTGAAATCAATTCACACAGAAAACCCGTTATGAAATCCATAAACTCCCTTGAAAATAATATTAAATTAAAAAGGATTCAAATGCTGCCATTAATACCTTACTGGTATAATGGTGAAGCCTTTGCTTAATTTTTATAAGAAATTTCTACAAAATAAAATACTTGTGCACGTTTCAAACATGACTGTCATCTTCCGAAACCGGTAAAACATTTTGATATCCAACGGCATCACACACTTGAAATATATTTCTATCGACAAATAACTGTATATAATGTTTGAGCCCTTTTTCTACGTACGTTGTGCATACTTCAAAGAAAACTATTCATTAGATACTGAACTACGCGACGTAATAAAGAGCGGTAAACATTTTAAACAAGCACATCAGCCTTGCAATTCTAACTTTCCAAGCCGAACTGGTGGTTCTAGAAACTGTAAATGTAATAGAGTGGTTTCGCGATCTATAACTTCCACAAGATCAAGTTTAGGTTCCCACAGTCCACATGTGCTGACATTCTGACAACGACCTAGATCATTTCCACTAAAATTGTCAAAAAACAACATCATAACTACACTGTATAGAATCATTTTCAATTAAGTTTTAACCAGCCGCTGGGAATTCATTATTATTATTATTATTTATATTTATTACATCGCGTCTCGCAAACTGAGCGGCTGAATATATTATTGTACTAGACGACTGTTTCCATAAAGAGAAGTTTACTAAGAGCGCGGCGTTCAAAAACTTTACTATAGTCAACTACGTAGTAAGCCGTAGTTATGCTGCAGAACGTCATTTTGCTACAGAAATTAGTTATATCATAGACACATTGCACTGTTAATTATTTTTTAGCTAATTAATAATTACGCTCCGATATGTTGTAGAGTAAATATAGTTACGACGGCCTAATGATCTCAATATTGCTAATTACGGACTGCCCTAATGAACAACTTTTCTTGATAATTAGAGCCGTAATGACGAAAAAAGTACTAGAACCGAGGTTGTTTGACAGCACAACTGACTACACACGACCGAAAATCACTTGTCAAATGCCACTTGTCATGTTTGTTTACGTTTAAACTATTCAAATAATTAGAATAATCAATTGCTTGCAATATCCACACAACTCGTTTGAGCCTCAATATATTTTCGCATAAAATACAACTTTTTATTTTGTATAACCCTACGTTTAAAAAGCTATTTTGCAATTTCAAAAATATTTGCCTTTGATCCATTTTAACAGAAGTTTAACAACTGTCAGCTGATTTTCTGCTAATGCAGAACTGGCAGTGCATAAGCACCATCACTAATGTTCATTAAGGCTAATTATTAATTAGCTAATGAATAAAATGGTCCATCTACGGTATTAGGACTTTTTGAACGACCCGTAGTTAACTAGGAGATTGCTGTTAAAAAACAGAATCAGCAATTATTACTTGTTTCTTTCCCTCACGTCAGGTTTTCCCGGTTAAAAATGGTTAAATATTAAGTAGATTTCGAAGAAAAATCTACCTATTGAGATGTATACCATGTCACGACTTTCGAAAAATTCTTTGTTTTTCGTTTCATGCCTCCCTGAGTACGAAACCACCACCCACCATATATATTAACACGCTAGCGGCCATATTTTTGAAGATATTGGAACCAAATTTTAATATATTATGTCTGGGTTTAATAGCTCGGTTAAGTTCGTTAATGAGCAAAGTCCGCCCACGGGGGTGGCCGGGGGAGGGGGTTGAAATTTTGAAAAAATTATATCTCGGCCCCTATGAAGTTTAGAGAGAGACTTTGTTTGCATCAATAAGACTACTCTCTATGAGGTTAACGGTGACACCACCAAATTAGAGGTAAGTGTACAAATGGGGGTGGGGGTGGAAATTCGAAATTTTTCTAAACCTAGTCTTGTGGGGAATCGTTGAAAAGCTCTCGATGAGAAGTTTATAAATCCATAACTAATTTCTCGATTGTGAAATAAATGATCCCAATAAACGCAATCAAAATACTTCGAAATCTACCTCAACCTGTAGGCCTGCCGAAAGGGATTTTTTTTATATAAAATCATCATAAATAGAACATACTGAATTTTATTCGTCTGTTTTAACAATTTTAAAATTCTTCAATACCGCAAAAAATTATGCACATTTTAAAGTAAGTGGGAATGTCCGAATAAAGTTAATGAAATGAAGAAATATTCCGAAACTATTCCAAAAGGTTCCGGAGTTCCCACTGTATTACACTACGTACTTGCAGTAATGTATTAAAACTTGTATTCACTTATTTAAAAAAGCAACTTGTTGTTCCGTTTCGCAATTACATGTTGTCACCATATCTTTCTTTTGTTATCGAGCTATGGCAAAGCGGACACGTTTTCCTATTAGCCATTTCCTCCTTGCTGGTGCAGTGGTGGCATGTATTGCAAAGCCAAGCCTCTAACGGCTGCATTAGAGGCTTACCAGAGGCGACACAAACTGGAAATCGGGCACCACATTTATCACAAGCTGGTAAACTGCAAGAGAATCAATAAACTCGCAAGGATACCACAAACATTTTCTTACCTATTGAGTACTTCACGCTGACAAGTAAAACAGAAAACCATATCACTCTTCTTATCGTAGGGTTCGTGCTTAGAAAATATATTCACGGCCAATTCCTCATATTCCTGCTGGACAGCTTCCGATGTATTTTCTAAAGATTCCAGTTTCATAAAAGCTTTGGAACATATCCCTACAGGTTAATTTAACTGAATGGTAATTTTTATATTTTTCCCGAATTTTAGCTTTACCAAATGATTTATCAGCACAGCTTGCTAGAGCAAGGACACAGTAAATTTCTTCTACGTTCAGGACATCGTCGTAGTCCCGAAGACGGAGCGCAGTTACAACTGCACTGTGAACTATTCCATATCTTAGTTGTCGCTGAGCCAGTAACATGAAATGAAAGCCTTCTGCATTGTGCCAAATACGTTCTATTAGATTGGAATCATCCAGTGATAAATCGGCTATAAATGCGGTACGCGTAGAGCCTGTTAGAGATGACTGGACTTGAATGTAGTCTTCCGTCAGAAGACCAGCAAGAACGTACAATTTTTTTACTCTCAAATAATTTGCTTTTTTCTGCTTTTCAAGGTCTGCTAGCTTTGTAAGTAAATGCGCTGCATCTAAATAACGGCCTGCCTTGCGCTGCAATTCAACGGCTTCTGGAAGTCTTTCGTCTTCCAGGAGCTGTGCAGCATGTCTGCTAAGCAGGGCTCCAATTTGGGGCATTTTGTATTTTTGTGCCAATTCCACAGCTTGTCCCCATTGTTTTAAATTTACACATGTATTTACTGCTGATTTTACATCACCCAGTTTCACGTAGGCTGTAACCGCTTCATTGCACATGCCTAAGGATTTCGTTTCAAGCATCATTATAACTAATTTGATTTTACAAATTACCAACGGAGCAAAACATCTCTGCCAATTTTCCCAATAAAGGATTCCTTTCTGGTAATTTATTTATGCATGATTCCAGTTCATCATATTGCTCCAAATGATAAAGAGAATCCATTAATCCTTCGATGTGATGGGCTTTGTCATAGTATTCTTTAGCACTTTCCCTTGAAGCAGAACAGAACAATTTTGAGGTGAAAAGGATTTGTAATTAAATAGCAAAACATATTTAAAACACTGCTATAAGATTTTTACATACCACGACCGTAAGGTTGCGAAATGATTGCCGATTTCTTTCCAAGCTGTTTCCAACTGTTGATCTGATATCCCTGGGCCCATTCGGTATAACTGAACAGTTCTAAACCAGTCACAAAGGGTTATTCTCAAGTTAATTGCGAGGTCTCTAAGATAATATTACTTCACTACTCAAGGGAAATACAAAATGCAATTTATGAAGTTACCTTCTATCTGAGTCCATATAAAATTTTTCAGCTTCATCAAACTCACCGTAAAATGCAGCAATTTCAGCTTTTTGTAATGTTTCCGATGGTATCGTTTTTACGTTTTTAATCAGCTTTATTCCTGGATAATTGTTACACCGAACGAAGGCATTTTCCGCAGTTTCCAAATCCAGTTTCTTTAGAGATGCCTCAGCAAGCAATCGCCATAGACGTGGATGTGGATTGTCTTCAATAAATTGTTTTGTTTCTGCGATGCCGACATGCGTTAGAAGTTCCTCTGTATCCCTCAAGGACTTCACTTTCAGAAATGTGATATGCAAGTCTGGATTTTGATTTTCACGACCACTGATTATATCATCCAGCAGAACACTAGTTATTTCCAGATCTTCAAAATTGCATATGTACCCAGAAGAAGAGATCGGTTCCTCAGGATCAAATCCTCGTATAACATACATACGTGTTTTTTCCATTAGAGCTAACAGCTGCGGATTATCTTTTGCCCAGCATATTGCCCACACATCTTTTCTTTCCACTCGATTTTCAATTAAAGCGCTTTCCTTCTTGTCATCCAAGTCGAGAATGGTCATTACCCCAGTGCAGTCAATAACAGCAGCACGGCTATACCAAACATAGTTAGAAATTTCATTACATTTGTACTCAGCGATTGTCTACCTCGAGTTACAATTGATGGACAGTTTATTTGCCTTGTGTGGCAATTTATACCTGTTCCGCAAGGCGACATGTGGGATGGTGTACTCGTTCATAGCACCTGATTCCCTCGCTATGATCAGTAACTTTTCAGATATCGCCACTGCGCAGATGGGATCTTGTGTAGGATTTTGATTGATGGGAATTTCATATCCTCCTTTATCAAGATCATTTAACACTTCAGCTACACCAGATGGGGTGTCATCTATATGGAAACGTTTCTCCTTTTTTGCCTTCACATTATGAAGACTTGAAGTACCCTATAAATTTTACCTTGAAATTAATAACCGGATCACCTGTACAACATTAATACCTTTGGGGTATGATAATGCCAGAGCAAGAAGTGGTCTCGTGAAGCAACAACGATGTATGCCGAATTAATTGCCACAAACTCAGGTTTAAGGTCGGTGTATTTTGCTTCAAATATTATTATTATTTAATGTATAAAGTAATGCTCCGCACTTACAATCTACAGTGGTTCCAATTGAGTTGCATATCAATAGTTGGTAATTTTTATCTTTAAAATTCGTTTCCACAGTTACATTTGAATCTTTGAAGTTCACATTATGATTGCATTCGACGGCAATAACGCAATGCTCCTTACTTGTGGCGATCGCCAGAGGATACTCCACTTCTTTTAAAAAACTCTGACGGTTGAATTGAATTAATTGTGTACAATAAAAATTAAAATAAATTTACTTGATTGGACGATGTATTCCAAAAATTTATAATATATGCTTTGCTGTTTGAATTTGTGTTCAAGAACACAACGGTTTTTTCAAAGTAGCACCACATGTAGTCGGGTCGAATGTTTGCGTAATAAATAAATGAATCAACAGCCAAAGCTATTCTCAGGGAGTGTCCTTCCCACGACAGAGCAGTGATTTCTCGTCCAGGAATTTTCAATGTTCGCAAGTGATTTCCAAAAGAATTGTAAAAAATTACTTGATTACTATCTTTGGAAAAAGGATCGCTGAGTATACCAGCAACTGCCAAAACTGTACCGTCGTGATTCCATCTAGCTTCAACATTTTGCATATCAGTGTTAATTATCAGTGGAACTTTAAAGAGAACAATTGTAAATTCCGAATACAAATTATTGCAAAGTACTGTACTATCATCATTTTCGTTTCTCATTATTTGTAGTGCTGAATTTTCGTAGCATATTGATAATACCGGGCGATGTGATGGTGTTTTATGACAAAACCAATCCATACTAACAACATTGAAGTTTCTTCCAAGAGTTAACATCACGCATTGAATGTTGAGCTTCATCTTATCAGTTATTGTTTTAATTATAGTAATAATAAATTAATATATTACTTACAACAAAAGTTCCTTGGTTGTCGTAAATGTGGCACTCGCCTGTAGAAATGCTGAATAGTAGTAAACGATTGTCAGGACTCCACTGCACTCCTGTTAATTGGGTATTTTTCAGTTCCTTTCCCCACAATCGATTACCATCCACCGATCCTAGAAAATTGGTTAGAATATCTATAAGACAAACACGGAACTAATTAACAAACCGACTATTATAGCGCCGTCCTCATATACTATGCAAATTTTTTGGCCATCTGATGTCCAAGCCATTCCACTAACAGTGGACTTTTTTCTATCATTGGTCATTTCTTCATACCAGGAACCTTTATACATCATCCACACCATGATAACTCCACCTTTGTCAGACGATGTTAATCTTCCTTGGGACTCATTCCATTCCACAACTTGAACTGGGGCTTTGTGTCCTTCCAGTGTTTGGTTCATTGACAAATTGCTTACGGCCGTAAGATTGGTGCTCGTATTTCCGGAAGCTGTATTAAATAGAAACATGTTTTGAAATCTAGTGTAGTAATTTATTTGTTTGATCTACTATAAGATACCTTGTTCCAGTTTCAATACTTTCAAGAGACCATCCTCTCCCCCAATGGCTATGTATCCTTGCTCTTTATTCCAAGAAATGCAGTTTAGTCGGAGGTTGTTTGGGATGGCAATCTAAGATTATTGAAAACATACCAGGAAATTTAAGTTTAAGTGTACTTTGTATTACCTTTTTACTCAAATAAACAAACATCTTATCACGATAGAGTCGATTTTAAAATTTGTTTATGTTTATGTAAGTTTCCATGGAAACTGGAGTAGAGTTAGTGCAGTACTAAAAACGCAATTTTGTTCTAATTTTTTAATATTATTTAACTTAAAAAAACTTTTCCATTATTAAAATATTTTATAACTTTTAATGGTTTATTATAGTGAAATAAATGTATTCTATTCCATACATATTGTTATTTAAAATTCCTTATATTCCAATTTTGGCATAACCTCACTTGGTCGAAAGCTTGATCAGTCAAGTGTCAATTTCGTAAAATTGTGGTGCACAATTTGCTTCGATGCAGGGGATTTGGAATTTAAAGAGCCCATAAAGCTGGAAATGAAGGTAAGCTATCGAAGTTACATTTAAAAACAGTATTAATGGACATTTTAACTTATATAGAAGATTAACGAACAAAAGCTACAAGCCTTTACTATAGGCGCGATGGGTAAGCGACCACTATCTCGGAAAGAGCAAGACGAGCAGAGGAAAAGGGAGGAAGAAGAGGCTGCGGCTCATGTATTATAACTTGAAATAACATACATAGTGCTCAATTAACTCTAATTTCATTTCAGGCATTTAAAGAGTTTGTAGAAACATTCCAGGAAGCTCCAAATGCTTCATCTAAAGTTTGGGTGAAAGCCGGCACATATGATGCTGGGTCACGAAGTATGTAAATTTTTATTTCAAAAATTTTTCACTAAAATAAATTAATGCAGAGGAAGATAACAGAGAAAAGGGCAAATTATACAAGCCGAGTTCTAGACTGGCGGAGGATAAAACTTCGGCGGAAAAAGCCCAAGAATATGCGAAGCTGCTAGCATCGGAATCCAAAAAAGAGGCATTGAATTTGAAGAAAAAAGGACAAGAAAAGAAAAAAAGCAATCTTGAGCTATTCAAAGAAGAGTTGAGACAGTAAGTGAATTATTAAAATAAGTATAGCAATAAGCAAACCCTTACGGTGTTTTTTTTTTTTTTTTTTTTGCAATAGAATACAAGAAGAACGTGAGGAGCGCCACAAATATAAGAGTATGGCGAGACAAGTGGTTATGACTCATGATTCAGAAAGTAACAGGGACTCTGATGTTGGATCCTTTGACAACGGCGATCCGAACACTACAAATCTCTACTTGGGAAATTTAAGTCCAAAGGTAAATTGGCAACATAAGTATTGAAAATTAGTGTCCATAATAATTGACTTCTTCAGATATCGGAACAACAATTGATGGAACTCTTCGGACGATATGGACCATTGGCAAGTATAAAGATCATGTGGCCAAGATCGGAAGAAGAAAAGTCAAGAGGAAGGAATTGCGGATTTGTTGCGTATATGAGTCGAAAGGATGCAGAAAGAGCACTGCGTAATTTAAACGGAAGGGATATAATGGGATACGAAATGCGCCTCGGATGGGGCAAATCTGTACCAATCCTCAATCACCCCATTTATATACCTCCAACTCTTTTGGAGTATACTCTTCCACCACCATCTTCAGGACTCCCTTTTAATGCACAGCCAACACAGAATGAAGTTAATAATGTAAGATTTTCATATTGTTAGAAAATATAGAAATCAAAACGTTTTAAAACAGCTACCAAAAGGAAACTACAAGGAATATTGTACCGATCCTGAAAAGAGAGAACAAATGGAGAAAGTTCGTGTCTAACTGAATTCTAGAATTCCACATTACTTTTAAATATTTTCCAGGTCTTACAAAAATCAGTAGTCAAAGTAGTGGTGCCCACAGAGAAATCCTTTCTTGCGCTAATCCACCGAATGATTGAATTTGTGATTCGCGAAGGACCTATGTTTGAAGCTCTAATAATGAACCGTGAAATGGATAACCCAATGTTTACGTAAGTTGTTTATTTTGTCTTCCTTCACAAACAATAACTTAATGTATACTTTAGCTTCCTTTTCGATAATGAGAGTCCAGCCCACATTTACTATCGATGGAAACTTTTCTCTCTCCTTCAGGGTGATACTCCAACGGAATGGAAGGAAAAAGAATTTCGAATGTTTAAAGGTTGACGTGGTTTAATTTGGCTGATTTTAAAAATCAAACAAATAACAATTATTTTAGGGGGTCCCGTTTGGAAACCTCCCAGTGTAAACTTCTATACCCAGGGCATGCCGGAAGAGTTGATTGTAGATGACGATGCTCCTGATGCCAATAAAGGAGCTTTGTCGAATGCGTAAAATATATGTTTAAACTTTCGCAACTGCTGCTTTATTAGCAATCATTTTTTATAGACAACGCGATCGACTGGAAGATTTGATTCGACATCTCACACCAGAACGTTGCAAAATTGGTGATGCCATGATTTTTTGCATTGAGCATGCAGAGGCTGCAGATGAGATTTGTGAATGCATTGCAGAATCGATGTCTAGTCCAGAAACTTTAGTGAGCAAAAAAATTGCCAGATTGTATCTTGTATCAGATATTTTACATAACTGTACTGTAAAAGTATCAAATGCTAGTTTCTTCAGGAAAGCGTAAGATTTTCAGCATTCAAAATCTTTTTTTTTTAAACAATCTTTTATTTTTAGAATGGAAAAGAATTTAGTGGACATAATTCGCGATGTAAATGCTTGTTATATGTCTCTGGAAAGTCGGCTAAAGGCAGAGGGTTTTAAAGCTCGTGTGCTGCAAGTGATCAAGGCTTGGGAAGATTGGGCGGTGTATCCCAAAGACTTCTTGAAGAAATTGAAAAATATTTTTCTAGGTTTACCAGCAAGTATCCTTGAAATATGTGTAAAAGTAAACAAAAAACATTGTTATGATTTGTAGCATGAAGAAAAAAAGAACGATTTTGATGGTAACCCTTTGTCTGGAGATGAGAAAGAAGATGAAGACTTGGACGGCGTTCCTTTAGACGGTGCAGCGTTGTTGAAAAGTGCTTTGCTGCGAGGCATTCCAGAAGCAGCAGTAGTTAAAGATACTCCCTCGAGAAGTCAGGAACACAGCCGGGATATGGATTATGACGATGATATTGACGGAATACCACGTATAGAATATTCGATTGTGCGATTGTTAGATAAAAACTCTTTCCATATTTTTAGTGGACGAAGATATTGATGGGATACCTTTAGATAAATTGCATGACGGAAAACCACAAAAAACTGGTGCGTTTATTCCATCAAAATGGGAAACTGTTGATCCTAATCAGGTAAGTAAATTTTATTGCAATTAGAATCACTTACTGCATTTGAAATAATTTCTTCTAAAAGATTGAAGCGCAAGCGGTAACTACAAGTAAGTGGGATTCCTTAGATCCAGTTGCTCCAGATCCACCAAAGTTTTATGATTCTGACGACAGCAATAGTGGAGGGGTGTTCGCACGGTAAAACCGTTAGCTCGTTTTTCTGTTTAAGTCTATACATGAATTTTAGAGATATCGATGAAGAAAAACGCAATAAACTGAGAGAAATAGAAGTGAAAACAATGCAATATCAGGATGAGTTGGAATCTGGAACACGAGAGTTGAAATCTGGTTGGTCCATACTGCAGCAAACAGAACACTATAGACGGAAGTTATTGAAAAAGGTAATAAAATAAAAGCTTAAACATCGTAATAATTTTGGTTTTCGCGTAGGATTGCCTTTTTGATGAGTCCGACTCTCCTTTAGAGAAGTACATGCTGAGAAAGGAAGTAAATAAACGCAGTCCTAGTCCTACTGAATCGTAAAGATAACCATTTCAAATAAATGATTGTTGAAATAATTTCAATTAAGTTGTAGAAAAACAAAGCGAAGCAAAAAGTCATCATCTCCATATTCTGGACGTTCCAGTCCAAGCAGGTCGAAGCGAAGATCTAGGTCACCATATTCAAAACGTTCTGTTCATAGTTCCGTTTCACCATCCAGAAGTACTAAAAGTAGGCGCAACCGTTCTAAAAGTTCTTCAGATTCTCCAAAACGATATATTCGTGATCGTTCTCCAAAACTCTCAAGATATGATTCAAGTCCGAGGAGACCGCGGTATTTGAATTATTAATATACTGATTTAATGCCAATTAATTTGAATGTTTTCTTCTAGTTCACCCTCGCCCACCGAGCGGACTAGATACATTTCACCATCCAGATCGAGAAGATCACCGGATAAAAGTAAGAGAGAGTTATCGCCACGATATAGTAAGTCTTCTCCTACGCGACATCGTTCAGAAAAACATAAACATAAGCACAAGTATTAGTATACACTATACATATTAAAGTATGTACTTGTAACATTTATATAATGAAATTGGATTTTTTAACTGCATATATATTGAATAAAGGCATTTGAGATAACTTGATCGGTTTTCATATATATTTGGAATGTGTGAAGTAATAAGTAAAAAAACTATAGGATTATTGTTTAAATTTTTATTAATTATGTAATAAAATGACAAAACTCTTTCAACTGCTAATCATAATTTTATGCCAAACAACAATCAACAAACTATCAAGTAAAATAAATAAGGTATGAGTATTAACAAATATAAAAAATCCGCCTATTGTACAAATAATTCTTCATATAGCTAAATGAGTTTTAATACATGATATTATACTTAAATATATTGCTTAGTAATATTCTGAGATACATACTTTGTTAGTTAGATTCACCTCAAGGCAGGCCTCTTACATATTTAGGACTAGAAAAATTTGTGATTTTGCCAAAAAAGGCTTCTGGGACGAAATAATCAAACACACAATAGGAAATCGAAGAAGTGTAAACTTTCGAACGTATTCCGTTTTGGTTAATTAATTGATTCGGTCTTGGTTCCGGCTGGAACTTCTCGATGATTTTCGATTAATTGATTCCAAATAAGCTGCCGGTGTCCATCCTTCGGCATTGATATCTAGAAAAAGGCATATAAACTGTTATTGAGCATTTATCAAATTATCAGTACAAATTTTAAATAATCAGAAACTTAATTCCTAGTTTTCTTTTATTAATGTAATTTATCTTATGATTGCGTTTACATTTAAAGTTTTTCCAAATATGTAACGAATTATAATATTAGTTGTAGCATTAAATTATAATAGCGTACAATATACTTTTTCGATATAGTACGATTCAAATGACCAATATTAGCTGAAGTTGATTTTGTAGTTGTAATACTTAAGGAATTTTTAGATATCCTAGATGTAGATAGGGAATCTTAGTTTCGAGCGAACGTTTGCAACGCCAATAAATAATGGTGACAGAAAAAGAAGAAATATATATTCATGTTTGGGAAGCGAAAAGAAACCGTTTCATGGATGTCCATCTGTCTGTCTAGACGATAACTCGAGAATGCTTGTAGGTAGAGAATATGGTACAATAATACTTCGTTGATATTGTAAGGTAAAGTTCGAAGACGAGCAAAATTGGGCAACTCCTTAGTGTTGCAATATAAGACTGAATCAATTTTGTACAAAGATGTGGATCTTGTTGACTGAATATTTACATTTTAACTTTCTTTTGTCAAATATTTTTATAAATACGTTTTACAATTAATTATTATTTGCCCAGATTTTTTCCCGATATTGAAATTTTTAAAGATACCAAAAACTTTCTTTTTTTCATGCCTTCTTAATAATTTAAAACAAATTTTTCTTTTTTCGATGTTTGACGGTTTTTTAAACGATTATTTAACAAATGTTTCTTCTGTGTTAAAACTGTGCCGCTCTACATCTAGGGCATTTCATAATACGTCTAAACCAATAATACTTTCCGTACTAGTTTCAAAGCTCTTTCTTCAATACTCAAACATTTAAAGCATTACAGTTATTCTAGAATGTGTTCGAATTATGTACACGCATTTGTTAGTAATTATAGTATGGAAATAAAAGCATTACCTAAAACTTTAACAAACCACCAACCAGCGCAGCCAATTTTAAGCAGCTCTACAGTGTCACCTTCCTTCATAGATACTTCAGAGTGTCCCACTGCACAATAGTCCGCTAAAGCTATAAATCTACTTCCCTATGAAGAAAACGCATAAGGGTTACAACGGTGTGTAGACAACGATTGCTCGAATTCAAAGAATGATACATGCACTACACTAATAAGCTAAAAGTATAGAGAACATATAATGCAAATTCTACTAAAACACATTACGTGGAGAAACTTTGGTGCATTTGAAAATTGCAACTTCTAACTCATTTAAAATTGTTGAAAGTACTTAACTTATTTATTAAAAAGTATCGCGGATTATGATTAATGCGTATTTATTCAGGGAGTATAATAATATTAAAATATGTTTCTTTTAAAAAACAAACATTTAAAAAAAGTTATATTTTATGGGCAACAGTGTGAGATTAAAACATGTAATATGTAATTATTCTACGGCAGAGAGCAGTGACGTTCTATAACTGCCTTGATCGATTTCTAGGGCGTTCCATTTTTGCAGAAAGAATGCATAGCGTCGGCGTCGAGTACGAATGTTACTTAAAGTGCTTAAGGACAATCGTGGCAGACTGTGTCCAACTGAAAGACCCAATTTAAACAAATTTTCGATATATGTTGAGGAATTGTTATATTGTTCGGTCCAAATTAAATTTATATCGAATTTTTCGTGAAGGATATCATCAGAAAATGGTGGTTTTTTTACTAGTTGGGGCAAGCGTGGAAGTGAGGTAAATCCATCACGCATCGCGAATTGGTAACTATTCATTACATCTCTTTCCTGTGATAAATATAGCTGGCTTTTGTGCTAAAAGATGACGAAATATCATAAAGGTATCTGTAATAACCATTTAGGAGTTTAGTGTTATTTGTTACTCAAGCAGTGCTAGCAACGAGTTTTATAAAGCAGTTATCTGACATTATTCATTGAGGATAGAGGTTCGTTGCGTATTTAATGAATTTGTTATTCTTTTAAAGTTTAGAATCTGATGACATATTTTATCTTTCGCTGTCGAATTTGTTATCATCATTAATTTATTATTGAATGTAGAAAGATAGGGTTAACGGATAAACGAGATTTTGCAGTAACTTCAGACTTTCGGATGTTTCAAATAAGAATATATGTATAGTTAAATATCATCTCGTTTGATTTGAATATATTTCATATGTTTTATATTTTTATTACGAACTTTAAAACAAAACGTTGTTAAAACATCGAAAAACATTTTACAGTATTAAGTAAAATAAATCAAATAAAAAATAAACTTACTTTTGTACTTTTCGGTATTCAATCACTTGACTGCGCAAATTTTTACACTATTTTTACTACTCAACGGACACGTAAAAAGTGGAGTTCGATTTAGTGGCACGTGCACATGTATTGTCTACAGTCCATTGTGCGAGAAAGTTTAAAATCGTCTGTAATAAGTCCATTGTGCGTCGAAAAAGTAATCCAAAACATAAAAAAATTAAATGATGAGAAGAAAATTAGACAATTCCATAACCATGCATTAAATTTCTAGTCAAGTTTAACTAATGTACAGCAATGAACAAAAGGAAATGAACAGCGCACTAATTCGATTCT
The DNA here is from genome assembly GCA_963082835.1 of Leptogaster cylindrica. Taxonomy (NCBI): domain Eukaryota; kingdom Metazoa; phylum Arthropoda; class Insecta; order Diptera; family Asilidae; genus Leptogaster; species Leptogaster cylindrica. The sequence goes on along the minus strand of OY720106.1, from coordinate 21,990,958 downwards.
GTTTGTTAGCTTACCGGTGTACTATTGTCCTCGATTATAGATAGTTCATCTTCACTATTTGAGTAGTCTGAACTCCAGCCTCCGATGTCCTGATTGTCCTTCTCAGAGGATGAGGAGCTGATGCCAGCTATTTGCTGTGAACAATCTTCACTTCCATTTGTGTTTCTGTGGTGGGTTTCATGTGTATCGCAACTCATTGTTCGCTGAGGAATCGATAGAACCGAGACTGGATTGTCCCAGGATACTGTTTGCCGTAACGTTCTATGATTGAGACCATATTGCTTTATTTTTTCTCCTTTGAGCTCTTCCAATTGATTTAATAGAACTTTCTTGATTTCGGCAACCCATTTATTTTTAATTTCAATTGTAGGTGCTTGCAGTGTGTGCACTTCTTGTCGTCCTTGCAGCCATACCTCAAAACGTTTTGGGTCTCCTCTTACAGATTCCGTTAGACCGATTTGTGACATCTAGAGTTTACCAATTGCAAATTATTTAAGTATTTTAGACCAAATAATATTTAGTATTTCAATATTTTGAAAATTACCTTAACGTAATGTTTGAATTGGTAGGTGCTTTTATTGTGGCCAGTCTTCGACGCCTGTTTGCAAAACAGCATTGCTTTTTGATACAGGAATATATGTCTATGTTGTGTTTTTAATCGTAATCTAATATCCTTCTTACTTTCCGTCCACACTTGGAAGGAGTCTTGAAGAAGGAGTTCACCTTGCTGACATAAATCAGCCTAAAAGACATACATTAGGGAGCGTTCATATACAGTACTTTTTATTAGAATATTTACCGGAAAGCCAGTTATTGCGATTTGGTGCATAGAATCATTAACGCATTTCAAAACGATTAACATGCAATCTAATGCCTTTTGTAATTCTTTGGTGCACGACCCACTGTCACTAAATCGCAGAAGGTCTTTAAGAAGCAATTGGTATTTAGTGATTCTCTGCACTGGCTTCAGTAAATACGCCGCGAGTGGCAGCTTGTGACCAAGTCTTTTTTGACACTCTTGCAAAAATAGATGAGCATCCACTAGAGTTTCACGCAATCTCTCTGACCGAGGTATATTTTGGCAGTAAAAGGAATACAATCGGTAAAATGTATCCCGCTAAAAAAGCATAATCAATGAGCAAAATATCTATTACTTCACAGCAGCAATATACCCGCTGGACAAAGCACAATGCAACCAATTCTGTTGTGGAAATGCAGTTTTCCATGTCTTTGAGAAACACATCACTATGAAATGCATAGAGTTCATGCAGATTCCCAAACAGAATGTCCTCTTTGCCTTGTAGACTTGGGGGAACAAGATGAACCATCTCCTCAGAAATCATTTGATCTCGGTATCCCTAAATGAAATTACGTAAAAATGTAAAAATGCTACAGGAATATATGTACAAGTGATGGTGAGGTTGAATTTCGGTGACTAGTTTTTGTGTAGGCAAAAGAAAAATTATTATTGCTGCTCGAAATTCGGCGTGCTGCTTGATCCATATTGGACGCAGTTTCTGAAAACCCTTCAAATCTTTTCTCCAACAATTTTCCAAATTTCTGCGAAACGTATTCTGTTACAGAAGGATATCCTTTCGACATAACATATTCACGCAACAATTTTCTGTAGTTATCTTCATTGTAATTCGGATTAAATCGCAATTCGCGATTTTTTATACTTTTGTTTGCCTTTATTGTTTCTGTGAAAAATTTGCTACAAAATTCGTAAACCTCTTGGTAGCATTTATCCAGTGTTATGGTTTTGTTTTTGGTCAAGGTAAAGTAAGACTGATTAACTTTCCATCGATTAAATTTCTTTTTACATGTTTTGCAGCAATTAGGTTTTGTAGCTTTGCTTTCCTGACGTTCACTTTCTTCATCACGTTGAGATTCCCTATGATCAAGATAGTCCAAAATATCGTAGTAGTGTTTCTTCTGCAGATAGGATTTGAAATCTGGATCATTTTCGATCTCCGAATAAGAATTTTTTTCTAGATATTCTTGAATCAATTGATACTCCAATGATTCATCAGAACTAGACAATTCAAACAGAAAATTGAAAATGTTTTTATTTTCCTCGAAAGGATATTTATAATCACTCCCCTTTACAGTTTCTTCTTCTAAACAATTATTCAACTTCGATTGCGATTGAGTGGTTTTACCAGTCAATGTGCGATATGAATTAAGTTGAAGAAAGTTCGGTTTAAAAACGTAATCGTTGTCATCTAAATTCGATTTTGATGGGAAATCACTTGGATGAAATTTTTGCTGGGTTTTACTTAGAAATTCACTGTTCGCTTCAAATAATGAGCCTTGAAAAGAAAGAGGCGATTCACAACCTCGTCGAAGTTTGTGGAAAGTACCGAACTTCAACTGAAATTTTCCCACAAAATTGTTCGCGGTATTTTGAACCTTCTTCAAACGGAACGCTTCACTAATTCTCGGCTTTTCTTTCCGTGCCGTCTTTAAATTGTAACCACCGAACTTCATATTTTTCGTGTAAAATCAATGCTAATATTACGATGCATCAAATGAAAAAAACGTCTTATAACTTCGCGAGTTGCTTTTAGAGTGAATTAAGTATTTTTCAAGGCGCAGTCAAAGAGAGCTACACTAATTAACTCAAGCAGCTACTATGGCAGTGATGCCCTAATTCCTATGCAGCGCTAATGGGTGTTTGATTAGCATACACAAATCATGTTACTTATTGTATCTTTACCCGGTCGTAGCAGATTTTTCGAGTATAAAATAATAACAAATTTACCTTAAGTATTGAATTCATCTCGGTAACGTAGATTCTCTCTGTTTCCAGGAGTTCTGTTAACACGTGCCCTCGTTTCAAGCGTCTGGCTTCTAAGTCCTGGAAAAGTAATAATAGTGCGTTTAACACTGATTTTTTCGCATGCCTGAGCAATAAGGTGGTATCGAATACTAGAAACAATTTAAGAACAATTATGCATGCTCAGCAGCGGGGAAAGAACATCTTCACCCATGTACCATGTTCTTTTAAGCGGAAACCACACGTTAAGAAATAGTAATATGATTATATGCTTACAGCCTGACTTTGAATATGCTGAGAAACAGTATCGCTGTCTGGACTTGATCCTGTATCACCGCTAATAGATACTCCTGAATCCAAGCACGCATCCATAGACCTTGGTCTCATATCATGGATATCTGCCTGAAAATTCAAAGAAGTTGTGTTTAATTGAATAACCATGAACATTTGGATAATCATTAAATATGTAAAATGTTACAGGTAATTTTTTTAAATTAATTATTACAATGAATTCGCCACGAGCGCTTATTTTATATCTTGTACAATATATTATGTATTTCTTTACCAAAATACTATATCTAGATTAGTCCTGTTTGAAGATAATTCAATCGTGAGAGGTAAGTGTAAATTAACTGTACGGTTTTTAATCAACTTTCATAATTAATTAGCATAGTTAATTGCTGGGAATGGGTTATAATTTTGTATTGTAACGGAGACTAAGCAATATACATACAGCAGCAATAAAAAAAGTTTTAGCAAAAAATTTAGATGAAAAATTTGTTAAAATAAATCATGTTCGAGAAAGTTAATTTTACTTTATTTCATCGGAATGCTTTTGGAATTTGGTTTTTATTATACCGATAGCAAATTAATTGCAGCCACTTCCTTATAAAATTATATCATAAAAAAAAATTGTCCAATGATTTATATAAATTCCGACCATTTTCCTAACGTAATTAAATAAAATATTGAGGATATAAAGTGGTGATTTGATGCAATTAATTAGTATTAAAACACCCTATTTAAACGTATATCTTGTATTTTCAAAGCATCTATCAATTAACGGTAAAAATGCGCGTAATCACTTTAAACTTGAGATGATTGTTCCATATAATATTTCCACAATAGCAAAAAAATTACCAGCATAGAGGAAACGAGTGATTGTCAAGTTAACATAATATTGGAAACCTTGAATAAATATTTAACAATTTTAAATAAATACAAACAATCAACACTGGACACTTGTCGCAATTAAAAAATTAAAAAAAACACGTCTATCTGCTGAAAACCCCGACTTCGACGGAATTTGCGTGCTTACCTTTTGAGGCGAGCAAAAACACCTGTAGCTGGATCGCGCTGCAGATCGTTTTTCTGGGACACTTGGACAGCAACTTGTACAATAGTTGTCGTCATAAAAGTAACAGTTATTCCAGAAAATTGCACCATCACAACCCAACTTGCTGAGGAAGATGTTACAAGAGTTAACAAGGGGCAGCCGAGGATCACCGCAGGAATCTTCCCCGGAGGCAACCTGATCGTAGTATCCATCATCTTTTTCCGAATCTGTTGATGAAATGGCATCCGAGCCCAGAGACGCATTGGAAAGAGATGAGTTTTTTGCAAACATCTTCAAATTGATCGGGACATTGTTTTCGGATTTAAGATCGTTAAAAGTTCGATTTCGAATAGTTTTCAAATTCAGATCAACGCTTGCCTTCAGTAGCATACTTTTGTTTATGGAATTGTTCAACGCCGTGTTGAGGAGAACCTTATCCGTTGTTGCTTTTGTTAAATTTTTTCTACTGAAATTTTGCACATCATTAAGATCGTTGCTCTTGTCGGAAGAAGAAACACTGGCGACATCATTATTCGTAGGTCCATTCGAGTTTAAGTTTACCTCGATATCCAGTTTCTTTGGGCGTCCTAATTTTCCATTCTTTTCGCTTTGACTGTAGGTGGACGGCGTCACTTTGTTATCGCTGCAAACTCGATCAGCCGTGTCCTTGTCGTCTACGGAACTCAGTGAAGCAGACGATATTGGACAATTGGGCAGTGTACAATTCTTGTAGCCGCATGTCTTCCGATTATTGTGCTCCAATTTCTCGCTGACGCTCTGACTTTTTTGGTTGAAAAATCCGACATTCGTTTCCGCATGATTTGCAATCAGCAGAGGTTGATGTCGACGTGCAGTTTTCTTTAAATGGATTCTTTCAATCTGGCACTTGGCCGAGGTCGAGTTTGACCTTTTTGGGCAGGTTCTTGCTTCAACGGCCACTTGCAGTTGCTTGTTGTGCCTTTGCGATTGCTTCGATTGGGGCGTCCGATTATTATGGTCACATCTTGTTTCAAATAATTTTTGAATTTTCCTATTAAGATTTTCATCGGTTTCGGATAGTTGGTCTGGTGGTTTTGAAGTTTTGAACTGGGATTTAGTACGATCCCGGACATCATCGGTTTGGGTGGACTTAGTTGCACCACTTTTTTTACACTGGCACTTATATTCCAATTCATGGGCAAGCTTTTTGATTTTCTTGTCACTTTGTAATTGGTCACACTTCGACGGGTTCAATTTTCCCGTCCTATCTGTTTTTGGGAAAAACATTGGCATGTTTTCACTTTTGTTGTTTTCTCGTAAATCGGTTATTTGCTCATTGAGTTTCTGTATTTGCTCGATTCGACTTGATCTTGGTACTATTCCCGCAATGTATGGCTCAGCAATGCCGTTTTTAAAAGATACTTTAACATTCCAAGTATCCAATGGTGATTGTTTAATCTTTTTCGCAAATTTTTGATTTAAGTAATTTCCAAATGTAGTAGCTTTGGTATCACCATTCGCAATCTCATTTTCTATATTATTGCCTTTCTGTTTCTTTATGTTTTGATTAAATTTTTGATCCTTATATCTCGAAACATTCATCATACAATCATCATCATTTTCGTAGTTATCAAACACAAAATGTGGATTAGTGTAATTAACTTGCAATAATTGCATTTTTGGTATTTGCTGGCCGTAAATTGTTTCAACAGTACAATCTGCATTAGAGATTGATTTCCTTCCACACTTATTTTTTGAGTTTTTGACTCTTTGCATTTCGAAGAAATATTTATTCAACACCATTCATATACCATAATTTTCACTGTATTATTCCTGCCACTTTCAAAGCAAGCAATTATTCATTTTCACTATATTTTCCTATGCAATTGCATTGTATATGTATCAGCACATTTTCATCTTCACATCAGCTCACACAATTAATTCATTTGTATTACTTCTTGCACATTTTATGTTCACTTAAGAGATAGACACGATTCCAACCCTCCATTTTTTCTACTAATTACTCTTAGCATTAATTTTTTGAAAGTCACATTTTTTTAATTTTCACTTAAGTACAAACGATGCAATACAAAAATCTAAATATTGCATGATCGATAACCAAATAATGCAAGTGAGATCATTTTCAGTTCAAATACTTTCAATCGGATCGGATGCCTTATAGTGAACACGTTGACTACTCCTCGAGCCTCCAGCGGGCACTAAGACTTCACTGGCATCATTCGCTGATAATATTTGCAGAGAAGCGCCGCTGTTTACCTTGACGGAAAAACTCTTGGATCACTCGTCGACGAAGCCACTCTAACGTCTTGAAGTAATCTCAGAATCGCGAAGAAGTTAGAAAACTCGAATTTCATGTTGAGTCGCGGGGAACATGATTGCTACTGTGTGAATAAACTTTACACTGGTCAGCTCGAGGTAAAACGTTGGCCTATGTGCAGTTAATTGACCTGCACGCATTCTGCATGACCGGAGTGTTTAGTCTGGCAATCAAAATAATCGGGGGGTATTTTCGAGTATCACTAATTGCATGGCGTTCTCTAAGATGCAGTTTTGTACTCTTCCACAATAATGTTTTTTTTTTAAAAAAAATCAGTAAATCTACCTGAAGCATTTACATGAATTTAATGATTGAAGTTAATGAAATTATGATTGAAACTTAGAAACCCACTTATCAAAGCCAAAAATATTTATTATAGATGGACGCATTGAAATTTAAAATGTCATTTTGAAACGAATTTTATTTTCCATGTCATTGCACGGAATTGATTATACCGAATTATATTAATGTTGGCCAAAAAGGTTTGATTATTAATAATATTGCACATTGATTAATTATTTACCAAAAGCATTCAAAATTCATTCAAATTTGTTGTATGATTTTAATACCATTCATTCAATATGTCTTCTTGTCTCATCGAACTTCTCAACGCAAATTTTCATTCCTTGTTTGAACCTATCTTTTTAAATCCGTACCAAGTGTGGTTATATGTTTGAATTTTTAAGTCGTTAAGAAATAGTGGACCTACCTACGGATATTCCTTGTGCAAACAATCTCATGGTCAAGCACTCAAGAAAGGAAATTAGATTTTACATCGATATAAAGAAAAACATTAACTTCACATAGGTATTTCTGTTTTTAATCTTACGTGTATTTTCCGATTCGAGAAGAATTTTCAGATAATATATTTCGTGCCTACTCACATGCAGTCCAAATTTTTTTACAATGCTGATCAATATCCCACAAATGTTCATCTAGCATTTCAAGAAAATTACGTAGGATGGAATTATCGAATAACCATTCAAATTTGCGAAGCGTCGCACATATACGGATGCCAGGTTCGTGAAGGTTTCTAAAGATTTTCAAAAGTTCAAGGAGAAATACCCACAAAAGGTAATTACCATTAAAATTTAATTGTATTTAGTCTGATTCCAGGTGCAATAAAAGCAATTGATAGAACTGATCGTTTGCCTTGGGGGACTAATTTTCGCGCTGCAATCACATTTCCGTCACCCAAACTAGTGTCTTGCTGAAAATTTAGTACGGCTCTGCAGTCTGCACTAATTGTGCTCATAGTCGGATTTGGAGATCAATCCAAAAAGCCAATTGACCGATTATAGGCATTGATTCATTGCCATGGATTGCATTTTTACCGCTATTCGATTCCGAGGTCTTCAGAAGTAATTCGTTCAGGTTGTAATTACCATCGATCTATGGCTGCACTCACCGGACAAAACAGATTCTTGAATAACTTTGTTCCGAGGAAAATAATATGAGATCATGAAAGTTTTGTTCTATGCTGAAAGAAACAATCTAAAAGATGGATGAACATCGACTTTCCACGTCACTAATGCACAAATCCGTTACGATTGGTTTAGTGAAATGATTTAGAAAATTTAAGCATCAATGAATATTTGCAATGGAGCGGAAAAGTATACGTAATTACTTTTGTATTCAAAAAACATATATATTACATACATACAAATGGTTATGAAAATATCTTTTCGATTATATTATAGGAACATAAGATGGAATAAAGAGTTTTGGGTTATTCCATGACCCATGAAAAATCAACGAAGCACTCAATTCCGCTATCTTAGATTTCGTTGAAACTTAAGTTTACTATACTCTTGCACATCCTGAACGCAAATCTGATTTTCAAAAAATTCTACCTCTTATAGTTAATAGTTATAGAGTAATTGTTTTAAATTGTCAAAGGAATAAATAAATAAATTTTTGAAATTTATAAATAAATCGTTTTTTTAACATGTGCTGAGTGCTAAAAAATTTCATGGGATTTAATTTGATATGAAAGTTGGACTCTTTTGCTTGATGTACAATGTACATACACATATGTACATATACACATCACATGATTTATAATTATATTATTGTATGACACATCAACAATATACTGACACCATTTTGTAAATATATGATATATGATTATTTTAATTTATTTTTTATTTCATTTGTGTAAAATTTAGAATGTTAACTTAATTTTTGTAATTCGATTAAAATGTGTATTACTAGCTATATAGTTACCTTCATAAGCGAACTAAGCACAGTAAAAGTTTTTGTGTTTTTCTCCAAAATGGTTAAAATGGATATATGTATGGTATCTTGTTTTGATCATGATCTTGTTATGTACAAATCCGCCAAAAACTCAATTAAAGTGTATTGGTCTCGACGAACCAAGTTTCAGTTCCCTAAGTTAAAGGGAATTTGGATAAATTAGCGTTTTTCAAGATTTGGCGACAAACATACACGGTGCTGTTTGAAGTTATTTAATATAAACTATATAAAAGTGCATTAAAGTCATCTAGATTATCTACAATTTTTTTCCAAAAATCATTTAGTTAACTAGTCCTCTCTCGGATATTGCTCTGATTTCATTATTAGGTAGACTATAAGTATAATACTACAAATCTTTAAACAAACTATTTTTTTAGTTGAAGTGAAATGAAAATAATTAGATAGGTACCCTATCAGGTACTATATTTTATATACATGTTTCATTATTTTCTGAATTTGTAATAAGTGAAGTTAGTTGATTTTCATCCAATAATTGTTTTTTAACTGTTTCTAATATATGCTTTTCCAAATTTTGAAAGTGAGAATGATTTGAAAAGTGTGAAAAAACTTAATTCACTACGGTGATTTATTTACACACGTGCTAGCTTCAACTAATCGTTTTAACATTAGCAACAATTTAACTCTTTCTACATAAATTAATTAGGTGCAGCTAAGACATCATAACACTTTTGAACTGTTTATTATTTTTTTGCATGTCAAGGTATGTTAATCAAGTGTTGCAATAAAAGCGAAAAAAGTTTCATGACATTAGTGAGTGACGGTACCAAGTCAAGTCAAGTCCAACTTTTGCTACATTCTGTGCACAAAAACTTTTAAACTTTTCCCTTTTTGCTTCCCTTGTCGACTATTGTGGATTACTGGAACACACCAACTGTCATGGATCATCATTCATTCAGCGTAATTTATAATTAATATTCTTCCACTTTTGAAATGTTTATGCAAATGAAAAAATATGATTTCTAATCAGGAACTATAAATTACGCACTCAAGTGTGCGTTAGTCGTTATTTTCGGTGATCTTTATGTTTGCAGGAGATTTTATCAGACGGATGAAAGTGCTGTGCCCAAAGTAGTTCGTTTCTTATAAGCTTAGAATTTCAATGAAGGCAAATGAGCTCCTCCTGCCCAGAGAACGTCTCGCTTTTACTTCACTTGTTTATTCAAACAATGAACTCGCCGTTATCGTTCTTTTTGATGATATTTTGCTTGTGTCTCTTCTCATATGTAGAAAACGCCGAGAAGTTTTACTCTTAAGATGCTACAAAAACGGGGAAACTATTTTATTAAAGAAACTAGAGTGTTTTCTCGACGAAACTTTACCTGTACGTCAGAATTAATTGAAATTGTATGCCCGTAGATGAAGAGCGAGCTAAGGTGAAAATTGTAATTTTATTCAGCCTGAGTAGCCATGATAATTGCCATCGTACCGCTACATCTCAACCGACTTTATGAGTTATAATTGGAGGACGGTTGATGATTACAGACTGCTGAAGCGGATGATAAAATCACTGGGTAACTTTGGGAATTCAAATGTGATTGATCAATGGTGGATCAGCCTTAAATGCTAATGAGGGTAGACCCGATCAAGAGTTTCCAAAAATTTGAGTTATACAATGAAAAAAAATTGTTTACTAAAATATATTTGTTTCATTCCGAATATAATAACTGAATACATTTCTTTTCCACACTGTAATCTTAACTCCTCAGGGCTGTTTATGTGTAATGTGTAGTGATTTGTTTTTGCATTATATGTATGTAGAAAAAATCAGTCAAACTATAAAAAAACAGCACCGATTTTTTTATCATACAACTATAGGCTTAGATCAATAACCGCAGCTGGATGATTTCCGTGCATGCTTTACGGTACCTGGCACCAAGGAATAAGCCGAAAGATGCAGATACCATCGATATCAAAGCATTTTTCTTTTCTTTTTTTTTCTTTTTTTTGGAGCAATAAAACAATAAATTCTAAAATATTGTAAAATTGTATGCGCGTTGCCCTCTGACGAAGGAAATTTTCTTTCTTGATTGATTTTCTCGAATTGACTTGTTTCTGTGTTGTTCTTCAATTTATTTAAATATTATATTCCATTATTATAACTTTGATTTCATTGAATCATTATTTTCTTATCTTTCTTCAAACTATTTTGAGCATTTATCGGTTTAACCGCTGACGCTCAATTAGTCGCGTTATTAGAAGTTATGGAAGCACGGGTTGACTTCAGTAAGAAATTATTGTATAGTATTTTGTGTAAATGACAACATTGTGTAGACTGTAGACCCACCAGATAAAATCATCCCAATCCATCACTGGTGATTGATTAAGCCTTTTAAGCGTATCTATTTTAAAACTCTCTAATTGCATTTTTTTGGCTTTTATTGCGTAAATTTTGCGTAAGAGGTAAATAAATGGATATGTTGACCAGTTTTATGAATTACACAACATAATAGTCTTTTTCTTCTGAAGAAAAATAGAGACGATTATATAGGTAGGTGGCGGAATTATTTTCTTCGAAATTTATGCCAATTAAGACTTCTTGCAAAAAATTGATCATTTATTTTGGAACGCAAGGGAATGTTATTTTTCGTATTTGAATTTGAAGAGTAACTATTTAAACAAAATTATATTACATAAAATGAATTTTCATTGCAATTAATTAATTTTTAATTAATTAACTACTAATTCCCTAATTAAGAGAAATTCTAATTGAAAACGATATTGTTTTTGTCATAACAACTAGCACGAAGCTAAAATTATTTCGAATAGGTAGAATCCCCTTAACCTTCCTTCAAAGCGTAATAAATTCAACGAATTACTACTGCAATTTTATTACTCGATTCATTTCCAGTAATTAATAATTTGACCTAAATGGGAAATTCACTTTGTAGAATTTGTTGCGACTGGATACAGGTCAAGCGGGCTCCATTTCCAGTTAAGAACCTGTTTGGACGATGACCCATTTTCTGCGGCGGCGCAACCGGCTCAACGTAGGAAGGTAACGATCCTTGAACTGTTATCTTTGTTAAAATCAATTAAAATTCGTTTCAGAGCTTCTAAACAGGTGCTCGCGTAAATCATTTATTTTTTAGATGATCATCATATATAATAATTCAAACGGATTTTTGATTCCCAAAAGTTTGGGAGTCTCTTGCAGTTTAACACATTAATTTAAGATTAAATCGTATTTGTTTGATTTTCAATTGAAATTTAGACTTACAAACAATTAATAAATGAATTTCATAAAATATATGTACCTACAAGAAATGGTGTTGCAAAAATGCAATGGAACTATGAACTCAATTTTCGAACGACTTGCCTTCACCGATATTAAAGCTGCTCGCTTGTGGCTGAATTATGCAAACAATTCTCCATAGTAATTAGACATTTGCTTCCAAATCAAGCTGCGCGCGCAACAATTGAAATCCGTGCAATCTTCGGGCCAACTTTCGTGGTTGCTGATGATGGGTTTAGTTTCACTTTTGTTTTCGCACACAGTCCCTCTATTTAATTGTCCCATTTAACTCGTTTCTCACATAACATTTTTTGCTTTTCCCTGGGCTGTTGTTGAGACTCTTTTTACAGATCACACTTTCTTATTTGTCGTAATTAAGATAAATAATGTTGAGAACTACTGTGCAGTTTGTTCTAACCACGCAAGTTATGAGAGTACTTTGGACGACAAACAGCACAATATAAATAAAAAACAAATGAAGGTAATAATTTTCATAACCACTTCCTACAATTTGCTGTCGTAGTTGACACTATAATCTTGTTCAATTTTTTTGCTTCCTTCCTTCTTCTTGAGAGCTTTTATTAGTAACTCTAACGCTTCTCATGAAAATATGTGTTTAGATATTTTCCATTGTTCTCAACGGACTCCGTCATTGCATTTCACTTGTACGTGTTTAAAATACAGGTAAACTTTTTCTTTACTTGTTGATTGCATTCTGCTCTCCTGGACGTCGTCGCTGCAGTTTATATTTTGTAAGTTTTAAATTTCGAACAGTTTTCTTCCTTAAATAGCATTTAATAATATAAAGGTAGTAAATAATTTGATATCTTTATCAATTGTTTTACTTTTGGGGGAATTCTTCATATGGGTCACCCTTATATTTGGAACTGATGTACAATTAATTTTTGTGGCATCAATTCATATTTTAGGTAATAGATACAAACTTTCATTGCTATAATCACTTTCCCTCTACATCATCATCGTTCTTTAATCAACAATTTATTTTCTAAATGCAAAATTTTTTTACAAAAAGAATAGACAAAAATGCCAATATTTTTACTTTCAATATTGATAAGTTCAAAATTTGTAGGACAATGAATGTATCTGTGCAAATCAATTCAAGTTTTGTGCTGAATTCAAAGATATTATTGAAAACAAAACTCCAAAAGTCCATGATAAAAAATTAAAGATTGAACGTTCTACGATTCACTTTCTCTGGCATTAAAAAAAAAATCATTGACCAAATCAATAATAATAATATTTTGTGGTTCTGGAATTAGGTTGTGAGACAGACATTAGTTGTGCATAGACGAAGTAGAACTAGATTTTCGTGATCCGTAATGTAGATCAAGGAATGATCAAGCAGGACGTCATTTTTTTAATGAGTTAAAATAAGTAGTTGCACCTACCTTGCTATGTGCTCTTCTGCGCAACAAATGCGGGGCTCCACCGGGCGGTTGCAGTGGTACAGCGGGTTCCGGAGTAACTGTTTGAACTGGTCGCGGTGGTTTTAGAGTCAGTTTTTTTAAACTAGCAATCCTCTTGTCGCACATTAGCGACACATCATCGATTCGTTGAAGAACCTGTGGAGATAAATTTAATTAAATGCATTAAATAACCGTCAAATGATGTCATAAATTGTTTTGTCTGTTTACTATTATTTACAATATGTTCATGCTCAATGTTCATGCAGGGTTCAAGTCGCCAAATACATATTTCTCGATTGATTTATTAAATAAAAATCACGTAGACAGGAAGATACAAATGTAATTAATTTCAATGATTTCTCTAAAACAACTTTAAACCAACGCGAGTTGTGCTCAGGACTTTCACAAAGGGCAGGTATTGAGTGTTTCGATTAGAAAAACACAATTAATCACCGGATGAGATAACATGACTATGACTTTCACTTTTATACGAAAATTGTTTGCGACTTCCAGAACATGTTTTAAAGCATTTATATTTTTATCAATTACGCGGGGGAAGATGCTTTCAGTGATCGAATCGAGAAAACTTGCTAGGAAAAATATCGCTATTGGCGATGTGCATGACCTTTGTGCAATACCACACGGTAATGCAATCACGGCAAAGGAAACTCTTGTGAATATTAAATGGTTGTGCGACAGGTAAACGCCGTGACCATCGAAGAATTCAGATGTCAAGTGTAAGTGATATATTTACTACATTGTTTTCGTCGGATAGGAAGATGCTTCCTCGGAAAAGTGAAACCTCGATGGAATCATGTGAATTTGTAATCTTGATCATACCTTTCGAGTTGGTTTTCGCTTCTTTATTTCGGATTGATTACGACTGGAAATATCTAAACTCATCAAGCAAGCACGTTTATAAAGTGAACGTAGTCGGGGTAAATAATATTTGATTTAATATATTGAAAATTCCAGAAAATATAACGGAAATAATCCGACAATATTATTGTAAAGTGAATTCTTGTTTGATGTTAGGATTTTATTAAAAATTAATATTTTATGGGCGGTTCATGAATGAAGACAACCAATTTCAATGTTTAGTTTCTCTTCCTCGTCGACTTCTAAACTTCATCTCTATTCACGTAAAGTGCTAATACTAATAGTAAGGAATATAAAAATACTCAACGGGGCTCACAACGAAATTCAAGCTTGGAGATATTATCTTGTCCTGTAAATGCTTCTTCGGCACAAACAACAAGTAATTTTATCGATTTCACGGATGATTACTCTCTACTCTTGAAAATGATATTGAATTTTAGTGCAAATAATTTAATCAGTTCATTATAGTCTTTTATAATGAATAGATACATAGTTGTGTATTTAAAAAACGTGTTATGTTTACAAGAGGTACAACTTAAATTGCATAACAGCACGACGAGTTCTTGATCAAAGTGATACTCAAAAAGTAGGCCACAATTTGTTCCTGACGCCGGTAATACAAAAAAGCACGTTCAATTCTTGTTTAGTGAACGTGAACTTGTGCAAACACAAACCTTTGAATCTAAACCACCTTGATCTTAAGCTCTACTTCACAGTTCGTTACACAGTTTCTGATCGGTGCAGAGCCATCATTGCTATCCATTGCGAGAACACGAGTGCAAAGCAGTTGTATACCGGCTTGCTTTTAATGACTACTTTGAATAACTTTATAAGTCCCTCACTGCACGTCAAGCATTACGAGTATAATTAATTCAAAACAATTAGAAAGGCGAGCACTTTCAAGCCGCCGCCGATTACAGAGCTATTCTTGCGGCCGGTGTAGTTTTCACAGATTATCCGATAATTGTTTAGAACATTGACTATGGGCAAAAGATGTGAACCGTAAACAGCACGGAGAATTTGAATCTTTTATTTTTACTGTGTTCTAATAACTAAATGAAGTATAAACATATCATGGAAGCTGAAAGCAATTAAGTGGATTGAAAACTATTTCCTTTCGTTTATAATATGAATACGACTTCTTTCATTACAGCCTAAATGAACCGGCACATTCAAAAGCTAATAAAAAATAAAATTAAAAATTTTAAGTAACCCCCGACACAAAAAAAACTCTAAAAAGTAAAAAAATAAAATTTCTCTCTCGGCCTTTTATAACTTTATTAAAAGAACCTATTAATATTTTTAAGATGAGCGTCGCCACGTCGAGGGACCGCTAATATAACGAATCACTAGAATTCTTTGTATATACATATATTCTATAGAATTGCAGTGATTCGTTATACTTAGTGGTCCCCCGACGCGGCGACGCTCATCTTAAAAATATTAATAGGTACTTTTAATGAAGTTATAAAAGGTCGAGAGATAAATTTTATTTTTTTACTTTTTAGAGTTTCTTTTGTGTTGGGGGTTACTTAAAATTTTTAATTTTATTTTTTTTATTTCATTATGTTTAAATTACCCACAACCCTAATTCCGATAGATACCTTTTCTTTGAAATTTCATTTGTAGATATGTGATTGTTCGGGATTCATTACAAAGAAGAGGTAGTTCGTTTATGTTTAGGTGATTACTTCGTAGAATCAATTTTCGTTTTCGATTGTTGTGATCATTTTCCCGGGGCTCGAAGAACAGAAGGGCGCCGCACCGGTAAAAATTCGGGATAAGTAGGAATTTTAATGAAAAATTACATCAAATACGACATTAATATTATAACTACTATTGCTTTTTCTGATGTTCTTCATACAAGTCAAGTCACTCTTTTGTAAAGTTATCAAAGGGTTCCTGGCAGGCGGGGGGGTTGGGTAGACATCGCACTCCTGCATGATAAAAGGAACATAAGGTATAGATTTCGCTCCCGCGCCATTTTTTTGTAATGTTGTGCTACAATAACGTGCTTTATAACTAACAATGTACTGTATATGGGCTCATACTCGATGGGTTCACTAGTTGGTATTCCAGGTTCCATCAGCCGCCTTCCAGTTCCACCATCAGGTCTTCGTCATCATGAGAAATGAACAGAACTCGTTAAAACGAATCTAATGAGCCCAAGCTTGATGAGTTTACTAATAGACAATCTAGGATTTCGTCTCCAACCTTCGAGCTCCATCATCAGATTACCTCAGTGGTACCAACACACATTGTTGTTTCAAATATTAGGTCACACATATGTTTGATAGTAAAGTAAATACCCATTATGCGTGTAAGATCCCTACCGCAGCTAAAAATAACACCCTTTTTTGCGTCGGGGGTTAAAAAAGTGCTGATGACCTTGAAACGCCTGAACAGATCTTCATAAATTGTAGCTAAGAACCATCTCGATCACGTCAGCTTTCAAAAAAAAAAAAAAAACCGCAGCATGATCGGTCCATTCGTTTCGGAGCTACGATGCCACAGACAGACAAACACACAGATACACAGAAACACAGACACGTCAAACTTATAACACCCCTCTTTTTGCATTCGGGGGTTAAAAATCATTAATTTATACTATTCGATTTACATAGTCCGAAAGTTTTAATTCTGATAAAAAATAAATAATAACTCGTGAACGGTCACTGTTCTTTGTTGTGCAATTTCATGATAAGAACTTTTATCTTTAGGTATATTCTAAGAATATTTTGTTATGACTAAGCTAAATAATTTTTCAGACAGCAGGGCTGAAACAGTTAAACTTATCGTACACTTACTTGAGTGACTAATGCCTTCGTTTCAGGGGTTGTGCTTTCTTGGAATATGTTTTTAAATTCTCTTGGACTAGATAATTTAAATTCTGAAGCCGAGGCGATAAATTGTTGAATTTCTTGTAAACTTTGTTCGGCAATTTCAGCTGATACTGAACACTTTTCAATTCTTTGTGATGCTAGCAATTCCACACCTCGAGCACACCATTTATTTGCCTATATAGAAAACAAAATATTTAAAATGAAGTAAATACATATTAGTAGATCTCCTGAATACTTTAATAAAATAAAAATAAAATAAAATTACTCAATCTTACTTTTTCCACTCTTTCCATAAGCTCTCTGCTCTTACTCAGCGTATCCAATCTTTTGGCCAAGCGATCGTTGAAAATTTCACAAACGCGAAGAAGTTCATCACACTTCGGCTGCACACTTGGATAAGCACCTCTTATGCCAATCAATTGCTGTCCAGCAGATATAACTTCCTCAGCTCGCTCGATGTCTGATTGACAAAGTTTTTGAAAAGATTTCGTTTCCCAAATCAAGGTGTCAACGCGAGAAACCGTCTCCCCAATCTCTGTCATTTCGGACACCGTTTTAAGATGACTATCAAAATTGGCCTATAAATTAATTTCAGAATTTTACAACCAGAATATAATTTTTATAATTACCACAATCTTACCTGCAGTTCTCTGAAATCCTGCTCAAACCTGCGTAGTTCCAAACACTGTTTCAAACGAGCTTGGTGGGTCTTCCAGAACTCATCGAATCTCCTTTCGGTCTCCTCAAGTTGCACTAGAAGTCTGCGATAATCGCGACAGTCAGCATGATGTACATTTACACGCTTTATGTTCCCTGCACTGGATGTGAATGATTTCATATGAGCGAGCGAGTGATACACGCGAAATGTTAACAAAAACATGATAAAAGGACACGTGTATTGAGATGTGATGTGTTTGATATGGAATTCGTATGACTGAATATGTCTGATGTTTGTAAGAAAAGTGTTCTGGTGAAGTGCGTTCTAGTGATGATATGAACATATACGATTTGAACACTTAAAGCAGAGCATGCGCAAATTTGGAGGAATGGACATTTTAAAATTTAATCTTAATGTTACCATAAAATATGTTCCTGAAAATAGTTTTTAAACAATCAAATATAAGCCATATAAATTCGAAATTTTTATGAAATGATTTATTTTTACTTATGGCCTAAATCTACTTTTTACTTTGATTAGGAAACATTCAAGACTGCTTCAAATTATATAAAATATCTGAATACAAATAAATACTTCGAAGAAAAATCTTTCATTTGCCTATAGTTCTTGTTACAGTTATTTTGTAAAATGTAATTAGTTTTTCATTATCTTATCTTGTTTGCAAGTCACAGTAATTGTACTAAAAACGATTATCAAATCAATTCATCTAAAATAAATGACTTTCACATGGGGGCCTTAATACCCTCTCTCTACTACTACTAGATATACTTAAAAATTGTTAAACATAAATAATGATTAATTGTTAACTTCGTTAGTAACAGCAATTCAAAGTAACAAGTTTAGTTTTAAAGCACTTTGGTAATACAAGAAGTAGTTGTAGGATCAAATCATTTTGAACACTTTTAGTCCATTGGGTAATGTTTGTACATAAATGATATAGGTATTACATTTTTAAAATGTTAGTGTAATAATGCTGAGCACAGGTGGCTATGAAAGTTATCAGCACTAGAAGCTTTGCAACTCACCTTCTCAAAACAATTTCTATAAAAACATACATGCAAACGCGTAAGACCAAAAAGCTAAATGCTAATAACACTATGAACCGCTTAACGGACCAACAACGAACCAGTGCAGAGCTGCAAGGTAAAAAGGATCAAATTTCATACCGTTCTATAGAACTAACATTTCCAGTGCGCTCAGAGAACTCCTTAATGTCATCATTTGATTTAATGTTATCGAGAAGACTTTCTCCATGACGTGCAGCAGACAAAATTTCATCCTATTATAAAGAATTAATATTATGTAAGAATTAATGTTAAATAAAAAGAATTCTTTTAAAATGTACAAAGTTACCTTTAGGTGCTCATATTCTGCGCCTTGATTATCAAGTAACTTTTGTGTGGCTTCAACCGAATTTGGAAATTCTGTATCATGAATTGCTCGAATGAATACGTCAAGATCTGATGAGACTTGCTGTGTTAATGTTGAAAACTTCTCCAACGACTAGTGAGGACGAATAGTTTGTTATCTTATGAAAGAATCCCATACTAGAAAATGTGTATTACTTACAATACGTTGTTGAATCCATTCATGGTGGGAGTATATTAGCGTTCCACCCATATCTCCACTAAGTTGAGATATATCCAAGTGATCATGCAAATCTTCCAAAGAGGAGCAAATGACTAGACGAAAACGAAACTCCTCTTTAAAAAATTTTGAGCTAACCTGTAATAATTCATATTAGTAATTTTAATTAAAAATATAAAATTTTGATTTGCAAATTTACTTCTGAAATAGCCTTCTGAAAAAATCCGGCTGGCCTTAACACATAAACGACATGAATAATACCAGGAAAATACACCTAGAAGAAGAATCTTTCGTTCAGTTATACATATTGTTTATGCATTTATATCTTTATAGATTAATTATCTAAAGAACTTGGTTATCTCATCTATTTCCTATACTGCATGCATGAATGTGTTAATGTTATTGATTATAGTAGATAGTCTCTAGCGGCTACATACAAAGTTCTCCCTACCGGTAAATAAGAACACTATTCAAAAGCACCGATTAAAAAATAAAGTTTTGGTAGTGTTAATTCTGCAATGTATTTATTTAGTAACTTTTATATCTTTAAAATTATTGCTTTATATTTAACACTTACAGATATCTTTAATAATACTGCTTTAACAGATGCCCACTTATCTTTTCGTCGATCAATTATAAGATGAAATCCGAGGTCCGCGTCTTGCATGCTAATTTGTACAAAAGCATTACAAATTTAACGTGCATGTAAATAATATAAAATTAGTATTATAATATATCATATAGTCGAACTAAATTTTGTAAAAGGAATACTACTTTCTAAGGCTAAACGATACTCACGATGGCACAGCAGTTAAATATAGAATTAGTTTTTGATAATCAGGATCTTCCAGGGTGTGAAAATTGTTGTTGTCGGGAAATATGATTAGAGGACAACCATCTCTGGATCTTCCTCCTTAGAATATAAAATAATCATATGGTTTTTTAAGTTTCTTCATTTGCTAGCATTACAATTTTATGTTCGCACCTGTTATAATGGCATGTTGTGGATGCAGAAGATCTGCTACATCACCGATATTAAGTGAGTCAGTGGCACTCATGCTTGATGAATTAACGTGATTAACGAGGGAACTGACGCTGTCCGAGTGATTATGCTGACTTGAGGTCATAAAACTCGCGTTGTGAGAAACCACACTTTGCACTGCGTGATGCAGCACAGTATTCACAGACGCAGTGCTATTCACCGACGTCTGATGCTGCAAAATGTGCTGCCGTGATTGATGAGATACCTGCCCATCTGATAAGGATGTTTCGATGTCATCTGCAAAGAAAATTAAGAGATTGCACGTAATTATCACAGCTTCAATTGATTAACATAATTTTAGCCTTTATTGCTGCTCATATGTAATAGGTAGTGGAGTTGGTAATTTGTTTGCTCGTTTTTCAATTACTTTTCAACAGATCCAGTAATCGAAACAAAAATTAAAGCAACACACTAAGAATCAAGCTAGCATTATTTTTACCACATGAAATCTTCAAAACATCACTATTGTTATTTTACAATCGTTATTAAGTGTTTCGAGACTAGATGCACGAAATCGTTTTCACTACTTATATAGGTCAGATAAACCAACAACGGAAGTGTAACGCGACCATTTCTATCACTGCACAGTAATTCATGTACAAGTTTTTTAAAATACAAACTAAAAAGTGCTTCACTCAGTACACTTTGTTTTTCCTAATGAAAATAGATCGTAAAAGGAACACCAAAACCATATGGAAAGCTCTTCGTCAACTCCAAACAGTGTTAAACATAGCATTAAATAATTTTAGATATATTTAAACGTGGGCATCACCACCAACGGAGAATAGTCACTCAATCAAAGCATCAGAGTTAGAGATGCAAATGACTAAAATAAACACATGAAACACGGATAGTGCACTTCAGATCTTACGTAATTTCTCAAAACATAATATATTCAAAAAACTAACAGCAAAGCACTTGATTCCATGTTGCTACAACATCACATCATTTGAAAAATAAATAACAGCCCCTAACTACCTTGTGATATGGAGGCTCCCATGCCCTGGTGTCAATATTTCACGGAGCGGCAAAAATTAGAGTAGCAGATCGCATTCTATATGATAATTCCAATTTACAAGATACCATCAAATGCTACAATTTTCTAGAAAAATTTGTCCTATCCGCGGTTTTCTCCAGCCGATTCGAAATACATTCGTTGTCGCTCTGCAATTATAGCTTTAATCACCACTTTTGAGTTGAAATATTCAATTAGACTCTGCGATATCTCGTCGCGATACAGATGACTGTGATCTGCAGAGGAAACAATGCCGGATGGATCTTCGGTCAGTCCCGAGTCACATACTGCTGCAGATAAAAATTGTACGTTGTTGTATCTCTAGCTTGCTCTCTTATCACGCGGACTTTGATAGTGTCGTCACATCACATATTGTGATGTTTATGTCGAACTTGGAACCTGAATGATTCCAACAACTGCAAAATGTATTTTCCCCTGGTTTTAAGTTTTTTATGCATAAATTACTACACACTGTTGTGGTCATGGTCATTGCCATTTTATTTACGCAGAAGAGTATTCATTTGATGCACATATTTTCAGATGAGATTATCGCGAAATGTGTTTGAAATATGTACTCTGATCACTGCCGACTACTTTTTGCAAACCATTTAATACAATTAAACTACAAAAGATTCCGCGGATTTGCTAAAAAACTGGGGCTGAAAGAGTTGAAAGCTTATTCACGTTCCCGAGGTAATTAGTGTTATTGAATCCGATGAGAACGTGAATGCGGTAATTGACAGTGATGATGATATAACTCTTATTTATCTAGAAATTGAATGAATGGTTTTGAAAAACCTCTAGACGAATGTGTTCAAAAGGTTGAATTCTAGTCTTGCTTTCCGCTATTCACCGCAAGTGTTTCTTCAGCTAGAATACGAATTGAAAAAAAATGTCTAATCAAAAATACCTATAAATTAACTGAAAATACATAATATAGTACCTAGATGGACAAAAAACACTTGTGCTTTAACAAATAATTGTTTTTCTTACAATATGAAAGCTGTTTTCATGGAAAACACGTGGAAGTGACTAATGAATTTATCAATGTGAAAACAGGCGTTGGCAGATATACTTAATAATATGGGATATTATAATTAATAACTCATTTAATTTCACATTTCACATGTTTTTAACGAAAGGGAAGGATTGATTTAAACTTTTATTAATATCTCAGATTTTCACTTTTTATAGTTCTAGGGTAATAGGTCAGAGTACGTCCACACTCCACACATAACATGAAATTCACATGAATTCTTATATCTAATTTCAAAATCAACACTATAGTGCGATTTATTTATACAGCTCCTAATAAACATGTTGTTTTTATCCTACGATGTTAAAATTGTTGATATAATATTAAAGTATGTTAAGATTTCCACTCACTTTTAAAATAACATTTAAAACACATCAATCTACAGCACGAGAACATTATTATCGATTTTAAAGAATTGTTGCACTTTTTTTCATAAAAGGTACTTTTGTTTTTATAATACAGAAACTACAGTTCACTGAGCCGAGAACTAAAACTTCAGTG
Source organism: Leptogaster cylindrica (assembly GCA_963082835.1). NCBI lineage: Eukaryota > Metazoa > Arthropoda > Insecta > Diptera > Asilidae > Leptogaster > Leptogaster cylindrica. Next base: position 21,968,008 of record OY720106.1, on the reverse strand, counting down.
TCGCTTTAATAACTTACGCGATGCAAATGAGAGTTATTCTCAGTGAAACGTTTAAAGGTATCCATTGTTTGCAATTGACGTGATTTTTTCAATTAGTAGATTGTGTGCCAAAGACTTCTTTTTAGTAAGTTCAAGCAATTCACGACAAATAAGGAAAGTCTCAAGACCGTGAAATGAATTGAAGAAAGGAAAACAAGCGTGATCAGCATGGTTTTGGCTCTTACCAATTACTCTATAGTTTCTGTGCAACACGCATATCACATTCCTCAACTCAATGATTGAAATAATTTGGGCTTGAAAAATAAATTTACAGAAGGTATGACTAATTCATAAAACAAATAACAGAAGCTGACAAATTAATTAAGAGATGTGGAATCAAAATCAAATAGTACTAAATTTTAAATTCATTCTGTTAGCTAAGATGATGAGAACAGAATGAAATTGTTGATTAATCTTTAGGGAGTAGAAATCAATCTGGTTTTCCTTTTGCTGGCACAGATATGTTTGGTGATTTTTGTCCGAAACTATATGTACTGCTATTCAGGGATGACTCACTGGATGGAAAAGCAGTCTAATCTTAAATTAGATTTAACTTGTGAAAGCAACAAAAGGTACGCTGAACTTAAAATAGCAGCATGTTATGGATGAATAGTAGAAAAACATAATGTTTCTAACAAATATATTTTAAAGCAGCATTCTGCACATCATTTCGGAAATTTTATACATTTTGAATTCTAGATTATAGTAATTTAAAGTACCTACACATATGATTGAATCGATATATTGCGATCATTCAATATTTTATTTCCTGGCATCGCAATGATTTAGAATGCGTTGTTTTTGCAATTTTTTTCAATATGCCACTGATATATCCAGCGAAGTGTTTGATCTTATAAATATTTAATAAATCAATACAATAATATGTATGCATGCTTTGGTTTTCAATCGGTTTTAATTGGCAAGCTATCTGAAACCATTTTAATTAACTCACTATCCGTACTAATGGGTGCAACAATGTAAGCTGTGGTTTGGTTATTTATATTTGAATTAGATTCATTGTTAACGGTCAAACTTGGTGAACTTCCAAAACCAAAGGAAACGTGCCCTTGTATAATTTTGATCGGAATACTTCGTATTGGTTCTTTAGAAAGCTTGTTGGCTTTATTGGATTTCGGTGTTGAGCATTCTGCTGCAGTATGTTTGGCCGAGTGTTCATTTTGCTGGAACTTAATTTGAGGAAATTGCTTTTTCATGAAATGCTTGAAAGTTGAATAGCCCATTAGTTTCTCATCCGGGTGACGTCCGTGATCCTTATATGAGTTGTAAATATCTACGCGTTTTACACCATGAACAATTTGATTTTTATTAAAATCAGTCACATATGGCTTGAGAAATATCCTTAAATAGTTCTCTACATTTCTGTACACCTCGAGGGAAAATGCATTATGAGCTCTTTTTCCTAGATTTCCATGTATTCGCGGGGTAACGCCATGACTTAAGAAATGATGTCGAATCCTTTTAATATGATAAAGGGAAACATTTTCTAGGAACAGAAAGGCTTCTAAGCAAACTCTTTTTCCTTGGTAGACGTAAGTGGCTCTATTGCGCTGTCTTTCTTTTTGTCGTAAAGTTGTTTTGCTGTTCGCCATGGAAGCCATTGTGACACCCATTAAATACATATCGTGTTCACTTTTCGTTAGTTCAGCGATGTTCAGCCTATGTTTGTATACTTCATCTGGATCGAGATTTTTAAAGCATTCTGCAGAACATCCACATCCCTTTTGAAGGCAAGCAAAAACTGCTTCTGGAGTATCTTCATCATCTGAAGAATCGGTTTTATGTAAAACCGTATTTTTCTGTGTCTTTTTTGAATTCCATTTTTGTATATCGTCCTTGGGCGCTTGTTTACTTTTGCCCTGAAAAAGAATTGTTTTTATTGTAGTACATTTTTAGGGAATATAATATAATGGAAAACGTTTTTGTTCTTTCTTGAACTTCCCAATGTTTATACCTTTTTTATGTTTTCGTGCGAATCAACACATCTCACATCATCCAATGCAACTACTTCAATTAGTTCGTGGGAAGAATGATCACTATCTTGCTTGTCGTCGATTTTTGCTTGGCTATCTGTACTCATCTAAAAAACAAAACATTTGAAGTCACGACTTCCAGAATTTGTGTTTACATTGCAACTGTCATCAATTTATTGGCCGAAAAAAGAGAATCTTCAATAAGAATCAAATTTGCCTGGCAAGATAAAAATGGCCGACAAAAGTGTGCCGTCTTGACAAACTTAAACTGCACTTTAACTCACTTTAATATAATCTCTGCGCGAAAATTTCCCTGAAAAATTCTGCCCACGTTTTCTTTGGATTTCACTGATGTTGTACTATGCGTTTCTTGCTAATTTCTTGCCTTATTTATTGTAAAAAAAGCGGAAAACAAATTGAACGTCACATTCGCTAAAGTTGATTGCTTAACTAGTTGACAAGCACAGCAGATTTTTCTCAATTTCTCTTCAATTATGTTAGCTCTCTTGAGCACTACACTTAAAAATGTTATTCTCTTACATTGCCGTCGATTCTCTTCAAGAAAAAGTAAACAATAAAGTTCTTTTTCCAATAGAATATTATAGAATATAGATACAGCCATTTTTTATTTTTTTTAAACTGTAGTTTCTTTAGAAAACATTTTTACACGGTTTGTACAATAAATTGAACTTTAAATGTGGTCATATTTTATTGACATTAGAACTATTTTTAAATTCTTCTCCAATCTTAAATCCATAAAACTTGTTGCATTTTCTTCATCCTTTTGTGTCTTCTATTTTGCTTGCTGATGTACTTAAAATAACCACAATAAAATGATTTCATTTCTTTGAATATGGAAAATGTTATTTTGTACTTCGAAACGGAAAGTTCTCCTGTCCGAATTCAAAAATAATTTTACACATTTCCAGCCGCAACCTGAATTTCCACTCAAGGTGTTTGCAATTAGTCGTTGTACATTCTGGAGCATTTCACCGGCACACACCGTCCATGACGGAGATGAACGAAAACTTCATTAAATTCTTCGTTTTAACTGCAAATTTGTTAATTGAAATACTTTTTCCTTGTGCTCGCGAGATTCTCTTCTTGCAAGTGGATAATTAACAGTGATCAACAGAGCGTAACTAACAGCGGGAAAAGAACTTTTTGATTACCTGCTCCGCGAAAAGTCACGCACGGTTTAAGGTCTGCTTGATATTTAACGCATTTATACGAAGATCGAATTTCTATTAACTTACGTCTCCCGCTATGAGGAGGAAAAAGGGTTGTTGTTGGATTGTTTCAGAAATGAGATTCCTTCCTACAAAATAAACACTGAAAACACTGTGAAAATATAATTTTTTACTATTACTGTTACATCTTCTCCTAAACTTATAGTTCTATGTTAAAAGAATACATATGAGAGCTATTCTAATTTAAATATCAAATTTGACAACGTTACCGGGAAATTATGTAATCAGCAAATATGTTTGTAATTAATCAGAAATGTATAAAAAATGCATTTTATGCTAACATTTTTCTTCACGCCCTGTCGCAATTCCATGTCAGATCCACCATTAAATCACAAAACCGAAAATAAGTCATGTAGAAATATTAATATTTCGTATGCCTATATTGTTTATTGTTGGCCTATTATTATGAATTTCCTTTTTGACCAATTTTAATTTCGGCAAGAACTCACATGCCAATTTTTGAAAGTCCATTTCCCCATCGTTTAAAAGCTAAATAAAAATGGAAAGCATGAAGATTTTTTCCCTAAAAACTAATCATTTTATAATTCAGATTAAAAGCAATTTTGAGAAACTATGAGAAAATATGCAACTTTTTCTTCGCTAATAAAAACCTCTATGTAAAAAATCTTCGCAACAAAAGTCTTGCTGTAAAATTTGCCCTTTTAATGCGGAACGCATTTGACGTGCTATGAACAGGAAAAACGAATAATTATTCATTCAACTTTACTTCCGGTAAAAAATTGACACAATCTATTGCTGTACGTTTGTTTACTTGCGTTAAACAATGGCAAGTTTTATTGCAATTTATTGTAATGTATATCCAGAAGCGAGTGCAAGTTTTTTTAACCCCAATCTAGAGCAGCATAAATATTTTTAATGAGAGATAAGTATCTGACGGCATTCATTGCATTTTTGTCTTCCGTTGGGCACCTTGATCTAGATAAGGGTTTGGGGTACCTTTGAGACATCTACGAAGTTTTCACGAAATTGAATAACGAACTTTCAAGGAAATGGGGGCAGGCATCCTGAGCAGAACTGGGGCATTGGCCTTATCATCGTCTTTGGGCGTGTGGGAAAGACGTGTCATTTGTCTGGACAAATCGATAAAAGTACACTAAAGGGCTTCTTTTCTGGTTATTTAAAGAACTATTTCAGTATTTCAGTAGTTTCAAGGTAGATGTAAACGCAAATGCCTTTATGGAATTTTAATGAGTTATTTTTTACCTGATAACTCTGAAACGTCCAAGCAGCTGGAACGATTTTTTGATTTACCCAATCCATCGCTTGTTGAATTTCCTGTCCAATCGCCGTCCATTGCTTTCGAGGCGCTCCGCTTAAAATGCTCCAAAAAGTTATCAATTTGCATTTCAATTGAATTGGGCGAATTTTCCATGGCAAAAAGAATCAAACTGAATTCAATTTTACGCCAAGACAAAACTCTGAACCATTTCCTCTATTTCATGTTCACTTGTAATTTTCGACACTTCACATTTATTATGCGTTTGAGTGAATAATAAAATCTATTTTCACTTAATTGCACTTGACTTATGTCACATACATATTAGAGCTCTATTTCTTCACTGCACTGCACTTAACAATATTACAACAAACTAAAAAACAGCTCCATAGCTCCGAAAGAAGAAGCACAACAAAACAGCTAGCTAGTCCAACTCTATAAAGTACAAAAAGAGAACGGACAGGAATCATCTCTTCATTATAGACAGAAGAGTAGGAGCGGCAACTTTAAGAGATTCCGGGGACACTATCCCCGGAACGTTCGTTCGTTCCAATGGAATTTTTCCGATTTTTCTGCGTCCCATATCACAGGGGAAATCAGGAGGAGAAAGAGTAAGAACGAGAAAGGAAAAGAGAGGAAAAATTGGTGAGGAAATTTCGTGTTGACACTTAACTGACAACGTTCTATTTTTTAAAAAATTGTAATTTAAATGATCGAAATAAGTAATAAGTAAAAGTTCTAATTGAAATTCTTATACATATTAAAATTTAGAGACTGGTAATTTTCAGTAAAATTCAGTTGCTTATTCCAAATTGTTAACGGAGGAGAGAAATAGATTTAATATAGAACCAATTATATATATATTATTATTATTATATATTTGCTGTTACAGTGGCAGTTAGTAATTACCCTAATCTATAATAATGATCCTTGTTTATTGTTGAAGAGCATTGAACATTATTTTGCATTTGAAAGTGATCACTTAATTAGTAACGTATAGTAATAGCTGCTAGATAGATAAATTATAAATACTCATGTAAGTTTCTGGATAGATTTTTCATGTCATATAAGCCGATAAGCGCAATTATGTAGAATTCACTTTCAGAGAAATATTTATTTCATTCAGTGTGCATTTTAGACGCTTTGCCAAAATGTCTCCCCAAGTGTATAAATAACTTTCTTAAATTCCACCGGTGCGGTTCTGCGTTTGGATATATTGTAAGATCTTCTCTGGATCTGGTAGAAGTAGAAGGTAGAAGTTTTTTTCAGATTTGTCGAACTGGCAGAGGTTCAAGTAGAGTTCAAGACTGAAGAAGTGCAGTCCATGTGGTCGGCCTCGTGCGTTGTAATGGCTTCAAGCCATGCGCGAGACTTGCACTTGAAGAGAATTCCTCTGATAGCATTCTCAGATGAAATACCTTAGGTATCTAGTCGATGTCTCACTCGTACTAACTCTGGATGAACGTTGGCGCTAAACATACCAGTTGGAGAGAGATAAATCCAAATAATATATTTAGCAAAAATTTACTCCCGCTGTAAGTGACACTTGATAGTGTGCTCTACATTTCAATGAATCAACAGTGAAAGTCAGGGGGACCGTCTGGTTGAAGTCAAGTCACCCATCGAAGTTCAGTCTTCTGTGAGACAGTCCTCGCGATCCTCGGGAATATATTGTAATTGAAGTAAAACTCTAGTGTCAAGTGACTTTACAAGATGAGCAGTAAGTTGGAACTTATTGAGAATTAAAAATGGATTACAAGTGTTTTTTCAACTTAACAAGAAAAGCGTTTGACCTTAAATGACCTTCATAGCTTTATTTGAAAAATATATTAAAGAAAATTCTTTATTATTGGGAAACATTTCTTGCATGTGAAATTCTAAATCCACTTAATTAAATCTTGTTAGTAAATGTCTGTGTTGAATTACTGAGAGGATAGAGTAATTGATGCATTTAACAGTTACGGCGAGAAAATTCAAGTTATAAAAGTGCATCGAGACTCTAACTTAAAGTGTAAAAGTTTTTTAAAATACTCTAAATTCTGTTTGATTAAATTGTTTTTCATCCAAAAATACTTGTAATAATATATTATCCACAAATACTATAAACAGTTAGTACAGCAAAAGTGATTGTCTAAAAATTTTCCTGTCTATTTTTAACCCTAAGCCTAACAAAATCGTAACTGACGTGTATAACTGAAATTTTCTGAAAATTGATCATATTATTTTTCTGGAAGTTTGGCTTAGCGCCAACAGAACTTAAGATCACTTGAAATGATTTGTTTCGTTTGCAATTTTTTGGTTTATCTGTTACCAGGGCTAATGCCGGTCGTACAGCGATTAAAAATCACGCATGATTTTAGGTAACATGCATTCATTAAAAATTTTCGAAAAATTATAGATTTGTGTCAATTTTTATCTCTTACGAGATTATTAAGTGAATTTAAAAACGCAAATTTTTCGGCGAAATCACAAATTGATCTTCAAAAAGAATCATTGGCAAAATGTCTACTGTTTTGAATTATGATAAAATTCCATCCCGAATATATTGTTTGGATAAATTGGGTGGGGTAATCTATAAAAAAAAAGTAAGATTTACAGCAGATTTGTTGAGTCGTTTAGCGCTTTTTATTATGCTGCTGAAATTTAGGCTGAACGAAGATTTTAACAAAATTTCATCAACGCGTGGGTGTTTAGTCTAAATTTGAACTGATTGATTGCGCTCGACTATTAAAAAAATAAGATTCTCCTCTAATTTCTAAAATCTTGCACTTCAGCTGAACTTCTTGTTCAGTTGAATTGCAAACAGCGCAGAGTGCACCGCTAGAAACCGACGAACCGCCCTTTGGCATCCACGTTTCTTTTTCTAAATATAGATGCAGTAGCAATCAAATATAATGTCAATGTTAGCTCCGCAGAACACACGGCTTATCAGACTTTCACAGCATACGTTTCACTGTTCACGCTCTCGATTGTGTTTTTCTTATACATTATATTATATAATTAAAATATTAGCTACCAACAATTGTTTATCTCACGATTTAATATTTCCCGTAATATGTAGTAAGAAAATTGATTAAAATTTTTATTGAAAATTTATTATATCATATTTTGTTTCTTACTTAGGTTTTACCTTGAAATGCGATTCCTACAAAAATTGTTATGTTTTTATGGTTTTTAATTAATCAGCATAATTTTAAGTGAGTGTCGTAACTTTGATTCACACTCTCTTATAATTTGCTGATAAAATGTTTTGATAAACACATGTAAAACTTTCAAACAAAACTTAACATGTGTTATCGGTTTTCTTTAACATTATACGTCATATTGAATGCAATTGTTTAAAAACATGAACTCCTTGATGTTTAACATTTTGCCGATGAATTCTCAGTTCAAGAAATAAATAGAAACTTCCGGCTATTTGGCGAATTTGCTTAAAGAGTATATTGAATATATTATAACAAAATTTCTTTTTTGCCTCGAAGATGTGGAAAATTAATTTTTTTTATTATTAATCTAATTTTGGTACATGTAACTGAATATTTTTAACATTCAAATTTTTAAGTTCACGGTCGTTTTAGTTTATTCACTTGAAGTAATATATTGCTTTAGCTAAATTTAAATCTGAGAAAGTTTTGTGAGATAAACGGACATTAATATAATTAGTTTAAATATACAAATATTGCGCATTTTGTTGGTAAACGTAAATGTTTTCTTTTAAATTAAAAGATGAACTTGTGGGTTATGAAAATAGCAATTTCGTTTTCGATAATTAAAATAATTTTTGTGATAGTTTTATGTTGGAATGTAAAAAAGTACAAACACAGTTATTTAAGTATTTCCAGGCAAAAAAAAAACCAATCTTAAGGAGCAAAGCCACACCCTTTCGCTAAGTGCTAAAAATAACTGGCATAGAATGGTACAACACAGAACACTCCCACAGATTTGGTTCAACGGAAAATTAAAATTTGATTGTCCCTAATTTCAAAACCAAAAACACTTGAAATATATTTGACGAAAATAAGTTGGTGCTTCATAGAACACATTCTTCTATCCTCGTTCCAATTTGTCATCGATCTCAATGCGTAACAGACCGATAATTTTATAAATAATATGAATGCTTTGTAATATATGCAAAATACTTGTATATTTGCATGGACTGCACAGATTGCCGAATTGGTTTCCATGCCGGCGATTTCTGAAAATAGAATTTAATTTCTCCTGTTTAATGTGCGAGTGAAGAAGTGTAGTTTGTTTTGTGAAATGATGTTTTTTCTTCACATTCAAATTAAAAATAGAATATAAAAATCCTTCACACAAAATTAAAGTGACTGAAATCGAGGATGTTTAAACCTGGGGTAAGTCTTGTGAAATAAACATCAATGTCTTTCTTTTACCATTTCTAAATTTTTAGGTATGGAAATATATCCCGAAGATCATTTGCTTTAATTAATATTAATGGAAACTTCTCCAAGGTACATCAATAAAACAAAACACTTTTTTGGCTGTGCTAATTCATTTAATTTAACCCGCACTTCCTTTACAGCAGCTACTACATTTGCTTCAAAATTTTATCATGTAAATTTTTTTTTGTTCTAAACATTTGCATTGGCCATCGTTTTTGCTTTATTGAGCGGATATATGATATTTTGATGTACATATGACTATTGACTGGACTATGCAATGTAATAAAATATGTTTTCCTGAATTATATTTTTAAAAAACCAAATTTTGTATTTTTACTTTTTCAAATTGTTTTTTGTGTTCGTTGTTGTATTTTTATTTGAAGATGGTTTTTACACTATTAACCCTTTTTTCCTAAGTTTTGTAAATATGCTCCTACTATTAATTGTATCGTTTGTATTTCACGACAAATCTATAAGGATAACCAGGCCCGGATTTAGGCATAGGCAGACTAGGCAGTTGCCTAGAGCGCGAAATTTTGAGGGGCGCAAATTTGTAACAAAAAATTAAAACAATAAAAAAAATTAAGTTTATTGGTTTATGTGAAAACTAATGCTTCTAATTCACCGCTTTATTTTCACATTGTGTCACATTGATGGAAGTTCTAATAAAAACGTTCAGACGAACTCAAGTGGCGGCTGGTGGGTAAATTTATTAGCTGTGCACGGTGCACCGGCGGCGGCGGCGCGGCGGCATCTGCGATCTGTAGTATGGCATAATTCCACTTCAATAGTTCAATAGTTCAATCAATCAATAGAAAAAATTTCGTTGCATCCACACTGTTGCTAACACTTTGCAAGAAAATGGGAGGGCGAATTTAGCCTGCAAACGGCTATTTAGGCAGGAAACTGATAACTGCGGAATTCCACTTTGTTGGTGATTTCCAATTTTGGGGCGCCAATCACGGGAAAAATAGTGAAAAAATTCTAAACATACTGTTTACGAGATATCCTTAGTAGAAGAATCGGTTTTGTGAAATGCTTGAACCCGGAAATTTTAAAAATGTCTGGTTCATAGGGCGGCGTGAAGAGCGGTGCCTAGTCACCATCAATGGGTTAATCCGGGCCTGAGGATAACAGTATTTTCAATAAACGTTAAATAAAGTTAGTAAGAACTAATCTTATAACTTTTATTCGTATTTGTATTTTTTGATCAGTAATGTTTAAACAATTATTTTATGCAAAGGATGTTGAAAATATCAAATGATTTGAAACAAAACATTGGTGCTTTATTCCAAATTTGGAGATTATAAATGCCTTATATTTTAAAAATTAGAGCGAAAGGATTTCTGGTAATAATAAAAGTGCAATGTTTGTCAAAAGGTTGCATGTTATGTCGAATATGTATGTGTAGGTAGGACTTATACATATTTCCAACATTCAAATGTTTCAAATCCTCTTCCTGTAGTATAACATGGAGCTTGTGATGTTGTACCTAATATAAATAAAATTAAACACTGTGTGCTTTTTTACAAAAAAAAAATAACTTTTTATTGGATATATACTAAAGTAATAAAATGAAATCCTATTCAATATGAATTCGCTTGTAAGTAAGCCGAACACAGTTGTAAATAATAAAACAGTCAAATTAATCCATATTTTATCTGTAAAACGCAATTCCTCACTCAATAAGGAATTTTCATAATTTTTTTCAGAATTCGCTTGGGTCACTTTAACCACAAATGACACATATTCATTGGGTGCTCTGGTGTTGGCCCATTCTCTGAAACGGGCATCTACAGCACATCAGCTGGCTGTACTAATTACACCCGGAGTTTCAGAGGCTATGCGCAACAGACTCAAAGAGGTGTACAACGTGGTGCAAGAAGTAAATGTTCTGGACTCCCAAGATGCCGCAAATCTGGCCTTACTTGCCCGTCCGGAATTGGGAATAACTTTCACGAAATTGCACTGTTGGAAACTTGTGCAATTTGAAAAATGTGTATTTTTGGACGCTGACATTCTTGTATGTTTTGATTTTCAATGTTAATATTGTAAAAAATTATTGTATGTATTATCGTTCAGGTCCTCAAAAATTGTGATGAGCTCTTTGAAAGAGAGGAACTCTCCGCAGCACCGGACATAAGTTGGCCAGATTGTTTCAATTCAGGTGTTTTCGTTTTCCGTCCAAATGTAGAAACTTTCTCAAAAGTAATAGATTTTGCGCTAAAGCACGGAAGTTTTGATGGAGGTGATCAAGGGCTTTTAAACCAATATTTCTCAGACTGGGCGCACAAAGATATTTCGAAACATCTTCCGTTCATTTATAATACACACGCTTTTGCATCGTATTCGTACTTGCCAGCTTTTAAACAGTAATACGTTTTGAAGAACAGTATTCCTTTAATTTTGTTCATGTTAATTCCAGGTTCCGTGATCACATTAAAATTTTACACTTTGCTGGTAGGTTTAAGCCGTGGTTGGCAAATTTCGATTCCCAATCCAAAACCTCGTACGCTCCTCAGGAATTTCAGCATGTTGCTGATTTAATTCAATTTTGGTGGAATATCTATTGTGACAGTATTCACCACAGTCTTAACGATCAGATGGTAAGTAAGATTTTAATTTTACGTTTGTTTTGAAGTTTTTTGTGTTGTTATTATTGATTGACTTTGTAATGAGATTTATTTCATTTGCAAGCTCACCTTAGATAAAAACCAAGAGGTAAGAATCTGCTGTGATATAAAGAGTTAATTAACAAAAGTCTCTAGTATAAAGTTATTGTAAATAATACAAAAACCGCATTAAAACTGACTTATATTAGTCAACTAATATAATTAATAGAAAATTTCCAAACTTTTTCGTTTGAATACTTATTTTACTCACAAATTTATAAACATCACTTTAAGTTAGATTTTTATGTTGTGTTAATACTTGATTATATTATGTTACATGATATGCTTTCGAAAGGGTGAACAAAGTTTTTTCAGTTAGATTGGAACATATGTATATTGTATAGTATATGTTCTGCTTAGAAAAACCTTACTTTCACTTACATATAAATCCTTTTTAATTTTTCTTGCATTGTGAATCAATAACAGAATAGCTGTTTTATATATTAATTATATAAAGAACTTCTGTAAATGGAAAGTTTTATTTTTTTAAAGGAATGTCGTAAAACTTAAAAGTGTATAGTAAAGCTTTACAATAAGTGGTTGACTTATCTTTAGTAAAAGATGAAAAGCGTTCTTGAACAATTATGTCTCTATTTATTATATACATCCAAAAAGTTATGAAATTGTTTTTTGCTAATTTGCTAATTGTTTTGTACGATTCCCGTAGTTCTCCTGAAAGTAGAGTAGTCCTAAGCACATCTGTTCTGTTTAAGTCTATACACAAAATTTACATTGAAATTTCTGTTTTCAATTTTATTTCTTTTCCAAGCCTTTTAAAATTATTTTATTTTTGGTTTGGAAATAAAACAAATAAAATGTAACTTAAAGTACGATGAGCACACAAACAAATTTGGAAATTTTCAGTAGTTAATAATAATTTAATAACAGTATCTATTATTGCAAATTTGTAAAATTTTTAAACAGAACGTATGGACGGGATTTTGCGGACATGAATGGACCATCTCAAGTACTCAATTAGACCAGTACAATTTTTTTCACGAAAGCAATTTTAATAATACAAATAATAGGAATTATGAGAACTCTTTAAATAGCTTTTATGATCCTTGGGAAGAATATTACAAAAACTTGGCGATATCGGTTGAAACTGAAAATCATTCACACAATTCTGAAAGCCATTTTAATGATCATGAATTTTTAAATAAAGATAGACAGAAAGGTGTTTGCTCATTTGATACCGTAGAAATGTATAGTAACTCTAATATAAGTAGTAAAACGGAAAATATAGAAACTGTACCACATGCTACTGAGCACCATGAAAAGAGCATTCATCAAGAACATATAGAGTGTATTTCAGACCAATATGAAAATATACAAGGATCGGTTGATGATATGAAGCAATCTAAACATTTTGAAGAACCGCAGCATTTTGAAGAAAGTCAAACATTTGAAAATTTCGATTGTATCTCTCAAGACTATTTTACGCAAGAAAATGAGGAATTCAAACTTGAACAGACGCCCTCTGATGACACTATTCAAGTGGAAAGTGAAAGTAACATTGTCTGTGATAATGAGCAGGACTTAATACTTCCTGAGAGCTTAAATCGTAAGACTGAAAATGTTAACAATAAGGAAAGTGTTGAAATTACCAAAACAAATGAAAACGTTTTACAGTTAGAAGAGTTTCATTTATCTGAAACTTCTAGTTCTCATCTCGAAAATCAAGAAGACTTACAACGTTTGAATGATTCCAAAAGCCAAAAAAATGGAGAGGATCTGTTAAATTCAAAATCTGAACAAAATGTAAATGATTTTAACAAGAGTGAAGATGAAATTGAGCTCGAGGTGTGTATATTTGCAGACAAATTGGCACAATTGGTTTGGGAGGTTGTGTCGGTTATAGAATAACTTCTTCGTACTATTAAGCACTGATACCGCTGATAATAACTGCCAGTTTAAGTATTTCATAAATTAACAATCCATTTCCATTCTGTTGTTTTATTTTTTGCTTCATTACTACTTCTTTTTAATATTTATGACTTATGCGTGTAGTTCACTGGGATTAACTAATTTTTATATAATTATTTTACTTTTAGAGGTTCTTATTCAGTTCAGTAGAAGTAAAGGTGTGTGGTGTTAGATTTGCTTGCATTTCCAATGTTCACAGCTTTGGGGTTAAGTTTTAGCTATGCCATTGCGACGAAATTGTTTAGAACATGCTCATTTTTGTGGTTCACATTGCAAGAAATGTTTTTTAAAAAGGAAAAATTTCATTCTATAATAAATTATTTTTAAAGAAGAGTAATTTTTTTTGCTGTCCTTGCTCTATGATAGAACATAGCCTCAAATCTAAAATAACCTTCACTATAGTAACTTTATCTGTTGAATTCACTAAAGTCATACTAAGCTAGAAGTAAATCAATCGATATCATTGGTAGAAGGGTAAGCAATATCGCTTTCGGTGTATGTTTTATATATATGTTTTTAAAAAATATAATAATTAACAATTAGACTCATATATGTAATATTTCAGGCGGGTTTGGCTGGAGCCTTATCAAGACTAAGATTAGGTGAGGCTCGCACTCCCGAACAGGAAGCGTATGAACAACATATGAGACGACAATGCTGGGAATCAGGAAACATTGATTATTGCGGAAGAGACTCATTTGATAATATTTGGAAAAAAATTACACAAACTTTAGAATCTGGAACATCAAAACAGCAGCCAGAAATCCTAACAGAAGAAAAACAATCCGGTAGTATTTGAAGAATTCCGGATGTAATACTGTATTTGTTATAATATACATACAAGCATGAAGAATACAAATTATCACACTTTATGTTTCTTTATTTTCATTAAATATATAATTTTACGTCATACCATCTTTTACGTTTCGAGATTTCTTTTATAGTCGTGCATGTGTATTGTGTAGTCATCATTAGTTCAGAACGAAAGTTTTATAAACATTTTTAAAAGTGTAGTGATAAATTTATGTTCAGTTTCTTAAGTGTTTCGATGACACAACAACAATTAGCACTTCTCGGGTTACAAATTTTTTTTTTTTTGATGATATTTACATTCACATCATTTGTTGCGGCAATTGGTAAGACTGACTATGTTTACTGTATATATGTATATAGTACATTAACAGCGTATTAAGAAAGATGTTATGGAAAATAAATGTTTTTCCAAATGTTTTGTTTTCTTCCCTTTGCATTATAGTTTCAATTTTTAGTTTGATATGTATGGATTAAAATTTTATTACTTCTTTAAATTAAATGACTTTTGCTAAAAATAACCTCGTTTAAGATTTAATTCCGACAGTAGAATCTTTGATTACTAAAATGAAAACCCAAATCAAAACATGACGAAAGTTAAAATAAAATAAGTAAATATGTCCAACTCATTTGTTATGTCGCAAAAGTAAGTAAAAACGGTTCAACATTATTCTTTTCATCTTGCATTGAAACAATGTGACCGTTGCATGCGTTTTTTCTTAATATAAAAATTAATTGTTAAACTACCACCAAAATCTCACATTAAACATTGAATGAACCAAACTCTTACAGTACTCTCAGAATTCAATCGCAGACACATTTCCACTCCTAACATTTGAAGAAATTAATGGCAGTTTAATTTTTAGCTGACACAGTTAAAAAAGTATCAACATTGAAGAAACCCGAGACGAAACCACCGAATAAACGAAAAACAAACAAATCAAGGCTGCACTAACAGAACTTTTGGCTTAATAACGCTTCCATAATATTATAATAATTAATAATACATGATTTTATGATAATAACTATGGTGGAAAATTTGGGTATTGGGGTGCAAATTATTTTTATTAGTGATGTCGCTTCCTAAACAGCAATAACATCAGTGTTTTGTCTTAAATATCAGCAATTAATGTAAGCGATCAATTGTAGCACGACTTACTTCTGCCGATATCGAGGATGGCAAAGTTGAATACGATGCCGATACCAACTCGACTATTACGTACAAGAAGATTCCAAAAGGCTATCAACAAATTATTACAATACCTCAACCAAATGGGACTATGAAGACTCAAACTAAAACTTTTTACGATCCAGTACCAGTTCCGGCCGATGAAATTGAAGAGCACCAGAAAAAAACTACTAAAATAACTCAAATGGATTCAAGAAAAGTGACTGATAAGTCAGTTGCCCTTTCTAATCCAAATACCACCATGATTGTTAGAAAAATACCGAATGGTCGGGAAGAAGTCTACACCACCATTAATGCAGATGGAACGAAGAGTATTCAAATCAAGACTTTCTACGATGCTGAAGAAGTTGAAGTATCTGAAACCACGGAAATTGAAGAAGAAGTTCCTGGAGATAGACGGATCATTACCAAACAAAGAGTACCGAAACAGCAATCAATTCAAGAAACCACCCAATTGGTTGATAAAAAAACCAAGAAAACCCAAGAACAAGTTCAGCAACAATTAGTTCAAAAGCAACAACAGGATATTCAGCAAAAAAGCGTTAAGAAATTCGAACAAGAAACTCACGAAGAAGTCAAATTTAGATCCGAGACTACTGTAGAGCAAAGTAGAAGGGTGTCCCAAAGTACTGAGTTCTCTGGAAAATCAGTTACAAAGAAGAGTAATGTTGAAGAACAAAACATTCAAGCTATTACAGATAAGAAGGAAAAGAAGAAGAAGACAAAACAGGCGCCACCACCACCAATTGAGGATAAGCCTGGTCAGAAGACAACCGTTGTCCAGAAGAAAATTCCTGGGGGTACTGAGTATCATTACACAACTGTTATGGAAGATGGTCGCACTGTAACATCCGTTAAAACCATCTACGAGCAAGAAGAGGTGGAAATGACCGATGAAGAAATTAAAAAATACAAAAAACAATTAAAGGAAGCAGAAAAGCATAAGGATGTTACGGAATCTAAAAAACTTCCAAGCAAGAAAGGCACCAAGGAAGTAGTGCCTGGTGAAAATCCTGGTGAAGTAACAACTGTGGAAACAGTTCGAATTGAAGGTGGCACTGAGTATCGTTACACCACAGTCACAGCTGATGGAGTCGTTAAGAAATCCAGCAAAACTGTTTATGACCCAGTCCCCGTCGAAGGTGAAGAAGACGAAGAAGAGATCATAGAAGAGTATGAGGAGGAAGTTATTGAACCAGGTGAAACAATTACGGAAACCTATACATCAACCAAAAGTTTGTCTGTAAAGGAACATCAAGGTAATTATTACTTTATAATTTTTCCATTGGAAAGTCGCATAAACTTCTTTCTGAATTTGCAGAAGAGATCGTACACAAAAAGAAGGGCAAGAAATTGAAGAATTAATATGGTCGATGGAATACATCTTTTCGTCTCGATGCGAATGCTTATTATTTGCTGCTAATATTTTGAAGCTTTTGTCCGCTGTCTTCTTCCATCGTATTCTACGTAATGCTGCTACTCATTATTTAAATATCCGCACTGTTATTTAAGTTCGCTAATTACATTAATTTTATTGTTTCTTCACGCTTCAGCCTTAAAGTGACTTGTAGTATTTATTGTTAATTATATGTGCAGAATGTTATTCTGAGTAAAAAGTTGAATAAAAGCTAACATATTTTAATATTTAATTTTTTCATTAAATGAGTATCATATTTATTTGATTATAAGGGAAATACCCCTAAAAATATTGTAACATATTAAATTATGGGTGGGTTTAAGCATAGATAGAGTGAAATAAGTTTATACTTTTTACAACATATTTATTGATACAACGAAAAACATCATTAGTCTACCTTATTATAAATGTGAATACTTTTAACTAGCAACATCTACACTGACAATTTTTTCCAAATGAATTAAGAAACTTCCAAAGGATTCAAACATAAGCTAAATGACTGAATGTGTTTTTAAAGGAATAATACAACATGACCTTTTTATATAATATTCATAGTGTAGTACGAGGTCAAAACGTTTGGTTTAATTTGCTGTTGTCCTGCTGTTTGCATAAAATTGTTGAGCGGAGAGTATTAACGTGAAGACATACATACATGCAGCAATCCAACAGTTGAACGCATTCTAAATGTAAGGAATCAAGTTAGTTAAGCGAAAATAAGTACGTTTCTTGTTGTTTTAGATCTGTATGTATGCTTTCAGGTGAGGCGACATTTAGTCATAAACAGTGCTTGATTTGTAAGAGTAGAGGTAGTGGAACGCCCCTCTAATATACTAAAAGTTTTAAATGTTCAACTCTCAAGTTTTATATATTTTGTTCTCAAAGCAAAGACCTCCAAACACTACAAAATTCCTTTTTAAAAAACCAAGCATTTCAAAAAAAGAAAGAAAAGTTGTTGGAAAATCTTATTTTTGGTTTTAGCTACAGAACTTAGGGAACGACGTTCCACTGCGGTCCTCCTCAAATCATGCCTGGCCGTAACTATGTAATAATTATCAAAGTGGTAATTATTTTTATCATTAACGTTACCATTGAAAAATATGTTTCTGCTTAATTACCTGATTGTAGGCAGTATTTGCAGCAGTATAGAACGCGTTTGGATCACTGTATTCCTCTGCCAGAGGTAAATCTTCTATGAGCGCTACGCTGTGCACATAATAGAAGAGCCCCATCAGAACCTGGAGAATTTTATGAGAATCAAAACTAGAAAGAATTCAGAAATTGTTTTAAAACCGTACTTACCAACTGGATTATTCCCCATACGGAGATTATAAGACCGCAGAGCGATAATTTCGGCCCACAGATTTTCATTCTAATGTAAAGAGAAGTTTTGTGAAGACAAAAATACGCTGAGCCGAATTCCAGTCACAAGTTATCAAATGTCAGATGAACTGCAATCATGTGATTGATTCGGGTGAAGATTGCGCTAAGTGGGCTTCCTTCATACATGTCAATTTTGATACGTATTACGTTCCACTAATCAACATTAAAGAATAGATTTATTTTCGGACAGATGTGAAATACTGCCGATTTGTAAGACTATTTTAATTTATATTCGTCTTATCTGACTTGCAATTTAATATTTAAATTATTTTTCACAACCCTGAGGTTTGAATTTACAGAATCCGGCTGTCAAAGTTTAATGTCATCATTAGTACGTCTTGTTTTGCAAAGGACGAGAAAATTTGCTTACTGTTTTCCATTGAACAAGTATTCATAATCAAATGAACGCTAATTATTTATTATTGAGTTTAGGCAACTTTTTTGAGGGATTAAAAGTACAATCGGACACTATAGTTCATGCCGTTGTTGAATTCATTTTATCGTTAAAACTTGCGGTAGATAAAACTACTGAATCACTAAATAGTCCTTTTGAGTTTTCTCAGTTGCAAATTACTTTATTGAAAGTCGTATTGACTATTCTGTTAGTAAATTTATTACTAATTGGGTTCTACTGGAAAAAATACGGAACTATCATTACTGACAAATTCATTCGACCCAGTAAGTATGTATCAAAATCTCTTTTGTTTATTTTACTTAAAGCTTTTTTAAGGTACCTTAAAAGAAATCGAGGAACTTAAATTGTCTGTAGCGAAGTTGAAACTGCCAAAAGAACACTCTCCGCGAATATAAAATGTCTGCCGATAAAATCAAAAAGTTTTTTGCCAGAAAAAAGGAGGAGGCAAAATTTAAGGTACATATTTTGTAAACGTCTTATATATTCAGTCTTTATGCAGTAACTTTTCAGCTGAGTCTTGGCCAAGGAAGGAAATTAAATGCGTCGCAACCATCCACCACATCGGAAAAGAAAAGTAAAGATGTCTACCAACCCCCAAAGAGAAAAGCGTTAAGTGAAGAGGCGAAGTATGTATAAATATTTTGAAACGAAAGAATGAGTTGTTAATTGCAAATGATTAGGGCTGCTGCTGAAGCTGCAATGGCAAGGGTGGAGATAAAAACTTCAAAGGAATTCAACACTTCTTTGGCTGCCATCAAAGCACAAGTTAAGCGAGAATTGGAAGCAGAACGTAAACAGAAAGAGCAAGACAATGCTGAAAGTAGTGAAAAGGACAAAGAGGCTGAGACTGTAAATAAGAACTTAGCTTGCCAGGGCGTGTTCTTTAGATGCTCTTTCATAAGTGATGAAATTCTTCCAAAGAATGAGTGGAAAGTTAAAATAAAAGAGTTCCTATACGAGCAGCTGGCGGAAGAGAAAGGTCTAACGTCCTGCCTGATTATTCGAAATTGCAATACAAAGGAAAAGGTAAGACTTGAGTATAAATTATCAAAAATATTACCATTTGTAATTTATTGTAATTTCAATCCAACTTTAAGGCTCAAGCGTGCATTGAAACATTGACAAAATATTTGGAAAATATAATAAATCATCCTGAAGAAGAGAAGTTCAAGAAGATTAGAATGAGTAACAGGTCAGAGCAGCATTCCTCCAATAATTTATTATAAAAATTCACAAATAAAAAATATCATTCACAGAATATTTTGTGATAAAGTTTCGGAAGTTGAGGGCGCAATTGCATTTTTACATGCAGCTGGATTTCGAGAAAGGACTGTTGACGGAGAAGCGTACCTTGTTTGGTCTAGCGAGGACTTGGAACAGGAAACGGATTTGCAAGTTCTAGTGGATGCACTCCACTGCTCAGAAGTAATAGCACTAGAACTGGACAGAAACATTCAAGTATTATTGCCCTCGCAAATACGAAGGTCGGAGTTGCCTCCGGAATTTTTTCGTTTATCTATTGAGGAATTGAAAAGAGAACAACAAATGCGCTCAGAAGCAATAGAAAATTCTCAAGTTTTGCGGACTAAAGCGATGCGCGAACGGGAGGAACAGAAAATATTGAACAGATACAGATTTGCGTTGATTCGTGTAAAATTCCCCGATGGTATTTACCTACAGGTAATGAGTTAAATTTGACCGATAATCCGATTTGACCTTTTTATTAATTATGTCAGGGAACTTTTAACGTGTATGAGAAAATTAGCGATGTGTTTGAATTCGTTCAGTCGTGCTTGTATGAGGAAAATATCGAATTCGCGTTAACTGCACCAGCTGGGCAAAAACTTTCGGAGGAGGAAATGGACAAGTCGTTATACGATCTAAAGTACCATAAAGCTTATAAATTATAGTACAAACATTAATTGTATTCCTTCCATCAGGCTTGTACCAAACACCGTTTTAACTTTTTCATGTGGAAGTCCTCCTCAAGCTGATGGCCGATATTTAAAGGAGGAGCTTTTATTGCTAATTCAGTCCTTATAGAGCAATAAGATATTTTGGATAATAATGCTGCACATTGTATTACCTTCGTTAGCTTTATAATATCCACATCCACAGCGTTAATGTTGCGAGGACTCAATTATATTATTGCCTCAATTCCTGTAATTTAAATTGTAAAAAAAAAAAATTGGGAGATTAAAATATTCACAAAAAAAATGCACATTCGATATGAATGTTTTAAAAATTGCTTGATTTTCCTTACGTAATATATTTCGTTGCGTTGAATGACGGCTAAAGAAGATTGTAACTATGATATAAAGCTGACTTGTCTGTCTAAAATGAAAACAACTTTCTAAAAATGTACATATTATATTTTATAGGTAACTAACGATTACTTATAATATAATATTCTTACAAGAGTAATATAAATAATACACAAATTATATCGTTCATTCATTTTTTCACTAAAAATGGTTAAGAGAATTATGTGAAAAGTAAAATGTGGGTTTTTACCATTGGAATATTAAAAGTGATAACTGAGGGAAATGCTCTTAGGGACAATCAACTAAATAACTTAACAGCAAGGAATATGCTAATGTTGATTACTGAAATGTTACAAATGAAATAAATTGTTGCTTGTCGGTGGGATCTGCAATCCAGCTTATTATGCAAAAATAATTTCACATTCAAATTCAGTTCAATTTGGCCGACATCAGATATTAAACTGAACAATTTGCATTTAACACTTTGGCATAATTGATAAGTGCATTTTGAACCAACTCAAAGCTAAGAATGCCAAGCTATTTCGAAATCATAAATACGGCGGCAGTTTGTGTATATTTTCCTAAACTTTGATCAATTTAAAACATTTTGCCATTTTCTAATCATTGAAGAAGAGCACTTGTAAAATTTTTTTTTTAGTGTACCTTCTTCTATCTGTACTCATTTTTAGTAACTCCGATGCGACCAGTTCGCCAAAAATATGTTCTGGAGTTCTAAAGTGTCCATTGCCTGGAAATTGCTGATAAACTGAGTATAAGAAATCGTTGGTATCATCATAATTCCTTCTGTGATTATTCCGCACTGTATTAAAGTTACTCGATTGTGGCTCGTCAGTATTTGAAGATTCACCGTCATCAGTATTTTCAGATGGTAATTCCACTCGTGATCGCTTGCTTTGACTGCTATTGTTGAACTCTGTGGGCTCTGTAGATGAAGAAAAACCAGGTGACTTTACAGATGATGATGACGACGGCACATTGTTATCACGGAAGTCAACTTGAGGATGATGTATACTTTCGCTATTTGACGGACTATTTTGGCTGTGTTTGGCAGTCGAAGTTAAATGGTTATTAGCACTAAAATCGTGGAATGGTTGTTCCGGTTCGGATTTTACAAGACTAAAATCATTGTTAAATTTGTGAAAAGCTAATTCATTTGTACATCCATTGGATCTGGAAGAATCCGGTAATTCTACAAAGGCGCCATTGCTCAATGAACTCAGCATATTTGTGGCGTTTCTGTAAGATCTTCTGGACTGAATATGATCGTCCAAAAACTTCATTTTTTCCAAATATGGTCGAGAGAGATGCTCATAAGAAGGAGAGTCAGGTTGCTCTTTGCGGTGTTGAACATACCTTTCTCTCAAGTACTTCCACCGTTTCTTACAAAATTCAACTGCAAAGATTAAGAATTAAGATGCTGAAATTATTTAGCGGATTATAATTACTATCTGTTCCCATTTTTTTGGCTATGTCCCTCCAAGCATCGTCTTTATTCTCATATTTTGCGGATGATCCTTGTTTAAGATAATATTTTTGCCTATTATAAACCACTGCATGATTTTGAACTTCGGATATCAAGAGTTCGTCTGATACTGCGTGTGGATTCATTTTTGATTTTTAATAAACTTTCACTGCTTAAAATTACTTATGAACACATTTAAACAAACTTTCCAGCGAATTTGAGTTTAGACGGATGTAAATAAATTACGCATTTTGACAGCTGACATTTGCAATGGCAGCCATTGAAATTCTCTGCGTATGAAATGAGCTATAGTACCTACGAGTTGAAATTATTTCAAAATTTCAACAATGTAAAATGAAAGATTGATTACTAATGTGAATCATACATTAAATATACAAATATGCCGTATATTTTTAAGGAGTTTTAGAAGAGAAAAACGAATACAACATTTTTAAAAAACAATCATACTATTCAATTTTCGAACTTCCGCCCGGTTAGGAAGTATGTACAAAAACAATTCTAAATCACTGCTAATTTCCAAAACGAATTACAGGCTTAATAAATTACTTTTTGCCTTACAAAAACCTGATTTTCTTAATACTATTATTATTATTGTTATATACTATTATTTAGACTTGTCATTTGCCGCATTTTCCAATTTTTCTACAATGTTATTTAAGTCCATATCCTTAGCGATTTTTAAATAAGTTGTCTTTCGAATTTCATGAAAAGTAATCCACTTCGGGCACTCCTTCTCGATTAATTTAAGGTGTTGCTCTATTTCTCTTGGACTTAGACATGCTCTGTAACTGTTTTCTATTTTTCTAACAATAACTTCTAAGGCCAAGACAGCCTTTTTCTCCGTGATGAAAACATTCCTTAAGTGCCTCGCTAGTTCTGGTAACCTGCTGTACTTAATCGCTTCAATGTCCTGTGAGGGTCGTCTGGTCATTGCGTCCAGTGCTTTAGCAGCTTGCTTGGTGCGAATTTTCTCCAAAAGGGACTGAGGAACGCCTTTTAAAAGAGTTGCTAGATGATCATCGGTTTTTTTTTCAGTCTCCAACGTTGGATGCATTAACAGCTTCTTCTCTTCATCATTTTTCTCATCAAACCGTTCTAGGGCTCTTTCTAGCGGAGTGGCACAATTAAATAAGTTCCTCGCTGTAGACAGTATATCTTTTGCTGAGGAATATTTTTCGACATTAGGAGGTTGCGGCAAATGAGCTGTATCAATATCGGGGCATTTCTCTAAATCAAACTCCGGATGCCATCGTGTAACCTTGTCTCTCGGAATCACTAGAGGTGGAGCTAGTGATTTCAGAAATTTATCGTGTTCATCCTTCACTTTATTCAGTAAAATGTTGGTAAACTTCTGATGTCGCTCTATCATCACCTGAAAATGCAAACAGAAATCACATATTTGGCAAAAAAACAGCAAAGACTGGCAATTTCTTTGGTGCACACTCTTACCTGGGGATTCATCGCATTCGATTGTGCTGACTTAACTATGTTGTCTTCATCGATTTTCGCCAACTGCGGATTTAATGCAACGTTTTCCACATTAGGCGTGACGATTAGCTGAAAATAGTCTTGCTTTGAGGTGGAGCCGAAATTCCTCATTTTCATCTGTTGGAAGTTATATGCCTCCGGATATAAATGTCTAATTTGTGCAAGGTGTGATTCATTGAAATTTCGGCGCAACATTCTTTGCACGGCTGGCTTCAGTTTCTTGAATGTGATGATTTCCTTTCGATTGAAAAACATTGCACAAACAGTGTCTAAGGCCTTGAAGGTTTCTGCAAGACAGCGATATTTGTATGGCAGTTGCAAGCTGGGCTTGTCGAATTCCACTAGATTAACGAATCGTTGATATGCTGGAACAGTGACTATTTTTGCTGGAGATCCATCTTTTGAAGGGCTAAATAAAATTCTCTTCGGAGTGGTCGATTGCTTTGGGGACATCAACGCATTTTTATCGGGAGGTGGAGGCAATTTGGTGGGAGTTCTGAAACCCTTTTTCGGACTGAAAAGATATTGCAAGAGAAAATTAGCATTGTGCATTAAAAGTAGATTTGTAATGGATTAAAAACCGAAATTATATAATAAAAAGAGTACTTTTCGTTGACTAAGAATTTCGTTTACTGTCGTTGTTACGATTGCGACACGCGAAGGCAAATTTTTCACTTCCCGCTTTATTGTAATAATTATTTACAAACATGTGATGTAAGCTGGCCCCAATTCGCTGTCTGCGCTCTTAAGGTGGATTAAATAATAAAATGCAACGCTGGAATAAAGACCCATGTGGTGCGAAGTTTTGGCTATAATAACGGGGGCCAGCAGTGGCAAGCGAAATTTGCTTAGGACGTGGAATTACCGTCTACGTTGAACAAGCTAGCATGAATTCTTACCTGGTCAAGACTTCTAATTCAATGGTCTTAAACTCCTTGAGAGAAACTGGTTTCTCGCTGGATTTGGACTGTCCATTTCGAAGCCTTCTGTTCTTCTCTTCTTGCGCTTTTCGGACTTTTTCCAACTCTTGTATCCTGTTAAGGGATGCCTTCAGTTCTTGCAGTTTGGCGCTGCGGCTGATCTTAGTCTTAACTTCATCGAAACTTAGCTCCTTCTTGACTAATGTTCTGAGCGTATCTTTCTGCACGTTATGCACGATCTGTTTAGTGGGAGGAGTACTAAGTCCGCGTTCGACATTCAGTATATTTGCGCTTTTACTAAAGGCAGCTGGACTGCCATCGGCTTTTTGCAGTTTCTTTATCGGCGACAGATTGCCTTTCTTCACAAATTGAACTAGTTTCTGTTGTTTTAATTTAATTGGTTCTTCAGTTTTCTCGCCTTTCGTAGTATTTTCCGTTTTGTCTGCTTCGCGTTTCTTAATAACCCGACCTGAACGAGTTGTGGACAATTTAACTTCATTTCCGTCCTTTTGAGGCTGCAACAAATTATTTATTTCACTCTTAGCGCTCTGGAAATCAATGCTATCCAGCTTAGACCGAAAATGGTCTGCGTCAGTAGAAAAATTGGGTCCATGTTCTTGAATACTTGAAATTCTTTCTGCGGTTACAAATACCTTGCCTTTCGCTTGGTGAATATCATCTCCCGCCGCTCTTTTTCTAGAGTTAAAGAACGATGCCACAGATGGTTGACTCATATTGAGTTAATTACACTTAAACTTTGCACTTTTTAAACAATATCACAAAAATTTCCACAAGTCCAAAGTGTTTCCCGCGCACTGAATGTCGTAACTTAAATTTTCCCTCCAAAACTAATTCACACACACATTTGTATACACATAACCACTTGCACGGAATGTACTTAACGACGTTGTAGCGTTCTATTTTGGGAAATTTTTATGCAAAGGACGAGACGACCTTTTTGAAGTTTTGTTTGTTGAAATGTTATTAGTTTCCACAATACTTTTACATTTTATTTTATTAATGGAACATATTTCCATTTGTAAACTTAAAAACTTCCATATTAGTCAAAATAGTGACCTAGGTTCTATTGTTGCTGAAGTTTATTTAATACAGCTGTTCCATATTTACATATGAACGCAGTGACGCTCTGAGCTAGTACTGCAACAAGTTCTATGAGTTCCACACTGTGTTTGGAATTAAAACGATCTAGATCAGTTTACATTTAAAACTCCAACAAAAATCTATATTCAGGATTAGTTGAAAAAGAAAAGTGGAGTTGTAAAAACGTATATCTCTACTAACTGCAAAAACTGTATTCCTTAGCAAACAGCGAAGTCGTCTAACAACTTGTGGTTGGAAATTTCCTGGTTGCGAGTCTGGGGGCTCGTTTAAATAGCTGAATAGTTAACATAACCTTTTAAACAGTTCTAGTAGCTGAAACAGTTCTAGTACATCTCCACTAATCCGCTTTGAAGAAATTACCCATTTTAACGAAAGTATTAATCATGTTTAATGTGATGAGTATTTTATAACGGTTACTCTCAATTATCTCTCATTCAATTATATAAACACTTTCTGAAATTAATATTTAGAACTGACGGTTAATTATCGTAATGAACATTTTCCTACTTGAGTATAATAAATATCTAGAAACATACGTAAAATATTTCATAAATATATATTTCAAAAGATTGCATTCTTGCAATATTCAGGATTTTCTTCATTACAAGAAATCATTAGAAGTTTTGCAATTATTTCCATTAATTATTATATAATTAAAAATAGAATAGAATTTATTTGGAAATATTTTAACGAAAATCATTTTAACGAAAGCACTTTTTCGTTGTTATTCTGCTTTCGATCAAAAAATTCGGGAAACCATATTCCGTGGTCCTGATTAAATTGTGTTTTTAAAATAGTTTTGTAAATAAAGTGCATTATTTCGTGAAAATTCGCAAATTTAAACGTATTGCTATGATTAACAATTTACAATAATCTGTGTTCACCGAAATAAATGTTGCTTGTGGATAAAAACAAAATTTTGTAAAACTCGTCATTCTGAAAAAAAGAGAAGTGCACACACACGCGTGTATAACAATTTGTTTCTCGAACTATAGTGCTCGTTGATTGAATCGGCTGCAAAAAGAAAGATATTTAATATTGAATAAATAGTGTTAGTTACAAAAATGAATTCTAAGGCAGATGTTAATCGTCGGGTGCTTGCGATTCAAGCAAAGAAAAAAAGACATAAGCCGAATAAAAAGAAGGGCAAACCGAATGGGAATCCGAATTCTGGAGCCACAGCAACAGCTGGTGGGGCACCAGCAACAGCAACGGCTCCGCCGCCGGCACAACCTCAATCAAATAACTCTGTGACGAAGAACAAGCCAGTATTTCCTGCTGTTAATTCACAGGACTCGACAAATAATTTGGTGACCGTAAATCCGAGCAAAAAATTAAGTAAGCCTGAATTCCAACAGCGGAGGAGCTGTTCTACAAATGAATCAGAGGAAACCGAAATGAACAGCGAGGACGATGAACAGGAGCTGAAGGAGGATTACTGCAAGGGTGGCTATCATCCGGTTAATATTGGTGACCTATTTCAAGGTGAGCGAGCTCTTAACAGATTTAAAGTATTCACAAATAATTAGTTATTTTCATCAAATAAACAACCCAGGGAGGGGCAGCGAGCAGTTATAGTAAAATCAATATTTTCACATAACCATACTTTTCCTCTCCAATTGTTTCATGAGTAAGATTTATGTAGCATGAGGAAGCTTTCTGGGCTAATTTTATTTTTATAACTCACGAAAATTTGCGGGACTAGCACGGGTCGATGGACTTTTTCTGTTCGATTTTTTTCTTTCAAGTCAACTCCCTCTTGCCCTCTACTTGCGAATTGGGAGTAGGAAGATATGAGGCTGTCAAGTGGATGACGTTTCTTCAAAAATTATTTTCATAAAATTGGCATAAACACTTGCTTCCGTGCACTGAGTTCGGTGCATTTGCATGTCCGGCTCATCTCGATTTGAATGCAGGAATTTTATTTGTAGATAATTGAATGCGTTTATTTTGGCACAGTTCAAATATTGCAGCTGCAAGGCACATGGTCTCAGGTATGCTGGGGTCCTGGGGACACGCTTGATTTATATATAATTCATTGTGCTAACTTTAGGAAGGAGTTATCAATTATTTACAAATCGGCAACAAGTAACAATTTAAAAATGCTAGGCGTAATAAAATATGCTTTTGTATATTAATTGTAAGTGGATTGGCTTTCGCACGGTTCGATGAGCTTAAATTGATTAGGTGGATTAAAGAATCGATAATATGCAATCGTTGTGCGTATGTGAAAAAGATACATAGAAAGTCTGGGATTTTAATAAGATTATGGGACGAGAAGGAATTTGATGAACCATTGTTACTTTTCAATAAATTCAATTTAGAATTTTATTGTAACTTGTACAAAATTACATTGTTCCAAATATTCTAGAAAAAATATTTTGAAGTCACGCACAAGTTTTGTCCACAGCGATAAAATTATTCTTTAGGTGAATGCAAATTGAAATTCCAATCTTCTGCCCCATTAGTTGCTTATTTTTTGCAGGTAAAGATCATAAAAGCATTCACTACCTTTGTTTATTCCTACGATGAGTTTCTGCTCACTAAAACTTTTAACTCTGCAAATATCCCATTTCTCAATTCGATTTTAAAATGTTTGAATTATGATGATTATTTCCAGGTCGTTATCATGTTGTGCGCAAACTTGGATGGGGGCATTTCTCAACAGTGTGGCTATGTTGGGATTTAGAAGACAATCGGTATGTTGCTATTAAAATAGTAAAATCTGCACCACATTTCGCCGAAACAGCCAAAGATGAAATAAAAATTTTAAAATCCGTTCGAGAAAGTGATCCATCGAATCCGCGAAGGAATAAAACGGTTCAATTATTGGATGATTTTAAGATAAATGGTGTGAATGGCACCCATATTTGTATGGTCTTTGAGGTTTTAGGTGATAATTTATTAAAATTAATACGTAAGTCTAACTATAGAGGAATACCGATTCAAAATGTTAAAACTATTATAAGACAAGTGCTCGAGGGACTCGATTATCTTCATACTTGCTGTAAAATAATTCACACTGATATAAAACCGGAAAATGTTTTATTGTGCGTTGATGATCAATATGTAAGGACGTTGGCCAATGAGGCCACTGGTTTGTACGTAATGAATTTTAAGATGTTCCCGTCGTTTATAAGCCGTGCCCCTAAAGAATACCGGGAACCACCAATTACTGGAAAAATGAGTAAAAATAAAAAGAAGAAATTGAAGAAGAAGGCTAAACGTCGCTTGGAGTTGTTTAAAAAGCAGTGGGATTACTTAGAACAAAGCGGCTGCGAAAATGCTAAACCCGAAAGCTTAGACGGTGTCAATAGTAATGTTAATGAAAATACTTCTAGAACACATAGACGACACTTAACTACCAATGAGAAACAAAAGTCTCCACAAGATAGTGGTTGCAGAAATGGTGATAACAAGGCTGTTTTAAATGGTGATGTTAGTGATGATGAGAAGGATAATTATGAAGATGATGACGATGAGAGATCAATTTCTCCCCCGCAGCCTTCAAATGATTCGAAATATAAGGAAACCGACAAACGAAATTCGAGGGATCATGCATCAAAGTCTAATTCAAAGCAAGAGATCGACAAGGAAGACAGTGGCTTGGAAGGGGCCGGTGATGCTCCATCCGAGCAGACAAGTACAGCTGAAGTAGGGAATGATAGCAGACAAGTTTCCATGCAAGATAATCAAATTTCCGATACATCTCCTTCGAGCAAGCAAGACGCACAGCAAAAAAATGATCCAGCTTTAGAAGTGTGCGAAGTTCCCGTCAAAATTGCCGATTTGGGCAATGCTTGCTGGGTGCACAAGCACTTCACAGAAGATATACAAACGCGACAATATCGATCGTTGGAAGTTATTCTAGGTGCAGGATATGACACGTCTGCCGACATTTGGAGCACTGCATGCATGGCTTTTGAGCTGGCAACAGGTGACTACCTGTTTGAGCCCCATTCTGGTGATAACTATTCCAGAGACGAGGATCACATCGCTCATATAATCGAGTTGCTTGGTCCGATTCCGAAGCATATTATATTTAGAGGCGTCTATACCCAATTTACATTTAACAAAAGAGGAGAGCTTAGAAATATTACAGGTCTGAAGCCTTGGGGTCTTGTAGATGTACTTGTTGAAAAATACGAGTGGGCATTGCAGGAAGCCGAAGAATTCGCTGATTTTCTAAGAATAATGTTAGAATTTGATCCGAAGAAACGTGCAACCGCCGCTGAATGCTTAGACCATCCTTGGTTAAGATAAAGTAAATATTTATATTTAAAATGAATAAAACGTATAAATACTTCATCACATTTCGTTTAGATCATTATCCGATGTAGAACTTAAAAAATTTTTTAATGTTTCATTTATATTATCTTTAATTGTTTCAGTTTAATTTAAATTCAGAAATACTATTACAACAGTTATTGAGTTTGTAAAATTGTGAAATGCCGTTTTTTATGTTAATAACAAGTATTTATTAAAAACAGAAATTTAGAAAAATTCTTAAAGAAATTGATGATAAGTATAAATTTTGTTTTCTTTATTTCAAAACCTCTGGATATAATTTGATATTGTTTAAAAAACATAGGTATGATCATGTTTAAGTATTGCACTTTACACATAACAAATAATGGCGTACAACATTTATGTTTACAATGAAAAAACAAATATCTGCTGACGACGAATTGGGTTTTCTAATATTTTTATTCACTCTTATAAAAATTCAAAAGCACAACATTGTTTTTTAAACAAAAGTTAATAAGAAAACTAATGTGTGTCATTTGTGATATCTAATGCGTGCGACTATAAAATACTTGCTACTTATGATTTCTAGAAGTAGAATTTAATAACTGTTTGATGTGAATAGAGTTGTACGAAGTAACTATAGTTTTGTGTTTAAACATACAGTAAATTAATTGTATAAAACAAATTTAATTGATTTGTTTGAAGTGATATTGTAAAAAGTAAGTATTCCTTACAACTGGAGGAAAGAAATTTATTGTCCTTGTGTAATTGTTTTTTATCAACAACGAATTGTTACATTATTTGTCGTTGAAATGGAAGAAATATTTGCTTCCAGGTAAGTAATGTATTTTTAGTTGAATTTGGTATTACATTAATTGTGGGATGCTGTCGATGTATTTTTCTGATTTATGTTTAAAAACTAGTTAATTGGAATTTTATATTGGTCTCTTCATTTTTATTCCTTTTACGTCTTTACTATATTTAAGATTGCCTTCGTGAATACTAATTCCTTTTACATCGTAAACTATATCGAACCTTACAATAAATAAAATAAACGCAAATTAAAGTAACCTTTACGGCTTTACAGAACATCACCCGCCTACACTTGAAATAACCCTTTCTATCCACATTTTAGTTCCCTGTGCTTAATGGACTTCCCTTGAGGAAGAATCTGGTTGTTTGAAGCTCTTCCAGGCTCATGGACATGATTTGGCAAATGATTTAATGCGATTAGAGGTTTTTAGGGTCGCATAGACATAAACATTACGCGAAGAATTGTTATTGGATTGTAAAATATCTCAGAGAACATTGAAAGTGTTTAAATCATAAATTTAATAATAATAAATTTAAATAATCAATTTTAACGACTTTGAATAAATGAAAGAAATAAAGTAACACTTTAATTTTGCATTGCTTGTGAGATCGTTGATTGTTTTATCAGTATCGAATTTTGTATTTGAGACAAACACATCTCTACATTATTTTCACAGATATTCGCGTGTTTTTTAACTCCGGCCGTTGCATGTTTATTCGACCCCGAGAATAATTTTTTCAGATTTGTGTGGGAAGTTGAATAAAAATTCACGTCGAGTTTCCTTATTGGCAATTTTTTCTGGGTGGACTTTGGAAAGCCAATTACAAAATAAAAAGCAATAATTAGGACTGGCATCTTATTCTTGAGGCTTTACATTATTTTAGGTTTGAGTCCTTTAATGCGTAAAATATGTAGAATTAGTATTCTGTAGGCAGAGTGCTTGTTTTTTGGTGTTCTCTTTTGTTTATATAATTTTGCATTCAATGTAGCAGGTACAAAACATTCGAGTAACTAAAAAATATTTTAGTTTAAACTGATTTTCCCAAATGTAGAGAAAAAATAAATGCGTCTTTAGCTCTTTCAGATTTTTAGAAATATTTCTTTTCATAAAATACTAATTTAATGAAAACTTTTTTGTTAGTTTGTAGTTATGTTAATTGGTAGTAATTATTTATGATTTAGTTTTATAAATCAAATTGCACACTTTAATGCACTTTATTTGAGAGTTGATTAACCGTTTGCTGTACATATGAAAATATGTCTGTACATAAATAAAGTGAATTTAATGATTATTTCTAACTTTTCTCACAACAATTTAAAAAATAATCAGTCAATTCATGTTGTTCTATCAGTATTACTGCAGCAAACCATTTAACGTAAATTTAACTGCATTAGATCCTGAACTAAAATACTTTACAAAGTATAACCCAATTCGTCAGTTAGCTGGTAAAAATATGCTAATTTAATTAAATATATCAGTGTACATTTAGATCTAATACAGATTTACAAACAAGATTCGATCCAAGGTAATTGAACACCAATAGTCATGAATCCTCATAAGTGATGATATTTATGTAGAACATTAAATATTTGAAACTCCCACGGTAGTAAAACATAAGTACGTATTACATATAGACAAGTAAATGGATAATAAGACTTATTGAAGGATGAAATAATATGAATATTAAAATAAATAAAATATGTAATGTGGCTATGTTGCTATGTAATGTAATTAAACCTGTGAAATACTTAAAAATGTGGTAACTTTAAGAATATTCCATACCGGTTTATCAGGGGCCTCTCCGTAAATTTTAAAATAGAAAAA
The DNA here is from genome assembly GCA_963082835.1 of Leptogaster cylindrica. Classification (NCBI taxonomy): domain Eukaryota; kingdom Metazoa; phylum Arthropoda; class Insecta; order Diptera; family Asilidae; genus Leptogaster; species Leptogaster cylindrica. Next base: position 21,935,094 of record OY720106.1, on the reverse strand, counting down.
AAAACGTGTCAAAATATGGTAAATTCAGAATTATTAAACAAAAATATTGTTATCATAACAGGTCAACTGGAAACGCATAAATTATCCAGAATTCGGATTTAGCTCCTGTGCACGCACCTACGGAGTTGGGATGTGATGTTCATTTAAATTCCTTGGTTAGAGTTCGCTTACAAATTACAATATTAACTCTCGTGGTAAATTTTCCATACAAATATTCATTAAATTGCTGAATGAACAAATTTAAGGAAAAACATCACTTTTATGGTTATCATATTTTGAATTTTTTTTTGATCAATTTTGAATGTTATTTCTAAAATAAACCCTGAAAGAGAAGTATAATTGGTTCAGAGTTCACACCAATTATGAAATACCCTGGATGTAGAATGGAAGATTTTTTTGAAGCATATAATATAATACATTCAACGTTGCTTTTTGCATAGAAAAATTCTTACTTATAATAAAAAACCTTGCAATAAAGTTGTTCAATCGTGGACGCTCTTTGTTATGATAGGTATAATAAAGGAAAGTTTTTGTATTTGTAAAACTTCCATATTGTGCAAAAAAGTTTCCTGTAAATAATTAATTGAAATACGAATTTATTACAATATTTAACAAAAGTATTTAGTAAACAAAATCAAACACATTATTGCGCAAAAATGATGTAATCTTCAATGGCAAATGATGATCGTCTTCGAACTAGACCTTACAATACTTTAACGAAGCACATCTAGGGTATAAACAGCAAGTACATGAATATTACAGGTCTTATGTCCAAGTTGTATTTAAAATTGTTTGCTGGTAATTTAAATTTCAAATTATATTGAGGAATTATAATTTATATTAACGTATTATATCATTAGAAGTAATACTGCCAATCCGCGAGAGTTGCAGTTGATTAGCCTTAAATTTTAAGTTAATGTTTAACATTTTCATTGGAGTTATTAAGTAAACTTTGAGAGTACACAATTACAAAAGAGAACTAAGAAACACCAGGCCGTTTTACAATATTGATGGTGTGGGCATTGATTTATTTAAATGCCGTTTTATTTGTTAACCGTTTTTAAATATAATGTTGATGAATATGGACGTGTATGTTTATATATATTATATGATATATTTTGTAGAGAAAGATAAAATAACAAATTCATTTCGAGTCAATTGTTTTATTTTCCCCGAGGTCGTAATTATCTAGGGGTATTGGGTTGTTCCCAAAAAACGAATAATGATGGATTTAAATTTGGTCAGAAAATCTTGTTGAGTAAAGTTCAAGCGAGATTAATTTGTCTCGTACTGATCGTACATTCGTACCTGTTGAGATGAAACCTCATTCCTGGGCTCAATTATTTGAGTGAGGCAAACTATTTATAGACAATTTATTCTGCAATGCGCATGGTTACAAGTTACAAATGTATGTCAAACTTCACACTTCTGTGTCTAAAAGTTGCTAGACTTTTCTGTACTGTTTTATTAAATATTCTGAATATAGTAAATGGTTAATGCAGTACCTAATTCGAAACGCGTGTTGATGTGAACTTATCATCAGATTCGATTAACGGCAAAAAATAAAGTATAAGGTAAGTACAAATCTTTGTGGTTTCGTAATTTGTATCACAGTGCTTTTACCAGATGAGAGCGATACTCGAATTTTGTATAAAGAAAAGCTTCGCATTTTAATATAAAACAGAATTTAAGATAGCATAAATATGGAACAGCTGTCCAGTTCTGTGTATAGGAAAATCGTTATCTGCACTTAACAGGTAGATTGGAATATTGGACCAAATATTATAAAAGGGGGAGAACATTTTTTTTATATACAATATTAAGTGATTTCCAGGATATCAGTCAGGAATACCTATTTCTGAAAATTAGTACCTAGGTATTTCTATTTAAATTTGGACTGTTTAATGTTAAGATAATTGGAAGTAAATCTACATACACTAAAATCCGATTTAGAAAATTTAACAATCAATATGTGTAAATTTGAAATTGGTAAACTATAAAAAAAAAACGCTCTCTACAGTTTGTTGTTACGAAATATGCATCAAAGACTAAAGTATCTTGAATTGCGTTGCGTGTTTTATTCTTTTTAATTTTGTTGTTTGTAAATATAGTTTGTCTTATCCCGATCCACCACTGATATTTTAAATTTTAAAATAATTTACATTCCAAGATGGAGTGGACACGATTACTGACACGAGTGCAGTGCTTTCGCTCGCTAGCTGATACTTGTTATCAAGCGAGATAAAGAAAGCGGGGTGAGTCGAAGTTATCTTCTGTTTGGCTATTTATTGCTTAAATAAGATTGATGCAAATTTCTTTAAATTTAGTTGATAAAATATGAGTTTCGGAGTGGTTGGTGCTGGAATCATAGGCTTAAGTACAGCGCTTGAATTGCAGCGGGAGTTTCCGAACGGAAAGGTGACAATAATATCAGACAGCTTCAATGATGACACAACCAGTTGGGTCGCTGCGGGACTGTTTCGGCCTGGGACAAGTTTCATGGGTCCATCACTTGATGTTACTAAGTAAAAAATATTTATAGTTGAGTTAAAAGTTGAAGCAATTATAGTGCTTTTTTAGAAAATGGATTTCCGATTCGTATCGTCATTGGGATGAGATAAGACGAACTGCAGAAGCACCTAAGGCAGGTGTCACACAAGTTTCAGGATACATATTTTCCAAGACCAGTAAATCTATTGTGCGAGTAAGATTTTTATTGAAAATAAAAAATTGTTGTTACTTATTGATAAATGATATTAAATTCAGAATCATTATATTGAAGATGTTCTTCCCGTTTATCGACAAGCTACCGAAGAGGAACTAAAATTGTGCAATGGCGGTTGGAAATTTGGATCTTTTTTCACTACAGTTCTTACTGATAGTACACGCTTTTTGCCATACGCAATGGAAAGGTAATTGAAAAATGTTGTGTATTTATTTTGTTTCCTAAGCATATTCTGTTTATACGATTTTTATACAAGATTGTAATTTCTCAGATTTATAAATTCTGGAGGCATTGTTCAACAGGAAAAAGTTGATTGTCTTTCGCGTGTAGGACAAAATTTTGATGTAGTTTTAAATTGCACTGGAATAGGTGCAAAATATTTATGCGGTGATCATAATTTAGTGCCACTGCGTGGGCAAGTGTTAAAAGTGAAGGCACCTTGGATTAAAATGGCATTTTACGGTGATTATGATACTTACATCATACCAGGATTCCATTCAGTCACTTTGGGTGGTTGTAGGCAGTATGATAGCTACAACATTAATGTTTGTAAATACGACACCCTTGCAATTCAAGAAAGGTGCTCTGGGATGCTTCCGAGTCTTCGGAAAGCACCCGTTATCAAGGAAGCGGTAGGGCTGCGACCACATAGGGCGCAAGTTCGTGTTGAATCAGAGGTAATGAATGGTCGAAAACCAGTAAAAGTTGTTCATAATTACGGACACGGAGGCTACGGAGTAACCACTGCACCTGGAACTGCTAAGTACGCTGTTGGAATAGTACGACAAGTTATGTCTTCAAGTGGAGTGAGCAAGTTGTAATTTATTAATTTTATTATGCGAATTGTGAACACTCATATTACACATTTCACTTATGTAACCACGAATTATAATACAAACAGGAGTTGTAAAAAAAAGATATTTTATGAATCCTTTTTGTAAAATTGATTTACATATATGTATTTGTAATACTTACTTAATTATTTTTATTTTAGAATATTATATACTTTTTTATAATGTGTTCTCAATACATTTACATAATAGTTTAATGTTTTTAATGCTTTATACATTTTGTTAGTTTGAAAATATATTTTGAAATTCCTAAAAAAACCAAGCATGCCCTTGGTTCAAACTTAATTATGTCTGTCTACACTTCGGAATTTATGAAAAGGTTTATTGAAAACTGTAAATGGGACTTGCTTAATTTTAATTTGAGTCCATGTAATTTCAATTGTTTACAGGTAAAGTTATATTGTTTTCAACAATTAGAAATTAGAATTGGAGAAATAAGAATGATCTATTATATTTCTCCAGCCGGAAATTGTACTAGAAATTAAGGAATTCGGGGCCGGTAGAAATTAGAATGATCTATTATTTATTATTATTTGACAGGGAATTAACGCAATGCAGAAGCAAATTTAGAAGTTCCTACAGCCATTTGTACTAGAAAGGAGCAAATTCAGAAGTCCCGTCACGTCACACATGGTTTGATCCGCGCACGCGTAGTTCTGTTGCCTGCTGTGAACAACATATAACGAAATTAAACAGCTTTAAAATACTAAAAAAGTTTAAAAAAATCACCCACTAAAGTCCGGGTTGTTGCCCAAAAATAAGCAATACAAAATTGGAACCTAATTCCAGAATTTATTATTCTAGCCTGGTGGAAAATTTACGAACTAGGGCTGAGCGCACACCCTGTGTTGTATTTTTAACAGCTGTCAGTGTCATTTGACAGTGAAAGCAAAATTAAAATGTCGTCGATGTCATCGTCGCCTTCGCAGGTATGTTTTTGTTTGGTGTCTTAAATTAATTTTAACAGCAAATAATTACAAAAGTTTTCCTTTGGTGTGCAAGTGTGGATATTTACCAATGTCATGTGATATTGCCTGATTGTTTATGTGACATTACTCAACCACCTCACAGAACATTATTACAAATCTGCTTTTGCTTTTCTATGGTTGAATATATAAGAAGTTTTCATTATGCAAAGGATATTTATTGCGATTTGCTAATCCGCATTCCCAAATATAAAGCACGTAATTCTGACTTGTGAAATTCTCTTTGTATTTTGTATAGTAATTGAATTAAACTTTTCACAAACTTAGAATTTATCCAAATTCCAAGGTCGGATTTACAGGAGTGCAAAACTGCGACTGTACACACCCGGAAATACAGGACATATTATATAAATCATCAAACATTCAGCTTCAGCGTGGAAAATCCCGTTATTTGTTCTTGAGAATATTGAAAGTTTTATCCAAAAGCACTCTTGACATGCATAATTTGGCAACAAATAATTCAAACCTCTTCACACAAGAAACACCCGTAAAGAAAGTGCATAACTGCATACACAACATCCGAACTTGTATGACGGTTTTGAATATTATAGTTTTAAAATGACGATTGTGATTTTGGATGATTGAACAATCTTGCATGCTCAATCATACATCCTGAAAGTATCAATTACCTTTGGACGATGTATTGAAGAGCACTTGCTCTGTCCGCAGCAGATTTGTCCCCTTATTACTCCATATCCGGCAAACTTTTTCAATCATCAGAATTTAGATTCCATTCCATTTCGCATGTGTTTAATAGGGGCGTTTGTTTCTTCATGGCTTCAATAGATAAGTACAGCAGACATTGCACTTTTTTCCGTATTTTGCTTAAAAAGTACTAACTTTATAAAATTTTTACCAATTGTTTTAAACAACAGTTAGGAAAAACTGCATCGATTAATAACAAAATATTTTGTTTTCGCTTCTTCCAAAATAATACGATTTTATGTTTACACGCTAATATTCGTTTAATATTATTTTTGTAAAACATGCCAATTGCCACACGCCAGTTTATGTTATTATCTTAACTTTAAATAAGTTATGAATTTGCTTTAATTCGCAATTCAGTTTATCCAAAATAATTGGTGTGTAAACCTGAAATTTTTTAAAAATGGCTACTTTTATGTCAGTCGTGCAAAATTAACATCTGCTTATTGATTAATTGTAGATGTGCTTCAAATGTTAATTTTCAATCAGTTTCTGAATTTACTGAATTTATTCTGTAATATGTAACAAAAACATTGTATACTGCAGTAAGACGAACTATTTGCCCAGTGAATATCTCCATCCAACTAAAAATACTTATTTCTCTGCTTTTCTCCTCATTGCATTAGCAGCAAATTGCAGTATATTTACCACATTTTGTCGAAATTTATTTGGTACTTTTCAGCAGCGTTTTGTAATCTCATCATCTCCGAACTTCATTCCCCTCTCGTGAAATAGAATAAGTAGAGCGTTTTGGTGAAAATCCCTTGAACCAAATCCCTAGTAAACTATTATTCTACATGCGCCAAAAATAATTTCGTATTTGTAATAAACCAAGAAGCACAGTCTTAAAGACAAGGCGCGGCGCAACTTGATTAGTCATCGTCTTCTAGTTTGAAGATACCCAAAAAGATCAGGAAATCTATATCTACATTTCAGCAGCAATTAGTATGCGCGGGATTAATTTCAAGACATGACTACGGATCATCGATTCACTCACTAAAAGTCTATCAGAGGAACAAATAAGAATAAAAGCGAATGGACACGATCTTCAGTTGGGTCAATAATTCTGTCACCCTCTTTTTTAATGGGCAATTTAGGCACGAGCTCGAGTACATCTTCAATATTCACAGGGCATCTTTATTAATAGTTCCGAATGAACTTATAAGAATTTTAATTCAGTAATTGTTGCTTAAATACAATTTTAAGGAAATTAATGAAATGTTGCGCCAAATTTGAAACAAGTAATGATCTTTTCCAGTTTTCCACAAATCCTACAAGTTTTAAAAAAGAAGTAAAACCGGATTATAATGGAAAGAGTAAAATCCATCAGATTTCTTCCACGTATGGCATTGATTTCGGCAGACTATAACATTCCCTTATTAATCGATTTATTAGTTACCCAAATCTATGTTAGAAAATAATTTATAAAAGCGGCGATAATCAACTGGTTAGTGTATGCCTGCACTGCATTTTGATCCTATATAAATTACTGTTTTAACGCGGTCACCATAGTTTTCATGATTTTCTATAATTTCAAGGTTAAATTTTTGAAAGTCAGAGTATTTGAGGATTTTTATTATAAAAAGATTTTGTTACCTTCGTACGATATGTAATGTTTATCTTTTCAGAATAATCAATAAGATTTTATTTTTTAGGTGCTTAAAAAATCATTCACATTCCTACAATTATTTTGAATTAGTGTTCTGTAGTTGCAGCAATAGAAGTCGAACTTGAATAATTCACTTCAATGAAGTTTCCAATTGTTTATGAGCATATTTTATGATTTTACAATTCAAAAACCAAGGCATGTGAGTGAAGCCGTACATCAGAGCTATCCAAATCAATTTTGCAATATGGCACTAAAGCATATTATTGCATTTCCACTGTACAGTACAGCAACAATATCTCTCATTTTAAAAGATAAATTTTCTTTAGTTAAGGATGGGATGGAGACATGGATTTAACAATTTTAAAAAATCAATTTTCTGCTCGCATTCTTTTCAATTTTGTTTCTCAACTCTATCGAAGGATAAAATTGAAATAGGGAAAATTGAATCATATCAAGAAATTTATTATTGTCCTCGCTCATAAATCAGTATATAACATTGGAAAATATTTCCATCAACATTGTCGGCGGTAGCAAATCAACTTGAAAAATGAAAATCATATGCGCAAAAATGGATTTCTTAGATGTGCTCGTGCAATGCTTTCGAAGCTTTCTAAACAATAAAGACACAAAGATAGCGCCGTCCGTCGTTTTGGTCATTTGACCTGTTGCCATAAATTTGCATCAAGGCCAGTATTGTTCAGCAGTTGCGATTTAATTTATTAAATTCAGTCTCATCTGTGGCAGTAATAATGCATTTTTCTTCTTTCATTCATTGCTTGAAATCTTGTCGACTGTCGGTTGCATTATTATTATTTTTTGCGCCAAGGCCAAGAATTAACAGAACCATAAAAGTGCAACAAATTGTGCTCCCTGTCCTGCCTTTATGCAATTAAAACAGCACTACAATATGAAATTTTATTAATTGCATGTGCACACAATGCTTGCGATACTTATGGGATCTAAAATCTAATATAGTATGCTTGCCAAATGTTCCGAAATTGCATTAACCTAACCAAGACCTTGGGCGATGACAATGTATAGCAGCACGGAAATAATTCTTTAAGGGCTCCTATTTATTGATTTCTTAAGCTGCTTGAAAAAGAAGTGGGTGTGATGAGCGTTTCATTTAAACTGAAACTTGCATAACGCTACGTCATGTGCATAGAGGAAATGCATGCATTGCCGGGCGAATTTGGTAAGAGGAAGTGAGCTCACAGCCCTTGTATCGGTGATAATGAAATTAGATAACTTAATACTGTTGGTATTGCCTTAATTCTGTTTGATCAATACTTCTGACATTTATTCAATATGACCTTCTGATTTCTGTACTCATGCAGATGTTTACAGTTTACACTGTATAATAAAAAACACAAATGAATCCTGTTTTATTAATTTCCAATAGATAATTTCATCAATGAGGTTTGCACAAATATTTTATAAAAGAAAGGTCACAAATTGTCACTACTTAGTTAAAATTTAACAATACATTCTTTTGATGGCCTTTTGCAGATGATACATGATCATGACTTACATTACAAGCATACACTTTCATTAGGGATAAAAGTGAGCTTAATTAAATTAATGAAGCGTCAGCCATGGTTTGTAGCTATTATTTGAAAACCTATTTGAAATGCACCTACAACAAACGACGACAACTCTATAAAATTATCCTATCGGATCTATGTATCCATTTTTTGACTAATTTTCTTCTGACCTAATTTAGTGATCATAGTTTGGATGCAGTTAATCATACCATAGAAAGTATTTGTGATAAAAATTTCCGTTGATGCTAATCCTTGAGTGAACACGCCCCGATCATGCGGAACAATACTGTTTTTAGAATCAGTTTTAACTGGTTCATTTAAATTGAGATCAAACGGTCGCTGCGTGACCGCGTTGTGAGAAAAATATCCGCTCAAATTTTATCTGATTGGTTGGTAATTCAGCGAAAATATCAGCAAGGCATTTTGTGCCAATTGCCTGCCGTCATACAAAGACCTAATATAATTAATTTCCTTGTTTTGGTTTCTGATAAGTCGTAAGATGTGACAATTACATTTAGAAGAAAATATCGCACTTGCCGGAATCAGTTCTGGGTTTATGACTCAAACATGCTCAGATATTTGGGTTGCGCTAAACAAATAGCAATTTCTCTGGAACTTTCACCCAATTGAGAGTTCACCACGAAGAGGCTCCTTTCCTGCATTGGATGAATGAGATCCTTTATATTGTAAAATATTATTGGAATCTGGTGAAAGATGGAGAGTTTCGTGACACAAAATGCGGGCAAAGTTCAGGTGTGGTACAAAAGTCGAATTCTTCCGGGCGTGGAAGACTTCTGCTGCTGCCGCTGGTGGTGTAGTCTGTAGATGATGGTGGCATCATCTAAGTTGTTCTTTGTTCTGGCCAGACGTCGTTTGCCGTTTTCATTATTCTATCTACTCCACACATGATCAGAAATAGCGGCACAAGCAACATGCTAATGGCTGAGCCGATGTGGAGTCAGTATAGAGCTCACTTGCCGGCTGTGGAGTCGTACTTTTGCTCCTTCATTGTCGTCGTCAACTAAAAGACTTGAGACTCGAGACTCATTCAAAACGAGACAGTGTTCCGCAGTGAGAAGTAGACGGGAATTCTCAGGGATAACTCGGTCGCGACAGTACAGTATTGCAGAAGTTCATAGCGTGCATTATGGGACTTAATTAGTTTAAAATTTTGCATCCCAGCCAAGTAACTTGACTAAATGAAATTGTGTAGCTTTAATAATATTCGTGCAGATTCTAAACTGAGGCAATTATTTTGTGGTAGAAACTGAGGGCGTGTAACAAAAGCTTCGCGAACGTAATAAGTTTTTTCAATTACGAAAATTCGCCCCCAGTCAAAAAAGTATCGATCTAAAACATCCAAAAGTGAACAGATTGCCTCAAATGAATTCAACCGTTGTCGGCAGTTGTAGTTTTGTATTTTCCCCAGTGCAGTTATCTTTTTGCGAATACAATCGCATCTGAATTCTAAAGTGCATCCTCTTAACTGTTTGATGGCTCTCATGCGCCGTTAACTTCTTAATCACCGCCAACGATTTGAGTGCTGCTCCATTGATTCCGTCTCAAATGTTAGCGAATTTCAAATGGCAGTTTTGCGATATAAAACTGAATTGTATTTTTAATTGATTTGATTGGTCTGCCCAAAATTATGATGGGGGATCCCCTTAAAGAACCAAAGATCAATCACGTTTAATTGAGTTCAAAGATGTTTTAGATCCCGCTGATAAAGTTATTATTCGCAAAATACGCCGAATTCGAGTTGTGCTTCGTTAAGAGAAAGAATCTGTTTCTTATTATTATGTTGTAATTTTTTTGAAGCTGTGTAGCATTAAACTTGAAGATGGCAGTTTTCCCACACTGATTTAAGATTGGGGCTCGAGGAAGAAGATTTCAATTTTATTTCGTTCAACAATTCTACATGTGTTGTGTGCTTAAAGCCTTAAAATGATTAGGTTTGAACAGAAATATGTTTCTATTTGTTGGTATCTTTGAATTATTTGAATCGATATTGTTGTTCCTTTTCGTATGTACATGTGCTTCATTTTCTAAAAATTATTGAGGAAATTTTTAATTTTTTCCCACTTTTCTGGTATTTCTCTGTAGAAAAAATTATTGACTGCACATTTAACCAAATCGCGTTTCTTAAAGCTTTCAGTTGTTTTTCCTAAGAAGAAGGAGAATTTCCGTTCATGACTGTGTTCCATCTCATCGGAAATTAATTCTTAATAAAGCAATTTAACAGGTTCTTTAAAGAACTTTACTTCCTCACAGAATTCCAATTGTTAACTTACATAGTTAATAGTTATAGTTATACAGGGTGTTTCCTTAGCAAGCGATCCAGCATGTAACAATCGAAAAAATAAAAAAGGAATGATGCCAATACCTTTAGTGTGTCAAGAGAAGATTTTTGTGGAGCCAGTGGAATACCTAATTGGAAAAAAATTCCCGTAAAATGTATTCCGGGCAGACACTGTTTTAATAATGACATTTACTGTAAAAGTCGATCGAAACTCTTATTTCAAAATAAAAAAATAAATTATGAAATAATGTTTAAGTGGGATTCAGACCATACCAAAAACGTCATATTTATAAGCAAATATTTTTGCGACATCAAGTCACAGGATATGACGTTAAGTAAATGTCTACTTTTGTTTTGCGGCCGGAATATTTATAAAATTTGTGTCTCCTTCGCACGCACTGCAAAATGTAAACAAACTGAGGTATCGCGCTAACTTCTGTCGCCTGTAACCAAAAATGTGTACATAAAGTGTGGTATGGTATGACTCGGGAAATTTGAACCCCTAAAATTCCTTTGATTTGTCGAAAATATTCCGAAATTTTTGAGATATTTATAAGCGTCGCGATATGCCATATTGCATATCGTCGAGTCGCACGATAGCAAATATGCAATATTGTTTATAAATATGACGTTTTTCGCATGGTCTGACTCTGGCGTAATCCGAATTCCAAAAATTATAAGTGATACGTAGCATTCAAGATTATATTTACAAGTCATATTTGCTTTTCTTATTTGGTTAATATGATCGATGTTTGGAATGGATTGCTAACAGATGTTCTCAATCATCCTTGAAAAAACTCCATAAAATTGTATTAAACTTCTTGCGCAAATGGTATAGGTTCAAATATTACTTTGAAATACCACAAAATTTTTAAAAATTTTTACTCACTGCTTTTTCTTTTTTCTAGTTTTATCTAAAATATGTTAAACAACTATAATTTGTTTTCCTTGAGTAACACTGTCCATTACTTCCGTATTTGTAAAATGCTGTTTATTTTAAGTTTATTTGCAGCTCATACCGCTGTGTTTTTTATGATCGACCTAATCTAAATAATTTATAACACTACTTAGTGAATTGAGGCGCACTTCTTTTTATCTAGAAATAGAAATGTTGTACTTTAACTAGTATTAGTAGTACTATGTAGTAGTTCGACTGCGCTCTTCCTGTTTTAACTCTTCTATTTAAACTATTCTTTGTAAATTGTTATTTAAGTGGCATATCCATTGTTACAACTTTAATCAATGTGATTTTGTATTCAGATTTATCCAACAATATCGAATTGATTGGTCGGGAATTTTCTTAAATTTATTATAGGGTCTAGGTTAAATGACGTCGCGTCGTCGCATAAAAACATCGAAGGGTTATTTATAAAAAATTCTAAAGCTACAAGAGTCTTATGCTTTTTAGTTATCCATGATTTATTTCATTTCCGAACCGAGGAACATGTGCGTGCTGTGTGCTATCATTTAGATGAAGAGCATGACTAAGATTCCCAAGTCTTAAAATATTTCAAAAGTTATTTCCTGTGTAAGACTTTTTTTTTAGTTGTTTCTGTAAGAGCGTCACTTGGTATCACCGCTTTTTTGGTAAGAAAGCAGTTTTTTCAGGATACTCGAGCTTAAATATTAGATGACTCATAAATTACCCGAATTTTGGTTTTTTATTTTTTGAAGTTGTGCTAATTTAAAAGCAATTCAAAAGTGTTTATAATTAAAAATGTACAATGTACATACTCAAAATGTTTTTGTGTTTTCGACTCTGGCCACAAATAATTGAATAATTATTATTGTTGCTATATACAGAGAAACAATATGCTTTATGCTCGAAGCAGCGAGAATATGAAATTACCTGTATGCATTAATTTTCCAATTCAATGGATTTCGATTTTACGGAAATTTACACATAAAATTCCGATCGAATTACATTCAATTACAATATTTTCAAATGCATAAAAATAAATTAATTTGTTGGATTGCAACATTGAAAATCATGAATTCATAATTAAAACACAAAAATCTGACAAAGTATCAATATTAATTGCATCAAATTGATTCCTGCCTGCAGTATATATGATAAATTTGAAGTTCAATGAAATTTAATTATTTTCACATCAGTTAGCATTCATTGTTTACTGGACTGTTTGGTGCAGAGTCCTATAAATAAAGTGTGCATATGATGCCGAACTAATGAATAGACACTCCTGACCGTTCTTCGAAGTGATGCTTTCAACAAAAACCACACTATGGAACTCGTTGGGATCAGGAATAAACTGCACTGACTGTCTGGACTCTGGAGGCAAAGTAAATGAAGATTTTTGCAAAAGCCCAGTAGCAGCAGCATCCAGCCAAGAATCAGAATTAGTAACGAAAATAGTGAAACGAAAGAGAAATTGAATTGGCAGCGATTATTTGTGAAAGTCAGAGATGAATGAGTCGAAAATATACCAACGGCGGCTGGCCAGTCTGAACGACGCGACGCGACGTCGGTCGTGCCGTTTTCTAACGAAGATCAACTGTGGGTGAAATTGTTGTGAAGGAGCTGTGACCATATGAAAAGTGTCCAAAGAATGAAATCATTCATCAGCTGACTTTATGGTCCATGCCCTTTGCACTGATTTTTTTTTTTTAAAGTATGAACTATAAGTAGTTCATTTAGACGCATGTTTTTGAATGTGCAACGGTATTTTTCCACTAAACGAAGCTCTATTAATTTAAAGTGTTTAGGGCTTTTTAATTACCGCAATTAACAATTCCATACAAAGATCAATTAACACTCATAATAGTTGAATTTATTAGAAAACTTATGCAAAACATGTTTGCAATTAAATGGAGGCATTAAGGGTTACAATATTCTTTTGATCGCAATGTGGAACATCATTGCTATTTGGTTTTTATTTGTAGAAAAAAATTAAACTTATAATATTTTATTTATTGTTTTTTTAAACTGATTCACAAATAATTATTAATCCGTATAATACTCTACCGAGTATTTTAATTATAGGGTAAGGGGTCCGAATATGAGACCCCTCTTGCATTTTCGATGTAGATTACGAACTAGAAAAGTATACCATGTCGATTATCGTCAGTGTTATTAGGAATTTGATGTAGTTTAGTGTTTCCAAATCAAAAATCATAAAAACAAATACATTTTTTTTCTTGAAAAAGTCACAAATACTCATTAAAAAAAGTGTCCTAATATGAGACCCCATATTTTAAGTGGCATAAATGATTTAGATGGCAATTATCAGGTTAGGGTTTGAGTTATCGCGAAACTGAATGCTTAGGTTTACCCTTATTTCTTCAGCTATCACAACATTACTGATATAATTTAAGTTATGTCTTATCTTGAAGGCAAAAACATAAATAGACTTCCTATTCGAATAATCACTAAAACTTAAAAATAAATTACTAGTGTACCTGCACTTCTAGTACTAAGAGCCATTACGTCCAACTTTGTTCACCAGGCTGCAGAATCTGTAGAACCCCGAACCCGAAGGTTGAGGTCTTATATTAGGCGGATGCGAAGTTAATTAAATGGTTTTGCATTACAAAAATATTTTATTTTAGAAGACGTCCCATCATCTTTTTTTATAATCTAATTCAAGTATAATTTCAGCTCTTTTAAACTGATTTCCATGACGCATATTGTCATCACCTATTCACACAAAAAAAAATACATTTACTTATTTAATCATGTCGAAGTCCTTGCAGCAATTTTTAACTTCAAGAACAAAGCATTCCAGAAAGCGATCAATCAGTACGAGCACTCCACTCGGGCAAATCATTCGGCTTATTACTTTATCTGCTCGAAAGATGCAGATACAAATGATGGCACGCACTTCGATTCACGAGTCTCTCAAGAGTTTCCCCATCTGCCGCGATAATTCCCGCCGAATATGACCCATAAACCAACTCATCAAAAAATAAATAAGGCATTCAGCCAAAAATTTTCAACGTTCAATTGCAGGTTCTTGGTTTCACTTCCACGGTTATAGAAGGACTCAAGGTGGACGTTATCGGATTATTAATTTATTTTTGTGGCAGATCATTCTTTTGGGAATGGGAAGAATGTTGAAACGGATGTTTTTACAATTTACGCGGGTGATGAGATGAGAAAACCAATTTATGAGGTGGCTTTATTTGCAAGCATTAGGACATTTAACATTTATTTTGTTAATATATATTCTGATTTTATATTGCTGAAAAGTTGCGTGCTGATGATATTTTCCCGACAATCATAAAATTATTTGCTAATTGAAAAATTATGTCAAGTGTTGACAGTTTTAAATTAGAATATTTTGCTATTTTTCCAAGGGCGAAGTGATTTATGTTGTTTTTTTTTTATAATACTATATAATTTAATCTTGGTTCTTCAAATAGGATTTAGTTATTGTGCGTTCCTTTTAGACACTGATGTAAATGTGTATGCTTGTTGCCCATATTAAAACATTCTCAATTGCACCATTCTTATAGGGTTGCATTTGTTTGACCTGTCGAAATATGATGCATTTCTTGTGAATTTTTGTGGGCTCTCCTAATAAAGCCACAAATATACGGTTTGGATGATTCATTAAACATGTCATGAGGTGTACAAAACAATTAATCAAAAAAAAAAAACGAAATGGCGTCCTACCAAAACGGTAGGTAGTCGGAAAGTCCTTACTTTCGGTGCCTTCCGCGGGTGGAAACTTAAGTTATGAACATGATAGCATCTAGGACAATACAAGAATTGTTTTTATTAATTACATTAGATTTATGAGAGAAGTTTACAGGATTATAAAAAAATATTAATTTTTCACAAAATGGCAGCACTTTGAATAAAAATTTTCAATTTTGACCGAAAAATCGGTTGTAAGTTTTGTTTGTATATAAAAATATTATTGACCAATCTTAAAAATCTTGTGTACTTCTCTGGAGAATCTTTTCAAAACGCTACGGTTAAAATTTCAAGTAAATTAGACTGCAATTGAAGAAGTTTTGTTTCCGCCTGCTCTTGAAGAAATGGTTTCGAGAAAAACTTGCTTAAAATTTTAAAACTGTTCTAAAGCACGGGAGACATTTTAGAAATTGACCTCTGACAAGCAATAACAATATATTCTTCTATTTATTGCTCTTGGATATCATTCTTAAGATGTTTATACATGATTGAAGCAAAAAAAAAAAATATTGATTTTTCAAAAAATTCAGGTAATCCCGCAGTTATAAACTCACGAAGAAAGTCACATACTTTTCTTTTGTTTGTATCATTGCCAATCACCTTCACTGATTAATAAATACACATTTATTATCTGGAAACATATTCAGCAGGCATTTATTTAAAAATAAACCTTTGTTTATCGATCAATCTTGTATTTCAATTCGAGAATGTCTAAACTTTGTATTTCCTTCAAGAAGTAACAGAAAAACGTTTTCAGTGAAAGTTTCAAATTGATCTTCGTTCGGATTTCAAGGGGATACATCTGTTGATCCCGTTGAACTCTTGTGGGCTTCAATTGCTTGTTAATTGTAAACATTCGGGTCAATTTCCCTTGAAATATTTTGTTAAAACAACATTTCTTGTGGATCCGCCGGTAGATGAAACATTCAATTTAAAGATTGTTTACCGTAAATTGTATTCCACGAAATCAATTTGTTTACACTATTTGAAAGATAGTAATATTAAAATAACAAACTGTAGTACACCCTGGTGCTTTCTTTTAGTGTTCTGTTGATCTGAATTCAGTTGATTGACTTTTCAAAAAATTACTTCATGTTTCACCTGATCGGACAGACTTATTTATTGTAACCAATTATAATGCATTCATTGTTTAAGTAAATAATATATTTGTAAGAACATATTGATTCTGCAACTTGATTGAGTCAACTTGATTGAGTCATTACCACCCCACGAAGTGTCCCAGGGAATTCTCTGGACATGGTGTTCAGGGTTTGCGGACGGTGCAACTCCAGTAATTAAACCGCGTTGGCGTTCCCTCGAGAGCACCATTTGCATTAAATTGCATCGGGGAACGCATTTTATAACTCAATTTCGCTCAATAGCGGCTTGTTCATCAAAATGATTAACTAAATAAGTATTAATAACTTTGTACGTGTGCAGTTTGCGAAGTCTGCACCATGAATTCAGCTCGTTGTATCTCTTCCACTTACCATTCATCATATATGCTGCAGTTTATATAATTAACCACCGAGTATGGTAAATTAGGCGTTTGTTTCGTGAATTACGAGCAGAAAAGTGCTAGTCAAGTCATAGATCAGTTCCACGTTAAAGAGCAATTGCTTCAATTACCCACTGCAATTTCAATGCAAATTTTATATCTAATTAGTTCTGATGTTTACCATAATGCCACATACACTTTTAAAAATGTATTTAATTATATAAATTTTACAAATTTGTGAAACCTTAATTAATTTTAAATAAGCATTTCTCTCCATTCAAAAATATTCAAATTTATGGAAAACACTTTGGTTTTGTTTATAGAACACAGTATTTTTTCAAAACATCTTATATCAGGAACAATTTTAAAATAAACTAAACATTACAAATAGTGATTTAAGATTCTTGAAAACTAAGTAATTAAAAAATTTTGTATTTCAGG
This sequence comes from Leptogaster cylindrica, assembly GCA_963082835.1. Lineage (NCBI taxonomy): Eukaryota > Metazoa > Arthropoda > Insecta > Diptera > Asilidae > Leptogaster > Leptogaster cylindrica. Next base: position 21,917,779 of record OY720106.1, on the reverse strand, counting down.
AGGCCACAATTCTATCGTGTTGGCCGAAAAATTGTTCTGCTTCCATGGTAGGTTGTAATATTAAATATGTATCCCTTATTCTTTAATATATTTTTTTCAAGCAAAACTCTACAGTCATAATGTTAAATGTTGTAAACGGTACAAAAATATTTAAAAATTTTCTCTATAATCTTATTCCCGTTTCTTTATCTATATTATTATTGTCCATTTATGTTGCATGCTCTTGACCGAAATAAAATGCAATTGGCATGACTTCTCCTAGTTCCTGGAATTGCAGAATCACTTAATGTGTTTAAAATTAAATATGTTTAATGTTCATACAATTCTGCAAAATTATGTATAGAAAATATTGATGATTTTAATGTATCGTATAAGAAATGACAGTGAGATTCATGATTCCACATGTTTCTTGCCCAATAAAATATCGTTTTTACTTCAATGCAATCTTCAGAAATATTTTACTTTTTTGTAATTGTTTCAATGGTTCTTGAGTTTGATTATAATGGAATAAATTTTAAGCTGTTGTGTGGAATTCCTGATCATGTACTTGTATAAATATCATATTTACAATTATTCATAGCATTATGGTTTTCTCTCTCCTTTTCTAACTACATAATATGTAATTTGTTCAACGCAGAATAAATAGGAAAACACAACAACTACAGCAATGGGGCATTAATACTTGAGAAACTTTTACCTTTATTTATTCGTTTATTGTGCTAAATTTTGTGGTTTAAGTTGAGAAAAGGTTGTTAAAGAAATTCCGATAACAATAAGAACCCAAAAATTCTGCACATTTAGCTTTTTACCAGACATTTACAGGTGTAATGTGTTAAATATTTCTGGCGACAATAATTTCATTTCATGCACGGCGATATTTACACGTCAATCGTAATTTCATGAACAACTGTTCGACATGTTAGTTAAGGATCGCGCAAGGGAAATTGATAAGATAAATCCACGCAGATAACGATGAGTGGCGATAAGGTTATCGTATCAAAAACTAAGCCTACCACCATAAATAATTGCCTTCAGTAAGACGAAAGCGAATTATTCCTTTTTGTGTTTCCAAACGATAGCACGCAGTTAGATTTAAAGAAAACATTTTCGATAAACATTTATATCTGACAATCATTGTTGTTTTGAAAGTGTTCGCAGCAAAACGTATGCATTTTGTGTCTGGAAATGAAACTGTTGAATTTGGAAATTGTTTAGAATCGATTGGAGACACTTGACGTTGTAGTAGTTTTTTTTACTTAAAAGTACACTATTGAATACGTATTACATATACCAGAACTATGTTCAAATTTAAGAAAGATAAACTAAAGTCAGAAATATTGACTATTCTTCCTAACGAGCCAGTTGCAAAAAATGGCAAACATCTAGTTTTAGACAACACCCGCTGGGAGGCAAGTATTTTTTTCCTGATGATTTCTAATTAAATACATTGTTTCACTATAATATATTCCAGTATTAATTATTTCTATTTTTATTGTATTTTTCAGAGAAGATTACATAAGGAATTAATGTCTCTGATCAAAGAACCTCCTCCAGGAGTAACTGTTGATTCTGAAAGCATTAGTCAAAATTTATTGCAGTAAGTAATCGGATTATCGAACACTTTAGAAATCAAATCAAACTTGTTTATTAGTGAGATGCAACAATGACATTGTGTTTGTTTTTGTACACTACAATCATTTGACCATAAATATGTGTATGAAAAGTGCTATTGTTTTATTATTTTTTCATTCATTTATTTTATTAGTGTTTTAAATAAGTGAGCTTTCAAAAGTTTTGTGCATTTAATGGGATAATTTTTAAAAACAAAACTTCAATTTGAAATAGTTTGAAATACTTTTCAAATTTTATTTCTTCGTTAAGTGTTTTGTTATTGAATTGTTGTTTTACATTGTATTTCGAAACACAATTGGAATTTTTGTTTATAGTATTGTGTTAGTAATTTCTAAACAGTTTCCTTTTAGTTTTTAATCAATGTTAGTACATAATTATTTTACTTTTTTGCAGTTGGAAAATAAATATAGATGGTGTTGAAGGAACACTGTACGAAGGCGAACATTTTCAATTACTATTCAAATTTAACAACAAATATCCTTTTGATTCGCCTGAGGTAAATATTCTTTGTGACCAAATTGTTAAATATTTTATTGATTCATGTATTTTCACGTAGGTAACATTTATTGGACCAAATATTCCAGTACATCCGCACGTTTATTCCAACGGCCATATATGCTTATCGATATTAACTGATGACTGGTCGCCAGCCTTATCAGTGCAATCTGTCTGCCTTAGTATATCATCTATGTTAAGCAGTTGTCGCGAGAAAAAGAGACCGCCCGATAACACGATTTATGTTAAGACGTGCAATAAGAATCCTAAAAAAACAAAATGGTGGTATCATGGTGAGTAAACAAATGGTTTCCTAATTTCTTCTGTTCTGAAATCCGACACAATCAAACTTATTAAGATAAAGCACAACGTAAAAAGTATTCTATTGTGTAATGTTATATTATAAGATATTTTTAAATCACGATTGATTTGCGCAAATTGATTTTTTTTTATCTTGTATTTTGATTTCTTTTCAAATATACCTACTTACAAAAATATTTACACTCTTTATTTGTTATCAAATTGAACTCTCTTATACATAGACAGTTATAGTATGTTCTTCAGCATTTCCTAGACTTGCAATCGAATATTTATTATGAAAAATACAATCGTCAGATCAATGACCATTTTCTATTTAGTTTGATTAAAATTTATCAATAATAATTAATCGATTCAATATATGATTCAAAATATGATAATATAATGCAGATAAGTAAATAATTATGCACAAACAAAGTCGACCTTAAAATTGCGTGTGCTTTCTCATGTAGATCGGCATAAGATGTTTACTCGTATTTTTTCCAAAGCAAATTTGTATAGATAACAATTGGAATGATTTTAGCTACAGATTGTTTTTTGAGACACTTTGTATCGGTGCTAACAATCAAGTATCTTCACAACTATTAATTTGCTTGTTTTCGTAGTAATAAACTCTTTATCTTGTTTTCTAAGAATTTTGTTTATCATTGTCGGTTTTCTACTCGATGCTTCCCGTTGTTTATCTCTTGATTTACGTTTAATTACAAAACAATTATGTTTTAAGTTTTACTGTATTTGTGATGATATAAATATATTCTTTGTTTTATTTTCAGACGATTCCGTATGAATTTTCCGTCAATATATTGGATATTTTACTAGTGATCTACATCCGATTGTATTTAATCCAAATTTTAGTTAATAACAAAATTAATATGTGATGTCTCAAAGAAAGTAAATAAATAAATAAATGCATTACACAAAAGGAATGAGAAGAGCTAATTAATCGTTAATATAAAAATTTATCGAAAGAACATCCATCAAACATTCCAACAATGTGTTTGTAATAATGTACAGGATTTTTATAAAAACAAATAATAATAATATAATAGATAAATGTTTTCAATTCGCTAAACTAATGTGTCTTCGATTAAGTATGCTGGATAGCATTCATTTTTTAGTGTTTTGATTATTATTTTTAGAATTTTTGTGTAGACAGTTGTATGACTTCTCTGTGGTATAATCAATTAGTTATTTACTCTTACTCTACCTTTTCTTTTTATTTATATGCAAATAAAAATTAAAAGTTATAAATCTTATTTTAAGTAGATATTTTACATACAATACAAAAATATATACAATATCTTTTTAAAAAGTGTATACGTGTTTGCTTTACTCTGCTCCATTTTTATACTCTCCCTATAGATGGAGGGTATATTTAGTTTGAGGGAACGTTTGCAAAAACCTGCAAAGAGTGGTGACAAAAAAATGTATTATATTTCCATTATTGGTGAAAAAAACCATTTTTGGTTAGTCTGTCTGTCTAGCTTCGACGATAACTCGTGAACACTTAAACCAAATTCAATGATGAACAAAATCGGGCAACACTTTCTTAATGCTATCATATAAGACTAAATCATTTCAATGCACCAACGTTCATTTTCTCTAATTACTTACATATCAACTTTACTTCCTTCTATTTCGAAAAACAGAACTAATCCTTCCTTCCTTACTAATAATAATAATTAATTAAATAAGTGCGATAGTGGATTTGTTTGTTGGTTTGTTCTTTTCTGCAGCTATGAAGCGACGGATCGACGTGATATTCTGCATGGATATAGTTAAAGAGTTATTGACTACTTTTTAAACCGGCGGTACATACGGCTCCAGCGGGATAGCGCATAACCATGACGTTTCTGCGTCAGCAAAAATGACTGCACTCTGCACATACAAAAAAAAAAAAAATAAACTCATATATAAATTAACTTTTAATTTTCGTTTTTTTTTCCTTAATTTCAATTGAATTCCAGCTTAACTTGGTTTTTCCTCGAGTAAACAAAATTGAATCGAAATGATGTCAAAAATAATCAAATAATCGCAGCTCAATAGTTGCACAGTCGATGGGAGTAATTTTGCTAAGATGTGCATTTGAGAACAAACGTAATTTCAGGATGATCGACTGAGTAGCGAAATGCAATTCGTACTCGAACTTCGAGTACCTCTGGTTAGAGTTTATTTTTGAGTATACCCAGAGACATACATATCATATTGTAACAATTTATCATATAGGCACACTTAACATTTTTTACTCCGTCTTCTTTTGCATAATGTTGAAATTTCAGAAATGCAAACAAACAGTCCTTATAACATTCCAATTCCATTTTAGCCAATTATAGTGTCTGTTCCTTTCCTGTAGTTCCTTGAGTGAGCGAGAAGACATACTCTTTGGGTAAAAGACATACAACATTCTTGTTTAATAAATTTATTTTTGTCTTTTAGATAATTCTAATAGCAATAGTTATATTATAATAATAATAATAATAATATTAATAATAATAATGTGGATGTACTCTTAAGCGAAGTGGATCTACTATTTTCGTAATATATTACCTTGTAATAGCAATAATATTAATATATTACATTTATTCAGTTTACATCGAATCACTGTAAATATCACAATTTAGTTAACATACATAATATTATATAATAATATATAGAAGTTCCCAACGCTTTTGCACATTTATGTGGCAGAAATAAAAAGAAACAAAATTCTCGGTCCAAAATACATAAGCACGACTATTATCCAGCTATAGCAGACGGAAGTCACTCTTAGCTGCGTTAACACTTAGGAAATACATCTTTTGTTCAGTGAATTAATGGAAATAGTAGTATTACTTGTACATTTAAGATTTATAAAGTTGCTTACAAGAGTATTTTATTTATTTACTTTTTTTTTGTATTGGTTTTTTGGATACATCTGCTACAGCATTTCTGCGATTTTACATTGAACAGTCAATTTACACAAAATGTTATTTATAATTCTTACACAACGTACTCACATTTAAGACACTTATAACTACTAACGGTTGCTCATATCAGAGCAATATCGTAGTACGCGAACTTATGTTTCGCTATGATATGATTTCTAGCTCCAGATGTGTTACATCATCGCTTAGTAAATTTTGGACACAATCCTTGGATGTAGAAATTCAGCATTAAATTCAATTGTAGATATATTCAACTGTTGAAATTCTTTAAAACAAAAACCATGTGGATGTAATTTCATAAATCCATTTTTTGCGACTTGAAAATTAAAATCTCCAGCCGTACAGCAATTTCGGTTGATTGAAGAGTTTGTTGGACTTTAGGCGATCCCATGTTACCATGTTGATTTATTTTGTCTCGATTTTTAAATGTCCTTCTGAGTTTAGCTAAATTTATGGGGGAATTTAACTAAATGCAAATTGGATTTAGGCTGAACTTAATGTTACGGCACAACTACTGCTTTACTCAATAAGCGACCATAAGCCTCTGCAAATTATTATGGAAAGGAACTGCTTAAATCCAATTTATAATACTGAAGATGTAATGTTTTGTTGTGAAACAATTAAATGAAGAAAGCATTTTCGGCGTCCTCATATTTACCACAATTCCTCAAAAGCACATTGGTTTTCGTATGTTTTGCATTCAGCAGTTACAAATTTGAGTAAATAATTCATTAATGATAAAACAATTCTGAAAATTTCCATAAATTATTTTCAATCCAACTTGAAGCTTTCCGGTGAATTAATCATTTCTAAAAAACTCGTTGCTCTGTGTGCAAAATGTGGTAAAAATTCCTCATGCGTTGGGGTCCCACACTTTGCTTAAACTATGTACTAGTACGGATTACTATCGTCACTGAAATATGATACAAAAAAAATTTTCATGCCTCGTTCTATGTTAAACTTCAACTCTACCTCTGTAGAGCCATGGCCTCATCGAAATCTGGTTCCCCGTCATCTAATTTTGCGGATCCGTTGCAAATCCGGCATTTACAACAAATAATACAAGGTGCCGCCAACAATAGAAGGGGTGAGGCCACTAACAGAAGTATTCCGAAACCGGCAAAAATACCAATCACTTGTGCTCTGTGCCAAACTACAGATGCACGGGAATGTCCTAGTTTGTTTTTGCATGGCCCCTTGTCATAGTGGCGCAGCAGGAAGTCATCCTGTTTGAAAAAAATAACATATATATCAACAATTTGTGGCAACTGAATTTTCTTGTTTAAACTTACATCCAAGCTTGCCAAACAATACCAGCAGAAGACGTGCTTACAACGCTTGCACATCATTTGAGCACAGCCTTCGTCCTTTTCAATTGGCACAGCACACATTGGACAGCGTTTTATGAGGTCATTGTCAAGGAGGATGGCAATCGAATCCTCCTGACCCTCCTCGGCTAGACGTTTGTTGTTTTCCTCACATGTTGCGCTTCCATGCCACTGAAAAAAAATTATTTAAGATTTGTTTCTGAACATAAAAATATTTTGTGCACAATTACCGGCTTCTTGCATCCTGAGCAGAATTCATCCTTGCACGTTGGGCATTGCACCACACACAAAACATGTGTTATTGAATTCGCCTTATTCTCGTTGGAGGACGACGAGGCTGTTGGTGTTGCTCCCACGAGACAAATTGTTTCGCAGCCGGCACGTGGGCACCATGTACGTGTTTTGTCTATTTCGATTTCTGAAAAAGAAAGTGAAACCCATGAAATCCGAACGGTATGCACAGTTAGTAAAAGAAATTCCAGCAACAGATGTTGTGTGTCTCATCAATGCCTCTATAAATCTAGGGTATTCCAGCTTTCTGGAAAAACACATATAACGTTTAAGGTTTCCTTTTTTTGGAAGGGATGAATCGAGATGGTACCTTTGCAATTTTCTTGCTGAAATCCTTTCATTAATATTTATTATTTTCAAGAGGCACATTTTGATATTGGATTTGCTGTCCAATATTCCACTATAAAAATATATTGTCCGCGAATGTATTGTGTCCGTTTTAAATACAGGTTCCCAAAGGATTGTGTTTTTAAGGCATCTGTTATCAAAACAAAAAAAGTAAAATTCGATGAATCTTTTGTTGAAAATAATATTTATAAATTCAGTTGTTGCACATCAATCGATTTGTTTCCGTCTGGAGGGAGAAATATTTTCTGGATACCGACATACAGCACTCAATAAATTTTGATAGATGGTTAAGGGAATCCTGGTTACTTCACCCCAAATGTAGATGATAAATTTGACTTAATTTCGATATAAACGATGAGCTTATATGACAGGTGAAATCTGTTCTCCCGGATAACGATAAGAATTACAAGTGCCTTGGAGAGATTTAAGGCACGATTATTCCATGTCTCATTTGATGCATCACAGTAATGTGTCCACAGCATTTTGAATGAAGCCATAAATTCGTTCTGACAGCATAAGAATATTTAATTTGAAATTTCTCAATATTCCATTCCCATAATTCTGGAGTTTAAAGTCGACTTCATTATTCAAACATGGAAAAGAGTTTAAAAACAGCCATGGCATTTTAATTTGAGTTCAAGTACCAAATAAATTGTGGAAGTTTTCGGACGATTTCCTTCGAGGTTAAAATCAATGGAATGGAAAAGTTTTTAGAAAATACATTTTACGAACAACGTTTTTGAATTCAACCAGAGAAGAGTGACGCAGTATGCAGACGATATTTTTAATCTACTAAGATGTATTCGATTGAGCTCTGTGTCGTTACAAAACTGAAGTTCAAAAGAACCATTTTTTTTCGCTTTACAAAAAAAAAGTTATTCACGGAGCTGATGGAATTTGTTTTCCTTGCATAACACTAAGCAGTAAGCTAAAAAGGAACTACTGAAACGAAATCACTACAGATGAGTTAGTCGCATACAAAAAAAGGAATTTAAAATGAGATAAGGTTGGAAAAATTTTCAAAAGTAAGTACGATGTACATATATGATTTCCATGTCCTTTCAATTTCAGAAATGATTGAGTCAAATATTTAAGGCTAATACGAGTACATTTTCTAGCGAATAAAAATACTACGGATACGGATATCTGAAATCGAAACTTAAAACATAGCATCCTGACTGAATCGTCGATCATCATCAAATACATATATAACATTCTATATGTATAAACCGAAGCCACAAAACAGCACAATAAACAATTTTCTGAAATTTCTTTCAAACAACAGCAGAACTCGTAACATCCGAAGATAGCTGAAACCTTTTGAACGAACACAGTTCGTATCAAAATTATCTCAATTCCATGTGAAGTCCTTGAAGCATGCCAATTGAATGGAGCATTCATACCTGCTATCATTTGCAGCCCTACAATGGCATCGTTTATGGAGTAAATTATGGAAAATATTTGGAACGTGATCCACTTTTCACAAAAGTGGGACATTCAATAAATTGCGAAGTAAAAATATAATAGTTGCTAAGGGAACCAGTTGGAATCCATAAATCTTCTGCTTATGGCAAATCCACTAAAAAGAGAGAACATTGTTATTCATACAATACGGAAACATTAAAATTGCTGCATTGAACTTTAGCATATGCGACACCTTTATGTTGTATTGTATAACAAGCATTTCTAAACATTATCCTTAAATATTGTGAATGGATTATAAAATCCGGAAGGAACAACAGGATTAGTGAGTGAAAATCCTTTAAAAACTTTCTTCATGAGAAAAGAAGAAAAATTACATTAATATCTACAACGAAAGGGTTAGATCTATTTGCAGTGCACGAAACCCAGGATACAAGTTACCCGAAATACGGCTGCATTAAGTGAGATATTTATTCGATATTTATCTGGAATTTCGTGGAAATAAATTAAGCTGAGTAAGCTCCCCCCGGGGGTGGAAAACGAGGATCCTGTAAGATGCGATAAAACCGGAATGACCTACTTGATCATTAATTCTACTGTGCTTTCGTTGAATTATATTTTAGTGTTCGCAGAAGAATTCTGCCCACACAGCCCCAAAGTGCAAAACGGTGTCGAACGTTCTTATGTTACTTGAACTGCAGGATACTCATGCAGGGCTTTAGATAAGTACCTTAAATATATCGACTTTGTTTATCTATTTAGATTTAGCGCAACAGGAACGAATTGAAAACACAGCAGCACAGCTGGATGTTTCTTGTAAACTTTAGATTAATTGAGCTGCTAAATGATTGACATTTTTAATTCATCTACCTATATTAACTTTGCGGAAGCTTGCTTGTTTATTTGTGTATTTGTGCCGTTAAGGCAAATCTTCCGACGGTAAGTCACCTTTTCGCTTTTCTTAATTAATTTTAATTGAAAGAATTTTGAAAATACTATTTGTAGATGAATTATAGTAAAAACATTGTTTTTATGGGTTGGTTTTTGTACAATTTATTTTTACAATTCCGAGGCTATAAATCAACAAAGCAGAATAATTAATTTCATTTTGATTTTTTTTTTAATTCCCAAGTATTTAAACCAAGCACTAATATTATTCTTCCAGTTTCTTTCATCGCGCAAGAATGAGTTTCTATAATATACAATTTTGACAACTTCTTTGCAGCATTTTAGCCAAGAAAATATGCTTAAACAACAAATAACATGAAATATTATTTTTTAACCATAAAATCTGAAATTCATATTATTATTTTCGACATCCTCAAATTTACACGAGCTGTTGAACCCGTAGCCTTGTGGACTCACTTCACAATTCTATTTTTACACTGATGCTTAAAAAATCAAAATACAAAAAATTGTGAAGCTGTAATTCGCAATTTGAATGCAATGACGTTTAAAGAGTGCAGTTTTCAATAAAATAAAACCAAGCAAAACTATATTGCGTATAAATTTTTGATTCAATTACTTTGAGGACGTGAACATTTTTTTTTATGTTGAAAAAACAAACAACAAAATCACTCTAGCATTTAACTTTAATTAAAAAATATATAACGAAATAAATAATGGAATTCGTTGACGTTAAGATGATGAAAATAGTTTTCTCATTTTCTTTAAGACGAAAATAAACTAAATTATAATAAATTAAGATGGAGAAAAAAAACTTTAGGCAATGCTCTTTTACCCTTTTATACACTTTAAAGAATTTTGAGAGATTAACATTTCAAAATATTACAATAAAAATTAATAATAATCATGTGTCCAAATTTGTTCATATTTATTTCAGGAAAGTCCTTGGTCTGACTATTTTGGGTGTTGCTTTGCAATTACATGTTTAAAATGCGAAACATTCCACAAATGGAAAATCCACGCATTTACGTTGGTTATTTTATCAAAGAGTGGCTCATTAAAGAAATATTGCAATTGGGGATGCATAATTTCATTAATTGCGAATATCGATAGATATGTCTTTGTAATAACCCTTAAACAATTTCAAGGATTGCGATTGATAAAAGGACTTGAAAAGAAAAGATCACACGAACACATAATACTGGATTATTTATCTGGTTTAATATGCAATATAAAACAATTTCATAAAGGTTAACAGAAGTTTTTCAAATTCTTCAACATTTACCTTTGTATAATAACTTTTAAAAAATAATACAGTAAACTCTCAAAATAATCAAGTTCCTTATTTAAAGGCAAATTGAAACCCCGAGACTCGGGAGAAGTTTATACTATATTAAAAAAAACATACAAGCAAGAGCTGAGGTAGGCACAGGAAATCGTTTGCGCTGTAAACCCTTGGAGCTTTCCTTTTTTTTTTGCAATAGCATTTTTCCTTAGGCATTGATTTTATCTAAGAATTTTTAATGCAGTTCCCGAAAATCGTGCTGATTTTCATGGAAAGATTGTTGTCAAATAACCTTCGTTCAAAGTCTTTTAATACATAAATTATTTTTTTAATTTGTGTCATTCATATTTTCAGTTAGGAATTGATGATGTATTTGACCTGGTTTAGAAGGATTTTGTTTTAATTAAGATTTGTGTTTGAGCATTTTTTATATTGATAAATGGTGTAAAGGTTATTATTCACTGGATTAATTATAAGTTAAACAAATTTGAAAAATGTGTATTCATTTTGAATAATGCCACAAATTTTTAGATTTGAAATCTCTCATTTTTCTTATTAAATCATTTTATAATAAGGGTTGTTTGGGGTTCTTGGAGGTTAGGCAAATATAGACGAATTTGTTTGCGAAGTTATAACGATAATAAAAAATATTTTTTTTTTCCAATTTTGCTTACGCTTATGCAGCTCGTAAAATCAAATTTTGAAATGAGCAATAAATTACCAAAAGTATTTCTTTTTAAATAAATTCTTGAAAGAATGCCAAATTATTTAGATTTTATTTTCGTTTTGGGTAAATGTAGCCAAAAACCATCGCTACAAAAGCTAGTAAACAAACAATGTTTTCAAAAGCAATGTTTCATAAAAAGTATTGTAATCGAAGGGTTGTCTTTTGTGGAAGATAGCCTTAGAATTCAATCAAATTTAGTTTTATAATAATTATTTTAATTCTAATGAGCTTACATTATAGTAGGTATATTGTTAACATTACCCACCTCTGTTTAACCGATAGCGATGATGTTTTTCCATAGTTTCCGGTGAACAAAGAGCGGCGATTTCCGCCAGCGTGACAATTCCTTGCTCAGGACATTCACCATCCGGACACGAGATTTCGTAGGCACCTTCCGATATTTCAACATCCACGTACGTCCGCATGCACTGTGAATTAGAGAAGAAAAACATCCAATGAAAACAAATTGAACAGAAGCCAAGTGGAATTTATCTGGGAATTAATTAATCAATTCAGAGGTCACTAACACGATTAGAAAGTGCCATATTTAGTTGAACTGTGAACCGGGCGTAGAGCCGGAGGCTGGTTAAGATGGTGCCAGATAGGGACATCGACGACGGTCATCAATGGAGTGTAATCGAGCTGAGCGCAACACAGATTGGATTGGATTGAATTGTTTTTGTGCGATGATTATAATTGACCGCCTAAAAAGCACATCTTTAGTCTGGAAAGCTCTTTGCATTGTGTCTGAGGTATCAACCTCCGTCGCGGCAGTTCAGCGAGATTCGTGTAGTCTATTCCATACCAACCGTATTCAAAGTATTGATGGTGGAGGAAAATGTTTTTTTCAAAATAAACAAATCTCCAAAGAATTTTCTTTTAATTTGCAATATCCCCATTGATATAATTATATAGTGCTTGTCGTGTCTTTTCATCAATAAATGTTTTCAAGTAATTTGCATTTTAGTTTTTGTGTCTTTAGCAATTTGGAAAACTCTGCTCAGCGAAAATGTACCAAAGTATTCAAACTTCCCACTCGATTGCCATAAAACCAAGATTGATGGACATAAAGTAAAATTGAAATGTAATCAAAACACTCGCGATTGAACAAAGTTTTTGATAACTAAGAAGCGCTATTCACCGAAAACCCTTTGAAGTCATTCGAGCCACGAGAATTTCATGTAAATAAAGTCATCGTCACAACAGGAGATGGAAAGTTCCTGGAACTGCAGCAGAATTTAATCTTTTGTTTCAACAATTTTACCATCAAGTTGCAGGTACACGAAGGGCCGGGGTTTGACGGTGCCCCACACAAATTGAATAAATTTGAATGTATTAGCGCGTTTGATGATGGAAAGTCTCTCGAATGCCAACGCGAATGTAGCACAAATCAACTGTGAATTACTTGTGCTATTATTTCGGAGTTTGGGGGACGGGGAGGCAGCAAACGATGAAGAATAGCGCCCATGAGAGGAACTGATGGAAGTTGGGGTTTGCGCTTCCTTTCATTAAATATCATCATTCTAGTGATCAATCCAAACCGAAAGAATTGGATTATGCCCGACTCCCAGAACCTCTGGTTGATCTTTATTACCATTTTTTGTCTACTCGAAGCAGGGAAAATTGAATAAAATTTTCATAAACGAGGGAACGGTCTGCATAAAATTACTTTCGAAATTAATGTATACGAAGCAAAAGAAGAGTTTTGAGTAATCAATGCTGATTTAATGGATGATAATTTGCAATTATCCACCCCAATGAAATGTTTTGTGTCGACTTTAATTACACGGCGGAGGCGAATTGCTCGTGTTAAGTAATGGCATTGGAACGCCCCCAATGTGAACCCTTTTGTTGATTAATCTGAGTCCCGAGGAAGTGAGGCAGGTCAAAGGGCTAATTTAAATTCTATTAACAGAGACGAACCGAGCTGCTAATAGGAAAATGTAGAACAAACTTCTTAATTTAAGCGAAGCGTCAGCGGAGGTCTAACATTACTCTCCAACTTGGCATAATTACTTTTTTTATAGTTTTGTAAAACTGCTTGAACATATACGAGTAGATTTTTGTTTCTAAAAGAATAGTCATCCAAATTTATCTTCATTAGTAACAAAGGCGTATTGCTGCAGCCGCATGTAAATTTGAGGTGAACGTCAAGAAGTGAGTCGTACACAGATTTTTGGGTCGCGATCAAGCTCAGATAATTTTTGTAAAGTGAACCAGAAGTTATTAGGTAAGGAAAAATGTATTGCCTATAAAATAGCAATTTGGATCACTAAATAATAATTAATTAGAGCTATCAATGAACAAAAATTAGAAAAAACCACCCGCGAACAGAGATCACCCAGCCAACCAGAGAATTGTTGCAACGGGAGAAGACAGTCAAACCCTTATTTTAATGAAACGTTAGTGAAAATTTGTTGACTAAAAGCAAAAATCACACTCATGAATGAAGGGTCTATTCACAATTGATGCCTTGGAAACGCAGATTGAAATGTGAATTCGATTTGCACACCTATATCAAATAAACAGAAGTGTTTCGGTTAATTCCATTAATAAAGTTAGGAATAAAGTATTTTACTAGAATTTTATGTTGGTTGTTTAATTTACAGATTTGTTGGCACTATAAATATATGCATTAGTGTCTTCGTTTACATTTATGTTGACTCGAGTCGTATAAATTTGAATCAGATTGAAGGATTAATTTAGACTTACAATCAGTTTTGATAGAGTCATCTAAAGTAATGGGATTTATTAATTAAATTTGCATTTTCGAAAGGATACTCTGTACACATCAAAATGTAAAACCATTTGCGATTCGTTTTATTTCCATCAAGAGATTTGCAGAGGACATGAATTATTTGCAGTATGTCGTCAATAATTTTGGATTATTGGATTACTCTTATGAAATATGAAATATTTTCGGCATGTAAATTTTCCAAACTGACAAGAATTGATTACTCAATGGGAATTGTGAATTAATTGTATTCAATTTTAGTTGTTGATATATAAGAGAATTACAGTTACTTTTTTAGCCATTTTCCCAGCTGATTAATTTTGTAAATTGATATACCTACTGACTTATATATTTTCCATCCCGCTACTGGTTCGAAAGTTGCTATTTCAATTAAAAATTGAAATGCAATTTTATAATGTTTCCTTATTTTTTCAATAGAATTCTTCCAGTTAATTAAAATGCGACGAAAGAACCTTCTAATTTCTGTCCATTCTCTGCGCTTTATTAACACGGAGACAAGTGAAACCATTTCGGAAAATAACGTAAATCTAATAAACTCGCTAGAGCTGTAATTTTAATCCTGGTCCACAGCTCTGGAACGAACATGTGTCCCTATGGAGGCAATGTGTGATTTATATTAAAGCGGATGCACACCGAACTCCCACAGCAATACCTAATTTACGGGTCCCAACTGTCTTCATAATTTAAAGAGTTGCTGGAGCGCAGGAAGCAAAAAATATTTTCCTTTATTCAAGTCACAAAGTTTTAAGATCTACAAGGGAACTTGGTGTCGTTACAGAAGTTGGAAAACACTTTTTGGTTCACCGTGAGTAACTTGTCGTCGAGCATGGCTTATAACTCGGATGCTACTTTTCACGCGCCGCGCCGCCCCGTCTCAGGAAAGTTAGTATCCACTAATTCAGACATTGCGGGGTGAAAGTTTAAGAAGTGCCTGCTCCAATTCAATTATCCTTTCCGTTATTGCACTTCACTACCTCGTCAGGTGGAAATTGTAACCTCCTGGGATTCGATGGAAATGAATTTCCGTTGAATGTGCCAAGTCTAGACCGGATTTGGTATTGACAATTTTCAATTTCCAGTTATGCCGAACAATTTCCATTCATTGTGCAACTTTCCGCCAATATTTGTGACTCCACTTCGCTTGTAAATTCACACTGTACTTTTTTCCGTATGACTTGGAGGTAATTAATTTTATTATTCATTGCAAAATACAATCTTGAAATATTTTAGAATTTTAGGATGGGGTTTTTTTAAGCAAAACGGATAAGGAAATATATAAAAAAAATTGTACAGTGCTATTAAAATGGTGCTTCCTTGGAAATAAAAAGAATATTTCGAATTGATACCTTTATGACTTATGAAGATAATGACAAAAAAGTAAGAATTCGCTGAAAGTAAATTCAAAAATTTTATTGCGTATGGAAGTCTTTTAATTGCACATAAAATGAATGCATTTTACGGCGTTTCGCTTAACTATATTTAAAAAAACAATTTGATACAATATGAATCCATGGTCGGTTGGTAAATGAAAGGGATATCGCTGACTATTATCTGTGTAAATGTCTGAACTCAAGAAGGCGGAAATTAGGTTCATTGCATGCAAATTTTTGCTGTGAGTGATCCGTGATGCGTGAGTTCTCATCGCCACCAATCTTCCACGCCAAGTGAAAGCTCCTTCAATTACAACACAAATTGTCTATTGTCTTCAATTTATTGCAATGAGACTTTCTATTTTAATTTAAATTTCTGCGCCTTGTACTTGTCACAGTCTGCGTCTGCAGTTGTAATTCTTCCCATTAAGAACAGTTGATATTGTTGACAAATTTGCTAAACAAATAGATTGATAGACTGTTGTTATAATCTTAAACTTTTGACAAACGCTGACGTAGAATTTTCTCGCCGTTTATAAGCTAATGATAATCCTAATTAAAATGAAGTTTATCAAAGTAAAACATTTAAATATTTTCGTTGCGGTAATTGTGGTTGACATTTCCGAATTCCCTCCACCAAAAAATATTCAATATTCATTTATAATTAATTGAATGATTTGAAATTGTTGCGACGGGAAAATTCCAATAATGTTTCAATTCCCGAATACGCTCCCCGGGTGTACTTGTAATTGTTTATAATTCGAAAAATACAGTTGGCAAGAGCTTGAATTAATTATAAATAAAAGTGTAGGTACGTGAATTTGATGAGAACTCATTAGACATGTTGTAAAATAAGGACAGGACAGATTTTAATGAGAGTTTAATTAAATAGAAAAGAGATTTTGAATATTTTGATAGAAAAGCTGCATTAATGTAAACGAAATTTCGGTGTATTTTTTTTAACCTTCCATCTTCAGAAGTTAAAGTGCAAAATATTGTATTAAAGCAAAAACCCATTCAGTTTTAATAAGAGGAATGCGTGATTTGCTTGCTCTAGTTACATCTCTCAATTATCGTAAAAGCATTCGAAGAATTCCACTTCGACCACGATCAATTGAAATGAAATGGTTAAACATATAAATGAGCACGTTCGAAAAAAAAGCATTTTTATAATATTGTAGTATTCAATTCGATTCTATTAAATGACAGTTTTTGTTTCGAAATGTGACTATTTTAGGCAAATTTCAGCGTCAGGAAACTGAAAACTCATCGAATTTGAAGAGTTAATTAAAATATTTTCATTGATTGACTTGATTGAAAATTAAAAAATGCACTCCAATTGCAGTCAATATTGATGAAAATGGACACATGAGAATACAGCTGGAATCAAATTAGCAAATTCCACGAAATTCGAGGAAACATTGTGCATTAAGCCGGATTTGCTTGTTTTCCTTTTTTCGTGCTTCCCATTTTCAGTTTGGAAGGTATTTATCCAAATATTCTGGTATTAAAAATCGGAAATGAAATATCACGAGTAAAAATAACTGTGACAAACTTTGATGTTATTTTTTGTAGTGCTACAAATTTCAATCGATTTTCCGATAATTCTAACATTTTCGTTCGTTTTCTGCTCTTTGAACATAAACTACCGAAAAGAGATATAAAAAATCGAAAAATCCTTGCTTGTTGCAATAACAATTGCGGATTGAGTTAAGCATATAATGTTTCGTTTGTTTAATTAATCCAGGATTTTGAGAGAGATTTTCGAATACATAATGCTGAGAAGTTAATTGAATTCAGGCTCCAAAAATTCCAAATATTTTGCAAATGAATACAGCATCTAGAATTTATGTTATGTGATAGATTCGATTGCATTTTGATGCTGTGCAAATGTGGAATCCTGGAATGAAAGCAACAACAAATACCTCGTGGAAACACAAAATTAATTGCAATGCCGATGCGGCAGCAAATTCAATGTAGAATGCTTCAATTCGAACAACAGAAACAATTTACGATATTCGGTTGCAACATGAATTTTCTGTAGATTCCTCTCGGTTCGGACAATTGTGAGAATAATCACTTTGGAAACCCAACCGACTATAAAGGAGATAACCGAGGTGTCTGCAAAATACCCGCTTACTGCTTCCACACTGTTGCATTCATTATTTTGCCAATGTACACTGCAAGGACAATAAGACCACGAGAAGCATGTGTGCTCCTTTCGCTGGTAAAGCACGAAAAGCAATTTAGTGAAGCCCTGCAGAAATAATTTTACGTATTTTTGAACAGAAAATTCAAGGATTTATTTTCATTTGTCAAGCTGAAAGTTGAGCTTAATTGAAGTACTTCACCGAAAGGTCTTAAAGTTGATACGTTATGCGAATAGGTACTGTGAAGGGGTTAAAACCCTCTCGCAATAATTTTTCATTTCACAATATTGCTTTGAGCTTTCAAAACTCTTGTTTAATTGAGTTTCACGGACATTTTTCGGTTTTTTGCTCTATAATCAATTTCCCTTGTTAACTACATCACTTTTTTAGCTTTAACGCAAAGAATTTCCGATGGCGTTTTACTTTTCATTGCTTTTACTTCATTGCATCATAGAATTTTTAATTAGTTCTGATGAAATGCAATTCAGTGACTAAATGATGACGACATGTGCTTTAGAAAACACTGATTGCTGGACCCAAGTTAGGTTTCACCGGTAAAAGTAAAATTCAGTTTATTGAATCATTGTTTTGTAAAATAAAAAATATTAATTAATTTTACAAATTGTATTATGCAATAACAAAAAAACCTGAAAAAGAAACATTAAACTATCTTCTTTCATTATAGAATTTTTAATTAGTCTAACTAAAGATGAGGATGATAGATTTTATAAGGTACCTACTTTTATAAGGTTGGGCATTTATGACAGCGCGTCATGTGCATTAAAAACGTTTGCATCCGATTAATTAAAAAATGTAATTAAGAAACTTATCCTGTAAATCAAAAGCAAAATCAATCAATTCAAGAAATCACTGCATTAAACCTGATGAAACGATAAATTAACTTCAGAATATCCCAATTGAATACATAAGATGACAAGAAAATGTTCGCAAGCCAAGAACAAGAAAAAAAGGACAAGACAAGAGATCTTCGTTAAGTTAACTATACGCTTAAAATTATTGCTGCGTTCGTTTATTTAGGGAATTGCTACGAACGCGTTATCCGATTATCAATTTGCAAAAAAAGATAGTAAGGCTAAAAAAATTAACAAGAATATTAATTAGAACATTAGAAATATCACTTGCACGTGTGAATAAAGTAAAAATATGCATAAATGTGTGCGACGAGTTCAATGGAATATTGGGAATCATTGCCGCTGTATATGACGCAGTTTCGGATTTTCAAACAATAAAAAAAGCTCAACGTACATTCATGGTACAGTGTTTTATGAAAATGGTACAGAAACAAATATTGATGAAAATCGAATTTGAACTTTTGCTCTACGGTGGAATTTATTCGCGATTTTGAAAAGACATTTTTTTCTATTTATTGAAGGCCTTCAATTGTGATTTTATTAAATTATTATAAGCAGCTGCGTGTAGTATTTGTAGTAATATCCCAGAAATACGAGACCCAAATAAAAGCGGTTTTGTGGTTTTCTGAAAACAAACCTTTGCATTATAATCACAACATAAAGTGGAGACCTCTTGTCCCTACATCAAATTATACTTTGCATTTTCCTCCAAAGGAAATTGATTAATTCCTTCACATAGTCTACTATATGTCCTTGAATGATAATCAAAAAGCATTCTTAGATTTCGTCGTCATCCTTGAAACGAGGAGCCGAGCCAGCCTTCCAAACAATGGAAGTTATATAAAGTCAATCCTTTGGGAGAAAATTACACCTTCCAAATTCCGTCCTTGTACAGATATGCTGATCAGTACATTTGCTCAAAAGCTGTTAACCCTTCAAAATTACCCCGGTGAATATTTATGTGCTGGCAATTAGCAGAAGTATTTGACTAATTTCGAACAAGAAGGACAAGAGCAAACGACATCATTCCTTATGTGCACAATTTTCAGCCATGAGATGAAAATTAAACCGATGTAGTACGAGGAGAACAATGCGCTTTGAAAACCTCAAATTGCCATCCGTAATCCAGAACTAGAATGGGTTAAAGGAAAGCGCGAAGAAATATTAACCAGGCAACTTGGAACTCCCTTAATATCATGCTTAAATTAAACCCACAACAGGAGCAAATTGAAATTTACGACTTCATTACCCTGCACCGACGATAATAGTGCTCCCTCCTGTGACTCTTGATCCTTCGACCTTCTTGCGTGTCTCTCTTAATTTTGTGAGGTTACTGCACAAATTCCTTCACAGCGAATTATCACTGGAGTACATCCTTCGCGGAGGCAAGAAACTCAATGCGCCAATTATCTTTCTTCAAATCGGAGTTTGTTGGTGCAAAACACCTGTTCACAGGCGGCTCCATTACCGCAAATCATCTCGAGTGTTTTCCCAGTTTATTGGTAGCGCAATTAATGCCATTATAACTGCATCTCTCACGAGTGTTTGCCCACCCAATTGCGCGCACAAGGAAACCAGCAATAACCTCAGCTGCAATACTTGTCTTGAAGCAAACACTTGCAACTCTTGTAAATATTTGAAGTTTTTTAATCGAGGCCAGGTTGGCTAGATAACTGCTGGGTGACTTTCAGTTGTTGTATCTGTTGTGCATGTGCATTGTTCACTTATGACCGCGCACCAAGTGGAGGGCGTTCATCTGGTAAGCAACTTCTCTTCCCACGCATATTTCATCAGAACAATTCACTGTACACTGAGCTCTAGGACCGTCGCTAATACGTACAGACTATGCTTAAAAAAGGATTTATAGCCGGCTTTTCAACGTAGGCTTAAGTTCTGCTTAAACTTACTTACTTACTTAAAATATATATAGCTTAAACTTCGGTTTATCTTTTTGGTGAGTTTTACAGTGAGATAATGTCAGATTGCCTGAATTTTGATTCAGACTTGAGTGAAATCGTGGACATAACTATAAAACATAAGGACTATTTTATCTTATTACTCGAGCTGCAAGAGTTAAAATTATTCGTGTGCGTGTCAACTTATCGTTCACAATGCACAATTCAGTGTATTCCATTCATAATAAGCTCTTACTTCAGCTTTAGCTAAGTCACTATTCGCAGAAGCACTGTAAAACGCTATAGACTGAAGCCGCGACCTTAGCTTATGAATAGGCTTAGCTAAACTGGTGTTTAAGCTCGCACTGAAAAACCGGCCTTAAGGATCTTCTGTCGTTATTTTTGTACAATCCCATTATGTCGCCTTAAAGAGGATAAGTTAAGCGCCTTACATCTCTTTCAAATGTAAATTTGAACAGTTTTTAAAGCAAATATTTTGCAGTGTTGAAGCACGCGTTCCAGACTGTTGAACTTTTTGCCGCACAACTTGAAGCCAAGATAATCTAGGGCAATTTGATTACTGTCGGAAATCTGTTATAAAAGCTTTTTTACACTCCATAATAGCCTTTCTTGTACTAAAAAGGAAGTTGTGTTACATCCTTTTTTGTACACGGATAAATTTTTGTAGGGGCTGAATGTAGTCGCAGGATATGAAGTTTGCCTCTGGATAATACTTGTTTAAAACTGAATTTATTTCATAGAAATTCTGAATAACATGATAACAGAAAACATAATATTTATTTCTTTCGAGGAGCAGAACTCATCCTTTAAGTTAGTTTTGTGGAAGCAGTACAAACAAATTTCCAGTAATTCTTCGACAAATATATAAAAGCAAGCAACAATGACAAGGGAGCAATATTCCGTGCATGTATAATATATATCAAATGTAAATGACACAAAAGATCCTGAATATTGAGTTGAGATTTGGAGCTTCACATTGTTGTTTGATAACATCGCATTTTCTGATAAAACCCGATTTGTCAATGAACTGGTGACTTCAAGTCTACCGCCTTGAACTCATTTGCAAAATTAGTTCGCAAACATTAGTTTTATGCTTATGCAAAAGAGGAATGCTTTGGAGTGTGCAGCCTTTATTAATTAATGCTGCAATGTTTCTATCGGTCACATTTTTGCATAACACGTAGATGAATGCTTACATTTAGCAAGTTGTAGAAATTATTTGCATTAAATATGGAAATTTATACAACAGCTGAAATACCAAATAATAAAAGTTTTCACAAAAAAAAAAAAAAAAAAAAAATACAACATGGGAAACCTTAAAAACCATTGTAAATAGTCATCAGTTGGAAAATGTTTGGGGAGAAGAATTAATTTCAAAAATTAATTTTTGGCAAATTCTTGAATTTATTTACCAAAATTATTGTTTGCAATTTCTAATATATTTAAAGCAAAGAAATATCGAAAGTAATTATATTATTAAAACTTATACAATCATTTTTACTCTCCAAATTGCAGTTATTGGTTGAAGAATTCTCCAGTTTACTATAGAAACATCTGAAAATGTATGCCAACATTTTCACTTCACCACAATCCTAGAAAATATTGGCCCAGGAATTTGCAATGAGTGTTCGAAAGAAGCAAAAAAGGATGTAATTTATGTGGGGATTTGTAAGGAGATACTAATTCCGAATTATATGCAACCCGAAAAAGGGTATATTCACATACACAACACCTTCCTTGGGATTCAGTACACGGGAATGAAGGCTGGTTATTGATTACCTGCTGCTATCAGTGCGAACGGACGGTAATTGATGCCCCAACTTGGGCGAGCGATTTGCATAACGAGTCCAGAGTGAATGCGAGGAGGACTAAGCCAGCTCCTCCTGGATAAGTTCACATGAGTGTTCCGGCCGGCAACTAATTGCAGCTAGACTCAGGATTTGGGTTAAAACAATTAAATTGAAATTTACAGTCTTGGCGTCGGTTGCACGAAAATATCCCGGCAAAAGGTCCCACAGGAACGTGTGCAGTCGTTTCCGGTTTTCAGAGTTCATGACACGTTTTTATGTCTTCATTCCTGGCAGTGCCGGCTCACATCGATTGGGGATGAATAAATAACCTGGCATTGTTCTGACAAAACACCGTTCTGGGATGTGTGCAGAATCTCCCTGTATGATAATTAATCAATTGTTGTACTGCAAAACTCCATCCGAGGCCGTAAATATTCACAGCCTTTCATTTCCGTCCTGTAGATCTGTTTTTTTTTTTTTTGTTGAGCTATACCGCACAATTTTAATTACCCGGATTAAACGATTTTGAATAATTCCCCCCCGCAGTACAAGCATTAATTGATTTTCAATGAAAACCAAAATGCCCCTCGCCTATCCCTTACTCCACGCGACTGCTATTATATTAAAAGAGGATTTCGTGTTTTTGTTGACAAAAGCCAAGGCGACCGTTTCGGTCAGTAATATGAAAATTGAAAAACTGATTAAAATTAAATTTCGAACAAACGTAACATTGAAGAACGATTGTTAAATTCAAATGTTGGAGCAAGAAGTCCTTGAATTTGGTCTTTTAATAGAATTTGTATTTTATAGAAAGTCCACATTTTAATATGTAAAGTCCACGGGAGAAGGACAATGAAATTTTAATCATCAACATACATTATTCGCGTTTTCTGTTTGTAAGGATATAACGCAGTTAGATTGCACTGCGATCGCATATTACTTTCAATTGTTATGTTGTGCATTGTACTACATACATATTACACATACATATAAATGAATACTTATATGAAATGATATATAGTACCTATCTTTCAAAATTGAAAATTTACGTAAGTTTTTGAAGGGTTAACAATTAGGGTTAGTAATTTAATAATAACCAATTTTATCCATAATTCATGTAGAAGCTTTCGAAGCTCAATAAATATGACGTCCTATATCTATAGGTGTGAATTATTTCTGTTGTGTCATAAAAAAAAGATCTTACTTTAACTAGTACGGAAATTATTGGTTTAGGTCAATTATGAAATACCATAGATGTAGAACGGCAAAGTTTTAACACGTAGGTATATAACAATACTTAACGAAAGAAATTTATTATGTTGATATTCAGTAAACAGAATCAGCATTTTTGTATAAAACTAATTCAGTCGAATATGGCAACACTAAGAAGGAGTTGCCAGATGTTTTTTGATTTTTTTTATAGTTCTTTTTTCCTGCCAACATTATTTCATGGCGTTGGAAACGTTAGTTCAAAACTAATACATGTACCTTACAATACCATAGGACCATATAAAAATAGCAGACGTTGTGAATTGTTTCACCAGCAGCAAGAAGCAAGCCTCGACTGTAGTCTGTAGTAGTTCTTCTTTTAATTGAAAATAACTATTGAAATGATTGAAAATATTAAGAAGGGGTAAGTACTCAACTTTTTACTTTGCTGTTGTTTACTTGTATTTTTGAAATTACGTTTAGTGATGAGAACTTTTCCTATGCCAAGACGTAGAATCTGAATTGCATACTGAATCAATATATTCTACCACGGAAAATTCGCGTATGCAGTGTAGACTGCAGATATCAAAAGTTGTAGATGGCGTACTTGTTTATCTGCTCGAGAAGATCTTGATTCACGGAAGCTGACAAACCCAGTCACAGCATCTCAAAACCCTCAGCATCCAAAATAAATAAAAGTTTCCAGGAAATTCGAATGAGGAACGAAATTGTTGAGCTCGGATCTGGGATTGCTGAGTAGGATAAATCGAAAGCGAAACACTTCGCGGTTTTGTTTATATTATTGAGAGTACAATGGAAACAACAACAAAACATGGTGCTCTGCTGACATTCCACTTCGCGATGGCTATTGTTTTGAGGAATTCATCTTGGCGGTATCTGGGATATCTCGATTACCGCATCGGAGCAGTGAAGAGGGCTCCATTAAGTGCTCGCTTTATACTTGTTTACAAAAACATTGAAGATGAATACGGCTCTAATTAGGAAGGGAACAGCGACAATTAGACGGGCAATGCCGAGCGGACCCTTGAAAATGCAAGTTTTAATTGAATTGCTCCGTTTCGAGTGTTGTGAATGGAGCTCTTGTTAGTGTTAGTAAATTCATACTATTCATTCTTCAGTCTTCATTTCATTGACGCGATTTTCACGGAATAATAGTGCACTTGAATAGAATTGTGTTTATTTGCTGCGGAAATGGATGTTGAAGGATGTGTTAAATGATTTCAAATTTTCCAAGATGTAGTGAAGCTCCAAATAAGCTCTTTTCAAAAGTAAATTTCAAGGAATTTTACTGTAAGAAAATGCAAACAGTTGTCGTTTGAACTGAACTGAACTGAACTTCATTTCTAAAAAACACAAATATAAGACGAAATAAGAAACAATTGTGAAATTTTCGGTAGTAATTAGTAAATGCTTTTAAATCTTTCATTGTTGAAATCATTCCATTTTGCCAGGAGTCCATTATTGTTCCACGGAACTTTTGTTATTTCCCTGGCCGATTGTCCGATAAATGTAAATGTGTTCTATCCACAAACAAGCACCGATCGTAGCAATAAAACTCAGTTTAAATACATTTTATAGACAGAAACGTTTTTATTGTAGTACTGGGGTAAAGAGGGGCGTAAGTATCATGTTTTGCAAAACCAGAGCCGATGCTTTTAGGGTTGATAGTCCGCGAATTAAATCCGAGTGTTTTAAGCTGCGAAACAAGGATGTTTAGGTGAAAAACTGAAATGACGATGCCAGGCTCTGTTTAACAATTCCGTAGTGACAAAGTTGGGTGCTTTTGTTGCTATTATATCGATGGGATTTCGCAATTTATTTGCGCAATGTACAATAGCACGTGCAAGTTGCAACCATCCCTTGCCGCGGTTGCTTAGAAATATATGCCATGTCCGTACAAATGTGTGATTAGGTAACAAAGGATTATTGTTGGAGTCCTAGATACGTTCCACTGCGCTACTGCTGACTCGTGTATCTGTCGCTTTGTTTTGCGGATCACACTCGGCCACATTCACACGCACATTGCACATAATATAGATGAATTTTCATTCGCCAAATTGGAATCAGCTCTATTTCAAAATATCATTTGAACTTTGCATTTTGACAAATTGTGTGGTTACACGAATTTTGCCGAAAACAAATTCGTTCGAATCACATTGAAGTAATGCATACAGAAAGCCATTGAAATGCAATTGAACTAGAGGTTGACATTAATTGGCAACGACACAATAAACATCGCTTTTGAATTTAGTTTAATCTAAAATCAAAGCAGAGCATTCATTTTAATTCCCGACAATGTTTTCAAAATTTACATTTAAAATTAATTCCATTAAGTTACACAACGATTATTGATTTTTGTTTACATCGTTGGACATTGGATTACTTAATGGCATATTTTTAGCTTTCAGTGTTTTTAGTTAAAAAAAAAAACAAGAACATAAATAATTATGTAAAACCATGAAATTAACTTAAACTATTAAAGAGATTTGTTATCGCAGTAATTTTGCGTTCATTAGATACAAATTGTTTCAAGTAATTAAAATTAAATTGCAGTGATTTTTTAATGTGGTTGTAATTGTAATGGTGAATATAAATTTAATTTACCAATAAGAGAAATATTTAAATTTTAAAAATTTTTTGTGCTTTGTGAAATTAATTCGGGATTTTATTTTGATTGTACCTATAATTGAAGCATATAGCAATAATTACCTCTTTTTACATAATATATCTGGAGATCTTCCAGGATTCATGCTGTCGAATTGACAACGCAAAAAAATTAGTAAAGTATTTAATATTTAATGTGATGATGAGTGATCATCATATTCTTAAACGCATGACATTTTGTAAACAGGTGTTTTTGTACTAAGACCGATGAGACTATGCATTTTTAATGCGTATCTCACATACAATGTTTCAAATTACAAATCCATTGTCAATTTACATTAAGTTTAAGATAATTTGGAAGAGTAAGAAAACAATAGTAGAACAACATTTAATTGATGAAAAATTTGCTATGTTTTTTTGGATGATCTGCAAATAACTTTCTTATTTGAAAAATACAATATATTGCCTCGATACATATTTGAACTTTAAATAACCTAAAGGGGCAATATTCGCATTCGTCTTTTGTCAAATTTGATTATAGAAGTTCAGCGGGCGTATGAATTGAATATGCAAGGAAATGCAACAATACAGTTTCGTGTCGGGAATTGTTAATGACATAAATCAATAATTATTCCTATATCAAATTATCTCGGATGCAGCAATAACAAATTCAATAAATTCTATAACACATGCCGTCGTCGTGGCATTTAACAGAAGGATAGTTCAGTGTAACTTCATGCATTGGTACAATGGAATCATGCACATGAGTCGCCATGATTCAACATTCAACAACCATTCAACAGCACTGAATCAAGGAAATTACTTCGGGGTTAGATTATTAAGATTGTCAACATTTCAGCATTGGATGATGCAATTACAAGAAGAGACAACGGTTCTGCATCAGACGAATGTCATTCGTCCAACTTTCAGCACTGACAATGAGATGTGAGGAATTAAGCTCTACCGAGATTCCTGATTTTAGAGTAAGTCGAACCAAAGAATCTACTCTCTACAGGAAATTTGCTAGAAGTTTTAATTAATTCAATACAATCCATGTTTTTTCCGTTACCGGGCAGGTTATGTTCAATTTAAAATCACAAAGGAAGCGCGAAAAATGCTTTCAACAATGTCGAAATTGTTGTTATTATTTTCTAAACTTCTTTTCCAAATAATTCAACAAAAGAAAAAACAGCAGCAAGGATCTTTGGATTAAATCTTAATGCGCCGGAATTCGCGCTGCTTGATATCCTTTTCCTAACGTTTGTGGTGCTAGTTTTCTTATGTTTCAATCAAAAAGTTTTCCTCGTGTACACACATTTTCCCGGGGAGTACAAATGTTGAGAGGAAATTCCCATTAGAACTTTTTGTGTGACTTGGACCTGCAGGTGTATGATAAAGGCGAACTGTAGACGAAACCATTACGAGCATTCAGGCAGCTCCTCGGAAAGCTCATCCATTATGGATTTAATGAATTACGAAGGAGCCACCAATGTATCTTCCGAAATAAAAAGAAAATTACATTTCGTGTACTCGGTAAGAAATCGCTGTTTGAAAGATCCATATTGGCGATGTACATATTTTAGACAAAGTTAATTTGGGAATCCAGTCGAATCGAGTGGATTGGCCAATGGGAAGAGAGTGCCTCATCACTCATCAAAGCAGCTAAAAAGTAAAACCAAGAAAAGCAAAATAATTTCCACTTACCTCTGTGCAAAATCTGCATCCACACTGTCCAATTCTGGTCACTTCATTTTCTGAGACATCAGACAAGCACAGTTTGCAAGTGAGGACCTCATTGCGATTCGCAGTGACATCCCGGAAGGATGTCGCCGAAGTTTCATTGATATTCGAACTACTCCTTCCGAACAGATTGTTATTGGACGTGCAGAAAGTGGCTAGAAAGTTGCTAGTCGCTGGATTCAACGAGTACCTGGAACCACTCGCAGCTAGCGACAAGAGACTAGAACATCGTGAGCAGGTCGCGTTATTTATAACGGAGAGGCTATTCCGAAGCCGATTTTGGGGCTTAATTTGTTCCACCATTGAAGACTGTTGCGCAAGCGCCACCACTGTTTCACACTTCCGCAGTCCCGTATATTGCACCACTGAATTCGATTTCTCCTGACGAAGGCTGGATGCACTGCCCTCACGCTTGAGACGCGGCACAACGCTCCGGATCTTTTGCTGGACCACATTTAGGGATGCTGTACTGCTGGATACCTTCTCACCGAATATACTTGTGTCGCGAAGGAGATCCTGATCCGATGGACTGTGTGATATTGTAATTTCAGGTGAGGGAAGTTGCGGGGGATTTGATGCGACATTGACTGTTTCCCTTGATGACTTACGACTAACAAGTGACTTGAGGAAATTCCCCAGACGTTTGCATTTTGGCAATGGGCCCCCAAGCAATGATGGCGCCTGAGGGCCCTCATTTTCATTTTGATTCGCTGTCACTGTTATTCCATTCACCGCGCCCCCCGTCGGGAGTGAACAAACCTGAGGCCGACGAATCCTTGATTGATGAAGCTGTGGCTGAACTTTCAAATTATTCTTTTCTAGTAAAGCCGCAGCCTCATTTTCTGTCTTCGTACTGTGCTTAATGTTAGCCAGATTGTGAATTGGCGAGGACTCCTGCAGGAAAAGAACGAAATTTTAGCTGTTTGAAAAAAAAAACAATCTTATAGTCATATCATATTACAGCCTTCATAAAATCCAATTTAAAATAATTAAACATTCTTCCAATATTATTGCATATTCGAGATAAGATGATAAATATTAATCAGACTTTTCATATTTTCACTTTAAGGTCACTTTGAAGAAAGGAGCAAAATCTTACATCCGTATATCCTGTGAGGCAATTTAAGTTGCTCTACATCCCCTTAATGATGTGAGGAACGATTTTCGAACGAAAAGGATTAAAAAGGGGGATTTTTACCAACATAAAAGTGCTTTTCAGAACAAGTTTCATGTGAACACCATATTTTAATTACACTGACTATTTAATCCTTTAGAGTTTGTGAAAATCGTTTTATACGATTCACTACGTCCTTTATTTGCTAATTGACAGGGGAGTCATTACACGTAAATCTATGGAGGTGCAAAGTACAATGTTGGACGAGAAAATCCGTGATTTCTTGTTATATAAGAGCAAGTAAAGGATTCCGAGGAAGACTATGTGCTATCATTAAATTCGATTTTCTCTTGGTATGGATTCGCGGTGTTTTTGATCCTGATGATGGAAAGCTGCCGCCCTAATGAATTTCACTGTTTTATTGAGTAAACCATGAAAAGGATCAAATGGGTTTTAGTTGGAAAGGGTTGCACAAAGCATATAGTGAGACAAAGTTTGGCTTAAGGTAATCCTTTGAGTTCAGTCGATTGGTTTCCTTTGTAGATAATGGAATTTTTTTGACAATTTCATTAGTGCGATGAGTACTATTTAGGAGGGGTACTAAAGTAAATGTTTGGCTTTGGCTTATCGAAAGCTTTTCCTATCACTACCGAGTTGTGAAATGTGAATGATATTTTGGTGTTGGTGTCACTATGACACTATAAGAGACAAAAAAATTAATTTGTGGAGTCGTGAAATATGTATTTTAAATGAATTTTCGATTGGAAACACGTTTAACATGAAATTGAAAAAAAAACTCACTCGAGATTCTTGCTCAAGTTCCTCTTCGAGAGCACTGTACACAGGAGCGTACCAGGAGTACGCGTGCTGTTTTCGATTTGAAGCCGTTGCGTTTGGACGATTTCCAATACTTGGATCCTTGCTGAGACTGGAGTAATTCAGCTGAAGGCTTCTTCTATGTAGCAGAACAGTATCCTTATTCCTAGAACTGTTAGCCACCTGTTTCTGTGCGTCAGAGTTCTCCTGACTGTTGGTGTAAATAGGCCGCCGATTGACAATGTTCGCCGATTCTGAATCGCCGATACTTGAACTACAGTCGCTACTACTGGTGCTTGTGGGTAAATCCTTTTTGGTAAAAATTAACGAAGCACTGTTTTTGTTGAGACAAATGGACTTTGTCGGATCGCCAACGGTTGTCTCGATATTTTGCAGCAGCACTTCCGTTTCCGACAGCGGAAGAAAAACCGCGTTGCCGGGTGCAACTTTTGTATGACACTGTTCGAAAGCGTTTACGATCAAATTTTTAGGAACTTCACGGGTGCTAGCTGAACTTGAACTCTTACTGATCTTAGAGCTGTTCAAATTATTGATATTACTGCAATCACTCACATCACTACGCAAACAGTTTGAATTTGAATTTGTCTGTTGAAAAACATGAAAACTGGCGTTGAATTTAACCGAGTCCTGGGATCCATCATTGGAGAAGAAGTTATCGTTGAAATGATCGTTGCTATTGACTTCGGCGGATGATGAAATCGAATCGGAATTTCTAACTGCGACTCTAATGCGGCTACTATCTTCGGTCTGTGCTGAATTCAGATAATGTGGATGTGGCACACGAGGTTTGTGGTTTTCTACTAATACTTCCTTTTGGTGCAACTGAGTCTTGCGATGAGGTGGAGAAACACCATCATTTTTGCTTGAAGTCATTGGTGGTCGCATTATTATTTATGTCTAAGTCTTGATTTGAATGAATTTTAATCAAATCTCGAAGTCTCCTTCTCAAATTGAGGCAAATGTCTTCGATATCCTGAAAGGAAAGTAAGAAAAAATATTGTATAAGCAAATTTGTAAATCTATTTATAAATTTAAAGGTTTAATTATAAGTAAACAACAATTTATGGCGCAGACAAATCTGAGATGATTTCACAGAGTACTTTCATTATGGCTTAAAAAATGAATAAAAAATAAAAACAAAGGTTGGGACTTCACTCGGGAAAAGAGAAAAAAATAAAATCCCCTTTGCTTTGAAATCCCCTTTGCAATTTTCGAAATCGCGTTTAACCAACCATGAACCAAGAATTTCAGTGTTTTTCTAGCCTTAATAAGCGCTGTAACAGTCTCTTCTGACTAATTCAATGGAAGAAATGATTGACGTCGTCTTTGTCAAGCAGCAATTTTATTTTTTTCTCCTTTTCCTCTTTTATTTTTTGTTTGTTTTTCCTACCACAGAAGAATTCTCTCTGAAGACAAAGCTTTTCATACTTGAATTGCCCGGAATCGTGGAGAAAAGCGATTATTAGAATAGGGAAGATTTATTTAAGGTGAAGAAAAATATTCACGGAATTTCCACAAAAGTAATCCATGTTTCTCGATTAACTTCACTTTGACCGATTTTCCTCTTAGTCCTAATCTTGGACTTTGCTCACCATCTCAAAATTTTAATTAACCCACCAAAAGCCAGTCCTTTTTTTTGTAATAAACAAAATTTCGAGTACCGAAAGATTTCAAAACAGAACAATGAAGAAGTTTGAAAACGATCCTGAAAAATTATTCTTTTTTACTAGAGAAAGCCAAATAAACTTCATGGAAGAATTTGGAAACTTTTACTCGTGCATGTACGACTAAAGTATTTGGACACTGAAGAGAGGTTTTCCAGTTTTCAAGTACACGACTTTTTTTATCAAATTGGTTTACATTTTTTTCGGATCCAATTTAGTTGAAAAGTTGAAAAAAATTTCATGACGTAAAACGCTCTGTCGATGACCAAAAAAAGTATTTTGACGAAAATTGCTTAGTTTGTCGCGGAATTGATTGTAAATGTCAGTCTTACAATCGTTTCCTTTATTTTGATGTTAATAATTGGAATATGCTCCCAAAATGAGTAAACGAAATATTTTAATTAATTACACGCCGTTCCACGTCACAAAAAAATGAACAAAACAATCTTGGTAGCAATGCTAACATTTCTTATAGTCTAACTTTCAGAAAGTCCTTGACAGTTGAACACCAACGATTAATTTTCCAATGTGTATTAAAGCATAGAACAGAAAACCTTGCAGCAAAAATATTTTTATTGATTCATTCTGATTTAGCTCCACTAACAAAGCATAAAAGGGAAGGTTATCGTGGCCAAAGAACAGCCTAACGGCGAATTTTCTCAAGGATTGCATGACACATTGGTCCAATTTTACAAGTCGTTACCTTCGCCATAAATCATTTCACTTTGTGTCGTGGCACATGTAATTTGGGGACGAGCAGGCGAATGGCAGGGTGGGGGAATTCCTTTATCAGCAACAGCTACTTAATGATTTCAGTTGGATTGCTGCTGAGAATAATGATGAAGATCCCCCAACAACCCCCGAGAAATTAGCCGAGATCAACTCAAGTATGACAATTACGAAAATTGCACACCCGCAGCCACGTTGAAACTTGAAAAGTTCTTTATCAAAGAATATTTTAGAAAAAAAAAATCTTTTAATAATGTTACAACGTGTTATTTGAAAATGCTATGCAAATTAATCTTTATTACGTGCGATTTTTTCTGAAAGCTTTGCAAACTTTTATGGCTTGTGATTTCCTAATTAATTTTTTTTTTTAAAGAAAACCGTCGACGGTTATGAGATGTCGTTTGCAAGTAATAAAAAGGACTACGTATATTTTTTAGTCTTTTGTAATTGAAGTTTCCTTTCTTCCACAGCATCTGAATATTCTAATATCGAACACTATTGCGTTGCAAGCGTCTTCCTACAGAAAGCTCAAAAGCTGTACAATTCAATTAAACGCTATCATAGACAAATAAAGTATTTAGTAGTAAAAGTAGTAAAAGTAGTAGTAAAAGAAGTACTTTATTTGTCTATGACGCTATGCACTTAAAATTCTCATTACCCCGATTTCTGATCTTAAGCTTTCTATTATAAACAAATTTCATTAATTCGATAATATAAATTATCTTCAGAGAGTCCCCAGTCCCAAGCCAATCATTTGTCGATCAGTAATTAATTATATTAAAGATTAAATTGTAGAATTCAAATGGAATTTAATTGCAAATAATTATTTATAAATTATAAATATGATATTTCTTATCTTGTTTAAAATGTTTTGAAAATGAGATTTCGATGTTCATTTCCCTTCAATTAGTTCTGTTGTTGTCTGTTTTGCTTTATCGTTGAAAATAGGTCATTACTTGCGTAAGCTCATTTTTAAGTAGATTCTCCACAAAAAATCTCTCGGTAGAAATGGGATTATAATTCTCAGAAAGTCGAAGAGGCGAACGGATATTTGTTCGCCCACATTGAAATCAGTGATGGTGAACTTACAGTGATGGAAGGACGAAGCCACTAAAGTGAACAAGTAGTGCTTGTACAAGGTATTGTCCTAAACTCGTCCTCGTGACGTGCATCGGCGGTATGTTTAGCTCCAAGTGACGGGTTCCCAGGAAAAGGTAAACTCATATTTAACTTCGCCAACTCTGAAACTCACAAAACTATTCAAATTCGTGTGAGATTGTTTGGCAACCCACAAATAGCAGAGTTGTTGTAAATGTGAATTCGACAACGGCGATGCACTCAGGAGGAGAAAAAAATGTCGACATATTTCATGCTCATCGGCAGAATATGGTTGCGGACACTGACTGCCATGGATAATTATGAAGCTAATTACAATTTAAAAGCCTTTGGTTCGCGTTGATCACGAAGTACAGAACATTGCACATTGCAGAACAGCTGCAGCTGCAAGATATTTTTGAATTTTTTGCATACAGACATTTTAAATTCCCAGCTTGCGATTCGATCAAACATATGAGAATGATTTTGATTTAGAGACTTAAACCGGAGTCAGACGATAGCAAAATACACAAATTTATAAGCAAAAATTTTTGTGGGATATTTTTATGACATCCAGTCACACGATAAGCAAATCTGAGGTTGCAGCCTGCAGTTCGCACTTCATAACAGCAATCAATATCAATAACACTTCACATGAACAGCAATCTTAACTAGTAAGGAAGCAATTGGTCACACCAATTACGTGATACCCTAGATGTAGAAAAATATACTCATTCTTATATCAACATTTTTGTATAAAAATTACCCATTCTTATATGGCAACACTAAGAAGGAGTTGCCCGATTTTGCTCATCTTCGAACTTGACCTTGCAATTTTTATCAAATATTATTGTACCAAATTACAAGTCCCTAGCTACAAGCGTTCTCGAGTTATCGTCTGGCAGACAGACACACAGATAGACAGACAGAAAGACGGACATGCGAAAAAGGGTTTCTTTTCATTTCCCAATCATGAATATATAGTTCTTCCTTTTCTGTGACGATTATTTCTTGGCGTTGCAAACGTTCGCTCAAAACCCTACATCTAGGGTATAAAAATGTATGCACAAAGTTTTATTTCGCGTGACTCAGACAATTTGAACTCTTCAAATTCCTTTGATTTGCCGAAAATATTCCGAAATATTTGGCACATTTATAAGCGATATGCCACATTGTATATTGTTGAAAAATTTCAAATTGCTTATAAATGTGAGATTTTTCTATCGTCTGACTTCGGCTTTAGAGTCATCTTTGCATCCTGGAAAACCTGTAAAGCTTATTAATTATTTCTTTGTTAGGAGCCATTTTAAAATGATTCTTATTATACTCAAGTTCGAAAATAGATTAAAATAATTTTCCTATTTCAAGATGAAATCATTTAGACCCATTCATAATACAAAATAAAAGATAATAAAATCGGCCAAGTTTTATTAAATAATTTTAGCACAAAGATTGCAAAAGAAGTTTAATTTAAAACAAAATTATCTTCTCTATTATAAAACCAATTACTTTAAATGCAATTATGAAACTAAAAAGAGGAGAAACAAAAAAACTAAAGATGAAAACCACAATGGAGGAGCGGTGACCGATTACGTTGCCGTAATTGCGTGGAGAGGAAACGCGCTCCTAAACGCGTGATTTATAAATTTCCAAGGTGAATTAAAGCTGTTCGCACTAATTAAGCACTTTTCCAGATGAGGACGCTGGACCATTTTCCAGGAAACCTCGCTGGCTTAGCTCGAGTGCTGCAATTAAGCGCGGAAAAGACTTCTTGACTAATGAATTGCTATTAAAGCAATCAAGTTATTTGGGGCAAATCTACGCGGTTCGATAAAAGTAAACCCTATTTTTGCATAAGGATTTAGGCTGGCATTGTGAAGTGATTCAAATGAATTGAATGTATGAAATAAGTTGAAGCCTGCGAATATTCTTACCATTTTCGAATATCAACCGGTCCCTTTTGTAGTCTTAGTATAAGTCTCTCAAATCTGAAAATATAAAAAAAATATTGGTTATTTTTTTAACAAACATTTTTAAATGAAAACTAATATCTCTTTTACAAAAGCAACTTCTTAAAACTTCATCAAACTCTTGGTAGCAGCAAGATTAAAAGAAAAAACTTAAACCCGTACTTTG
This sequence comes from Leptogaster cylindrica, assembly GCA_963082835.1. NCBI lineage: Eukaryota > Metazoa > Arthropoda > Insecta > Diptera > Asilidae > Leptogaster > Leptogaster cylindrica. The sequence goes on along the minus strand of OY720106.1, from coordinate 21,882,101 downwards.
AAAGTCAAGGTATCATGAACTAATTACTCGTTATTAAAGAGAAGTTCTTTCTCGTGGAAACTTTTAAACAATTTAAATCCTTTCAAGAGATTTTAATTCTGAATAAATAAATTATCGCTTTTCATTACGTTGCTTGACACGCAGCAAAATCTATAAAACTTTGTTTATTAGATCAGCAAAGTAATAAATGAATTTATTTTTTAATTAGTTTCTAAAACATTTGTTAATTGATTTATACCCGAAAATTCATATCCCACTTGGGGACCTAAAGATGCAGAAGAATTTAATATAAACTGAAATATAATACGTATTGTATATCATCCAATCGTAATTCAATAAAAAAAAACGGAAACAATTTTTCAAATTTTCAAATAATATTAATTTTCATATTTCTGATTCAACACTAAACAAGTGAACAATGTGTTGTTAGATTCACTTAAAGTTAAATATTTTTTAAAAGACTCAGTTTTTTTACTGGACTTATATCAAATTCCGCGAGAATTAAATACGCATGTCTGAAAGATTATATCAAACTGATGATGACAGGGAAACGTGCAACATCAAATAAATTGGTGATTGTTAAGATAAAAACAATTCTGTCAACAATTGGTGTTCCTGGAGCTGCTCAGGCCAGTCACCTCAATTATATCTAATTGTTTAGTTGCATTCTTTCAATTTAGTTGATACAACCCCTGGATCAGTTAATTCCGCCACAATCCGCCACGACGCGCTGTCTCGACTCACTTATAGTTAATGGAGATGGATAATTACACAACTCGAGCCAATCAGGATGAATCGGCGCATCCTAAAGCAATTACTTTCACTTATGTCCTCAAGGTAATTAACTTAGACGTGATTTCTAACTGAGATAATTCGATAAAATGACTTTTGTTAAAAGATAAAAAAGAAAGACTATGAAATATGTCAAAGGCAACCTGTTTTTCAGTAAACATAATAAGTAATTCTGGAACTGGAAATTAAAGGGGAAAATACCTTTAGAACTTTCAAAAAATTTCAAACTTTTCTTCCATGTGAGTACAACATCTCAAGATTATGCTAAAGTTTTAAAGCAATATTCGAAGTTTAATATTAATTATACCCTGTCAAAGTGACTCTTCTCCGCTTGGTGTCGGAGCATTTCTCGAAATTTTAAACGCATTTTTCTCAAAACTGCATTTTCGAAATTGGCGTGACCGATTACTCAAAAAATATTTGACCGATCTGCTAGAAATTTTGCACACATCTAACTAATAATATTACGTTGTACTTGAACTTAAAAATGTTAAACAATCATTGCAAAAAAAGTATGTTTTTATTGCAAAATATAGCAACTAATTCGTGTAAAATTCGAATTTTTTTTAAATCTTTTTTTTTAGGTTCACACACATCATATAACTGTTCATAATCGACACATTTTTGCAATTTTTTCGAACCGATATATGTATAGCAGATTTTAGAGAACCTTCCCGACCGCGACAGTCTTCATATCTTCGCCATTTTGAAATATTTTATAAACAAAAAATACATTGTGATAAATAAAAGTAATAATAACTAATAATTAATCAAACTTTCAAAAATATAAGACAAATTCAAAAATATTTGGCGGCCCTTAAAGTATAGGTAATATTGTTTCGTAACAATTATGAAAAACCCTAAATGTAGAAAGAGAGGGTTTTTTCAAAGAAATAGCGTTACAAATAACCACGTGAAAGTCCGTGCAATGATTTTTTCCAAAAACAGTTTCTTTTACTGCCCAATAATAATATACCTATAATTCCTTTTTTGTCACGTCCGCGCAAAACTGATATGTATTTTATTAGTATATAATCTTCATTTAGGGTATAAAAAGTAAATGGACAGGAATACAGGGATATCCGCTTGATAATTTTATGTGGGTCTTTCCATTATTTCTCTTGCACATTTATATTTACCCTGTACCCTTGTCCATCTTTCATTTAAAAGTTTATGGACACAATGTCACCGCAGATCCGCTTTGTGCACACGAAACTTCTGAGTACTTTTTCTGCAAATCTGTGCTTATTCCAGCCACTGTTGTGTCAATCACTAAATCCCAGTGCAGTAAAAAGGCAGACAAATTCCATCCACATCGAATAATTTTCCTGTCAATCATTAAAGAAACTCTTCGTTCTGGATTGACTGCTTCCATTTTAATTTATGTTGACATTCTAATGTTGAATGAATCCAATGCCGTGACAATTACAAATTAATTAACTTCATTGCTTTTTCTCCAGACAAATCCCTGAAGGAGTTCTGTATGTCCTCCAAAATAGAAATTCGACTGTATTGTAAATCCAAATCAAAAAGTAAGAAATCAAAAACGAAAGAAAATTACTCCACATTCAAGAGATTGAAGATGTCAATTCACAACCATTTCGAAATGTTTCGGATCAAAGCAAATAATAAACTTTTTTATTTTTTTGTTTTGAAAAGTTATATTTTCCCTGAATACCGAGAAGAGTAAAAGACCTTGAAAAAACTTGATTTCGGTTACAATTTTCGAGGTAATTACACGTCGGTCGTCGAAATTCGAATCGGTAATAATTTTACCATAGTTAATCTGTATTCTGTATACATTTCAGGATATTTTTAAGTACCTATCCAAAGAGTAAATAAGGACATCCTTCACAATAGAATGCCTAATGGAAATTTCGAGTGAGTTGACAAACGCTCCTGGAAAACCTTATTAAGAACTATATTTGCCACAAAAGATATGATAATGAACGCCATTACCGGAAATTTTCACAGCTATAGCAACAAGCAAGCGATTTCTGGAAACGGAATCTGAATATTTCATTAAGGATAATTAAGAGTTTACGGGCCGCGGAAGGGAAACCAGTTCGTCTATAGAAAAATTAACTTAAACCTGAAGTTTTGGGCTAACTGCCGCAATGAATTCCGTTGAATAAATAGAATCGACGAAATTCGTAGAGAAGAAGTACTCAAAACATTCTTTTATAAATTGTTTATATATTTTTTTTGGCTTTCTCTTCATGATGTTTTCGATTATACTTCTGAAAGGAACGGTTTTAGAAATAATAAAAACGTTTGTCAATTGCAACCGCAATTATAAAACACCGTGCTTAATAAAAATTTAACTATATATGGGCAAATTTATGTTGCTATTATAAATATAATCATTCGAATTTAGAGATCTCACAAAGGAGAATATTTTTAAAATAAAATTTTCGAAAATAATAGAGTAGGTATGTTAAAAGATAATGAAAATACAACAACAATACAACAGAGATTTTTCAAATACATGTACAAAAAAGTTTCCAGAATTGAATTTCCAGTAAAAGTCGCTTCATAAAATGTTAGTAATTTGCATTTAAATCGATAAAACTTATCCAATTTGACATCGTCGCAATTTTCTTAACCAAGTGAATATTAAGCATTTTGTCCTATAAATAATTAATGTGCAATCGAAGTAGATTTTGTGTCCAATGAAAAATTTGAAATTTGCATTGATTTCAAAAATTCTCCAATCGATTGCGGCGCTAGAGTTAAGCGAAAATGTTCCGCAATGATAAGAGTTGTGCGGTCCCCATTCGCTCCTTGCGCAAGAATCAAACTTTCCAGTCACGACCACCAGGAATTGAGCTCAATTAAAACTTTGCCGCAACAAATGCAACCGATTAACATTGCATCAAGTTGTAATTTTGTTGTAGTGTGTAATTATGAGTACCTACGTTATTATTCGCCTCACCTTTTGGCAGTAATGCAAGTGCTAACAGTGGCAAAGCAGCATCTTTAGCAAGTATTCAGTTCGCAACCGAAATGGATGCACTTCAATTTCAGATTTTTTTTTTTTGATCCAGCATAAGGTCAAGGAGAAAACAAAATTGCACTGCTTTCTAAAAATTCGAAAAAAAGAATTGTATCCTTTTATTGCTGTTTTCCACACTCGTTGCAGTTTTTCGGTATTCTTCAGGAGCTTTCACAATATGGAATCACGTAGCCCAGGGGATTGAATATTTTCCAAGTACATCCAAGCCATGCATATTCCGGAGAATTCTTGATGCTGTTTTATGCATTCTGTGAATAATCTGCCCAAGGCCAATTGAATTCATCTAAGTCAGGCAAATATTTTGTTTTACGTAGGAAATTCCATTTCCATGGCAATATTGCAGAAAAACTGTTGTTGTTGTTGTTGGTCAAATAACATGAAACACTTCGGAGTACATTTGGAATGTGTTGAAACTTTGCCACGTCCTCACCTCCTTCTTCCATTCATCCTTGGCAGTAGAATACACAAAATCATATCGATTGGAGGTAAACATAGGCTTTCTTTGTGCAAGTCAGCCAAAAAGTTTTTCCTGCACGGAAACCTCATCGAGCCTTAAGTTGCACTGGCCAACTGCTCGGCTGGATTAATTGGATTTTGAAAAGCGAAATTAAAAAATCAATCGGAACAGCTGCAACTGAAGTTGGGAGTGTGAATCTTCAGAAGTTCCGATGTTACCGCTAACCGGGCCTACCCTCCGGGGGGCTGGGGAGCTCTGCCAATTGAGAAGGACGACAAAATAACTTCCGTTTGCTTCATGTCATCGCCACCAGCCGAGGGGAATTTGATTGGGTAAAATAGCAATAAGGAGGACCCACATAAAAACACAAGGACGAAATGGTGTACATTATGAGACGCTATTATCTTATTCCCAATAGATGCTGATGTACTTCTCACAATTTCCCCTTTTACATTTTGTTCAATTAGCGACGCCTACTGTAAAAGTTTTGAATTATCCGTAATCGGTTTTTTTTTCTATTCACACCAACAGTCAGGACAATTGCGATTCGCAAGCAGGGTGACAGTTGCCAACAAACAAGAAATTTGGGCCGTTCATCGGCAATTATCCTGTCCTTTTGCATTGCACATCAAGCTCGGGATAGTGGCACTTATTAATTAACCCAAATTGTATTATCGATATCACCCACCAATTTTCTGTTCTGGTTTAGTGGTTTCATTACAAAATATATTGCAAACAAGTGTCATTCAATCCATAAGAATGAACTACTTCATATCGAAATATTTTGAGACTATTCATTTATTGTTGAGAGAACTCTGTGCGACGTAAGTAAATAACAAATTACTGATCGATTTCAGGAACAATATATCAGGACATATAAGAAGTATGTTCCTTGTGTCAAGGATTCGTGTCGAAATGAGTTTGTTCAACTCTTGACAATAATAAAAATCTTTATCAAAGGTAAGTGGCTGGTGATTACTAGTGATATAACGTTTCTACTTTTGTAAATTGTTTGCCTAAGTTCGAATGATGAAAAGAGTGTCAAACTTTAAGGAGGATTTATTAGGATTCGTAGAATCGAAAGGATTTCATTCAACTTTTGGGATCTTTAGAAGTTGTTTGTACGTGATCAAATCGAATTGGATGGGAAAAAAAAATCTAGACAATTTGTTGAACTTTGGAAAAATATATGTTTACATTTCGCCAACATTTTATGCCAGAAGAAATATAATAAAATTATTAGAAAATTTTTGTCAAGTCTCTCTGGTTGGTTTATCTTAAAAAATGTTTTTTGTAGAAGTAGTAAACAATCAATTTAAAAAAATGTATAATTCATATTTTGTATGAGATAGTAAAAGAAAAATACTTTAAGAAAAAACTGTCTGCATAAACATGTCGCATTTACAAAAATATAACTTTTTTTTATTGTAAGTTCCTCATAATTCAATTTTATCCATCACAAGTCGTGCGAATTACATCAACATTATTAAAAGATTTCAAACATTCTTTTAATTCGTCCATTTTGTTGTCCATGAGAATCTTTCAAAAACATGAAAGAGCTTTGAGTATTTGCCATAATCCAGTAACGGAAGCATGAGCTTTTCGTTAGAATGTGAACACTATAGAAAACTAGTTTCCATTTTATTCTACTTTTGAAAATATTTCAGTGAACGAAATTTTTTTCTGTCAAAATGGTTGGAAAATATCTGTGAAAATAATCAGTTTTGATTAAAGCACTTACTACTGACGTAAAGAACATTTATGGCCCATTTGTATGTGGTTTTTTCGAGAGTCCCACGCAATATACTCGTCGTACTTTCAACCCCATTTTGCATGGTCCCCCAATGTTCTATGTAAAGTTTATTGCTCACATTTTTAAGCACTGGCAAAATCACGTATCAGAGGGCAGTCGGTGCCCCTCAACCCGAACGAAACTGGAGTTCCAGAAAAGAATTGTCCTGAACCTGATATCTCTAGACATGAGTTTTAAAACCGAAAATTTATTGTTAGCGTTTCCATTTTGAGGAAAAATAAATGAGTAATTTAAACCGACCCCGCATTCGTCTTATCTATGCAGCAAATCTGCACGTTTTTTCCTTTTCAGAATGACAAAAAGAAAACAACAATAACAATGAGAAAGGGGTGTTCTTTTATGAAAATGTAAGGGTAGAAATTAAGCCTTTTAAAAATAACAACTAGATTCTGGCATTGCACTGAATAGGGAAGTAAGGTGTGAATGTTTAAGTCCTTTTCTACTCCCCAAATGAGTCAACATCGGTCAAACCGCTGCAGTCAGCAACATTCCAACTCTGTGCGGAAGAGGGGGGTTCCGGTTGCCCGAGAACTTCTAATTGGACAGATTTCATCGTCATCACGACCCGAACAAATTCTATTCAGTTCCCTTGGGGACATTAGACAACTGGGGGTGACTGTCGCTTATCCACTTTAAGCTGACTCATGGCAACCAGATCTGGGGTCTTGGTGTACTTATATTAGGGGTTGGCTTAACAAAAGGTTTAAGAAAATTAAGAGATGGAGAAGCGTCCTGTGTGGATATGCAAATTCTGTGTACACGATCACAGATTGATTGACGCTATTTAATCGGGTGTGGAATCGCAGGACTACACAATCCGCCCCCGAAGCACTTGTACAGGAAATGGACTTTTCAGAAAATGCTCAGCGAGTAACAATTTTTTTCTGGGGTAACTGATGAAACAAGTACTACGTGCGTAATTATGCCTGGTTTTAGCATTTCCCGGAAAGACAAAAAACTCGTTAAGGATTCAATTTTTAGAGAAAGTTCAGCAGAATTAATCGCAATCTTTTTAAATAAAAAAAAAATCTTGAATTGAGGACAAAACACAATCTAAAATTATTTTTTTATCAACTAGAAGCAATTTTTATTTTTCTTCAAATTACCTATCATCTCCAGCTTCAACCCTTTGAAATGTTTTTAGTTCAATTTCCAGCATGTTTCATACCTGCATAGCCATTAAACAATAATGAGCTCAGCTCCTAGACGACAACCACGTAGTCCCTTTTTAGTATAGTGTCAACAACAGGCAAGTGTTTAGTGACCACTGTACGTTCAGATGCTAGTCCTTGCAAACAGAATAAAATTAAAAACTTTCCTACATTCATTACAGCTGGATGTTTCCTCTTAAAACTGAATGCGCCGGTAATGAATGGACGAAAGAGCACAGGAGAAAGGGGGCGGATTATACACCAATGCAAGTAGGAAACGTGTAGACGTGGTACATGTAACCGAGGCTCTAGGCAAACTTGTTGGCAATTTATCAGGTGGCTCAGCAGATGTCATTTGTGGAAGCAATCTACACAGAATGTTCAACATTATGTAAGGAAGCGTTGAGGTGAGTATCCAGGTAGAAGGATGCAGACTCTATCGAGGACCTATATGTACTATGGCAAGTCTATTACAGTTGACTGAGGACATCAATTGGAATTCTAGGAGGAGACCATCTAAATGATAGCTGAAAAAGGACTTATAGCAAATTGATAAAAATGGATACAGGTGAATTTTCGAACTTCCAAGATGGATATCCGTTGGAATGTAATCAGTACACGTGCGAGAAAATACCAATAATACCAATTAAAAGGTAATCGATAAGGACGTTGAGAAATAAAACGGGGAATTTGTTCATTTTCAAAAAATAAAAAAATAAAAAACATAAAAAAATAAATAAACACATAAAAGTCCTGAGCAACGATTGCTGAAAATAATTGTACCATGTTGAAGTCATGCAAGAATTTCCGTTTGCATTGCTTTTAGGATAATGAGATTGTGAAATTCAGTTTTCCATATACTTCCAATAAATTTGTAAGAGAGTGGGAGGAACCATTTCTGTATTCCAGGTTTTCGATTTTGATATAATAGGATTAAATATTTGATGCGCTTTACAATTGTATGTGGAAGTGCATTAGAAATGCATCTGCTAAACATACAAGCATGGTATCCATTATAAAAAAAAAAAGACAAAAAAACTATCTGAAAAGCCAAGCATTACAACTTTAGTTTATTTTACACAAAAAAAAACTTCAAAAATTTTTTAGCTGGATATAAAAAACAAATAGCATACCTATATTATGTTTTCTATTCAGAAATCGTGTTCACCAGAAAGTAAAACTAAATAAATGTTTGTTTTATCGTATGAATTTTAACAACAAAGTTTTCCAATACAACATAACTGAAGTAGCTTTAAAAACTTTAGTAAGTTGCTTTTCGAATGCCGCACATTATAAAAGTGACGAGGTCATGCCATTTTCAACATGAACGAAAACAAAACAAACAAATGGTAAAGTAAGAAGAATTTCTAAAAATAAAATCAGCATACAAGTGTAAAACTTAAACACAGTGTTGATATCCTTCATTCTTGAAAATGTAATTAATTCGAGTGTCAAGAACAAAAGTACCAAGTTCAGTTTGGTTCGTATAAACTTTTTCAAGGTCAAGAATCAGAATCAAAACGAATTTTGTTTTCCATTTGTTTATATTTTCTGAACATCGACCAGAAGAATAAAAAAAAACTTTTCAATTTATCGTATGCTTATCGATCTGCAATTCTAAATAACTCCAAAAAAAAAACAAAAGACAACAAAAACAATTTGATTGAAAATGAGATTTAAATATTAAAGTTTATAAAGTATAAAAGCTGTTATCTCCTTATGCAAAAGACTTGCGTGAAAAATCTGTTTTTACTTTTTTCATTTTAATATATAGGTATTATTTAACGAGATCTGATTAGCAAATAATATTCTGTTCAATAAAAACAAAATTGTCTCAAACAAGTTTAGTCTGTTTAAATTGTTAAGATTTGACCACTAAACCTGATTGAAATACTAAAATTTTATTTCGATTATTCTATAGAGAAAATAAAATAAATGAAAGAAAATCCATCAACCTGTGAATAACAATTTGTTTCATGAACAATTCATTAAAATGCAACATTCACAATCAGTGAATCACAAGAGTTTTTGGCAAGCATTGCAAAAAGGAACTGTTGTGAATTATTTTGAAAACGAAAAATAAATTGTAATCTGAGATTTTTTTATTTATTATATTATACAACAAAGCCAATATTTATGTCAGTAAACAAATTTTTATGGAAAATTAATAAGTCTAGTTAAACATTTAACAACAATCAGGTTAAATTTCCAAACATAATTCCCAGATTTCGATCATATTGTGTTTCAATACAATTTTTTAGCATTTGATAAACAGGAACTGAAAAAAAACACTAAGGATAACACAAAACTCAATTTGCTGCCTCGATGCTGTGTCAACGGGAAGTCAACATGGAAAATTCGGTGGACATGAAAACATGGAATGGCAGCTCTTTCATGGATGAGAAAAAGGGAAAAGTCGTACTGCGTGGGCGAAAAGTAAGTTTATATTTTCCGACTTAATGGATTCCCTAAAACAGGAGTACCCTGATGTCACACATTTCTCCTCCTGTTCTAGCTGAAGGCCGTGTTGTAGAATGTAGTGGTTGATCAACATCAACTTCAATGTCGAATGATAAAATTTGAATTATAGAGAACGTAACATGATAAGAAAATGGGAAGACTCTTTTTTTGTTTATGTATTATTTGTTTTCATATTAAATGACACTATAATAACATTTAAAATTTGAAAAATGTTGTATCATATTTTTTTATTGTGACTGTTATGTACTGTTTGTTGAAGTTTAATGATGATAAATCAGGTCAGGAAACAAATAAATTTTCTGAAGTATCTGAACGTAAAAAAATTAATACCTATTATAAAAGGGCTAGGACGTAATTTAACAAAGGACGATGTCTTTCAAAGTAACGTTTTGTCTGCGTTTTATTTAGTTTCTATACAAAATACAACAAAAGCAGAAATAAATAGAGCTTGAGCATAATAAGCGAACCCTTCGTATTTTCCTTTCAAATATACTTTCTTAAAATAAATAATAAATAATACAATTTAATAATAGAATCTAATAGCTGTTTACGTTTTGACCTATTTCTTTAATTTTGCTAATTCATTGCTTCCTTTCCCTTGATGGGATTTGAAAAAGAAATGTTTAATTGAAATGATGCTCCAAAAAAGTGTAATATGAAGAAACTTGAGCGAAAACACTAGCAACAATGTCCTGTCCCCGGAAGCATTCTCACACCGTATTCCAACGTCCATTATCTACTCCATCATCTTTGGCACAAATACCGTGAGAGGATTTCCAGAAGGAAAACAGCTAATTATGGTATTTTTACTTGTAATTAATCCGACCGAAAAACAAGTAAAATTTTAGGGGATAATATAAAAGAGGCACTCGAAATAGTCCCTACGGGATCATCCTTTTGATTCCATCAGAGATAATTAATGGAACTCGTATAAAGGATAACACGAAAAATCATGCAAAATGAGCATGAATGCTAAATTAATCCTTGCCGTACTATTTCGTGGCAGGCTGCACAGTGCACAAATCGTATTCTAGTATTTTTTTTTTTATTAAATAACTCAAGGATACAGTCTGACTCCGAATGTTGAATACTAATTTTTGCTAAACTCCTGTTTCTTCCTTCATAAAATAAGAATTGAAACCATTTCCACATCAAAAAAGAGGAAAGGAATTTCGAATGGAATGGATTACGGAAATAGGAAGTCGAAAGAATTCGATATAATCTAAACTCGGCAGCACGAAAAATATCACATCAAAAATTCGATCAAACTTTGTGCCGCGAAGAATTATTTTAATACATCAAATATTCTCGCCCTTAAAATAAGGCCTTCGTGTTGAATGCATTTCAATATTTTCTTGTACAAAACTCTTCAGCGAAAAAACCAAAACCGAGTAAATTAAAACAATTTGCAAATCGTCCACTGTTGCCTTATAAATTTTCTAGATTTATGTCTCGTGTCCAGTAAATGGCGTTCACTCAATTTGCTCCACACGAAAACACAGTGGCAGGACACTAATTTGATGTAAGATGGCGGTTTCATGCTCAAGTACCTCCTCAAGTATTGATATAATTTGGTCTCAAGAGTTTATAGTGAGGCGGGAAAATTTTAAAAACTAAACGAGTTCAATTTAAAGACCTACCCTCCCCCTCGACATACCACCATTTTGCAGAAGATGGTGGTTGATTCGTGCCGACTTGTAAATCATGGTAATTTGCAAAACTTGCGACTGGGATCTGCTCTTCTCACACGATTTGGCATGCGACATAGTCATAAAAGAAATTTTCCTGAACGGAGGTAAAAATAAAATAATAATAAACCCGGTAATGATACAAACTGCGTGCGATTTCTTCGAAATGAAGAAAGTAATTACAGTTGATTTATACGATAAAAATATACCTTTCGTGGTCTTCATCAGCCGACATATCATCTCATTAATTGGAGCTTGTTACTGAAAACAAAAACAGTTTCTTTTTCTTTTCCACAACTCAAGGTTAAAGTTGTTATGTAATAAATAATCAAAATGTGTACATAATTAATTAAATTAATGTTTGAATAGTCTGGATTTTTCTTCCAAACATAACAAATTTAATGTTTTCTCTGTTTTATCATAAATTAAAATGAAAAATAAGACAAACATCAATATAAAATAGCACAATACAGGAGGATGAGCGAAACCATAATTTTGCTTCATACATAGACAAAAATCCTCACGAAATACGTCAATTGTTGGACCAAAACAATACAAATTCCACTTCACTTAACGACCAACGAAAAATCCAAAATCAATGGAGATTTCCAGATGGGCCTGGACAGTGGACGTGCCATCTACATTCAAGTTTTTAAGTAATTCCGGTCGACAACTTCTGGAAATGACGTACAACGGATCCGATAAATGTTGTACAAAAGTGATTTTAATGGAAGGATTAAAATGAACAGCAACAATAAATTAACAAAAGAGAAATTAAGCCAAACTGCTGGAACAATATTGCACCAGATCCTCCCTTTATATCAGTTTATAATTTGGAAAACTTCAGGCATTAACCTACTTTAGTGAAAACTCCATCGAACACCTTCCGATGGATCTCAATAACGATGCTGCTGCTCCAACCTCATAAACAATTTTCACTGGAACAAGGGAAAATTTTCCACCCTTAAAAGATAATATACATTTACAATATACATACATACATTCAAAAGCTTCAATTTGATTGAATGATGAATTAATTATTTATGAAAATTTTAACGAGGCACGTGGATAAAATTCAGGTCTCGTAAGCAATAATTGTTGCACTTTCAAACACGTGGAAAGTTTACCGCGTCGTATCGCTAGGTCCCGTTCCAGATACATTTAGATTATTTCATTAAAAAATACGCATTTTCTCCATTTTGAAAATAACAGTGAACTTCTATAGCCTAATATAATTTTTGCGACAATATTGATAATATACACATTATATCGCGGGCCTCATTACAAACCCCTATAACGGAAGTAGTCTCATTCATTTTCAAGCCCAGAAAACCTCAAAAATTTAATAATAATAATATTGCTTATTAAAATAGAATCAAATCGTTTTTATTTATTTTACGCTAAATTTGAATTTTGTTTAAAGAATTTATAAAATAAATAACTTGTCCTTGGCATAAAAAAAATTTAATAAATATTAATTAAAATTCTTGTTTTTTACATAACTCAAAAAACAAATAAATTGTAAATTTCTTTATAAAGAAATTTCACAGAGCAGTCGGATTTGTAAACATTCGAGAGAGTTATTTAGGAGGATACAAACGTCAGCTCAAGTTATCTTTGTTTGAGGTGTGTTTATAACGGTCGAAAGATAAAACCGTTAGTTCCAGAGACACTTAGCTTGCATTAAGCAGAACTCACATTTGCTCGGTTGCATTTTGTTAGTTTTGGGATTCTGTTCTTCTAAACAGCAAACAAACGTTCAAAATCATCACTACAAAAAATCTTATGATTGCTGATAAGAATAACCTTTCGCAATAAAGTTAATTAGATGAAATCTGCTGATGCACAATTTTTTAAGTGATTTGAACAAAATAAACAAACACTGATTAAAAGTGCCTGCAAATGAGAACAACTGACTCATAGGTTCTGTTCAAAGGGGAACTGCAAAAAGAACTTTTTGTGCATAATTGGAAGTGTGATTCATTTTACGATTCTAGAATTTCTGCAGTGAATCATGAAAAAACGTGTGTAATTCTCATTTTTGATTTTCTTAAAAATTTCAGATCGTTTTCTACAGAATAATTGAATTTTAGTAAATATAACTTTCAACTTTTATCTTATTATAAATTTAATTTCGGCGTATTTAATAACAAAAAATTAAATACACGTTTCTATAAAGCTGTACCTGTCTGCTCAAAAATATTTAATTTTCGTTCATAAAAGTAATTTTTTCTTAAAAAAAGCTTGGTCCTGGAATATCAAGAATTTTATGACATCATTTTGTAAAAGAATTTTGAATTATTTTACAAAACCAAGGAAGAAAACGAAAAATATCGTTACGTACAAAATTGTATAGCTGCCTGAAAAAGGGTTTTATACTTTTCCTGGATTCAAGGAATTATTTACCATTTCCGTCCGGTATCACTGGATAAAATGCTGGGAATTCCCTGGTTAATTCGGAATGAGTGGTTCCTTTTGATTTATCCCGGCCAGTCCAATAGTCAAGCTTGCATTGCTTTTGTGGATGGCTTAGGGATAGTAGAATACGTCCACCCTTTTGCTTTGTCCTCTCCGTGGCTTTGTCCTTCCATGGTAAGTTCTGCAGCCCAAAAGTGGTGTGGATAATGAGTGGCTTTGCAGTGTGCAGTAAACAGATATTGCCTGACTGTTGAATGTAGTGTTTTTGCATTATATTGCGAAACGACTGAGGACAGGTGAATGGGGTACAAGTGTGGAGTGGATGTCCTGGTCCTTTAACTTTAAATGCCTTCAGAGTTCAGTGGAAGTTGGAGAAATGTAGAATGGAATTCATCCAGGAAACGTTCAAGTGGTAAGAGTTTACCCTACTTAGACGCACTTCTATGAGACTGACTTAGTAACATACTTAACGAGCATTCGCCTTTGTAAGAATTGAATAGCTGCTTCCTTAGTGCGGAGCCTAATTTCAATGGAAGCAGGTCAAGAAGGAAATATTTAATTCGATGAGTAAACGTGAAAATACACGCTTTTTCGCCTTAAGTATTTCAATAAAAGCAGAAATTCTTTGAAACTTCGAAGTTAAAAAATGGCCTGAAAATAATTGTATTAATATTTATCAAAATATTCCAAACATTACAACAAAACCAATAAATTATGATAATGTCATTTGCGAAAATGGTTCCCTAAAACTACCGGTCATAATTCCCTTCCAGGTTTATTCCCGAAATCGTTTTCCTTTGAATTGGGGTAGCTGTAGGGGAGTTCCCGGACGTAAATCCTAGTAAATGCTGTAAACTTCAATTTCCATTAGCAAACAGAACTCCCCTTCTCGGCCAAGTAACTTTATAAAATATTTTCCGGTGGAAATTAGTTGATCTGCAGAAGTTTTCAAATATAAACGACAGAGGTGGAGACTGGGGAGAATTATGGCATTTCTACAAGGATTACATACAATGTAAGTGCAGTCGAAAATTAAAGATAAAGTTTCTGGACGGTGGACCTTGCGAAAAGTTTTCGAAACTTCACAAGCCGAATAAAAAGGATAGCAACGCAAAAATGGCTGAACGAAATTACAAAGTTATGACAATTCCATTTTAGATGGACACGATCAATTAATCGTGAACAGAGGGTCATTATTCGTTATATGTATACTTTGCTAAAAAATTGGGGTGAAAAGTGGAAGAAATTTGAAGAATTGGGATGTATTTGCAATGAATATTGCGCACCCTTACCATTCATTATATCAAACCTTTTATTCGATGGGGCGCTGAATATACTTATACGTTTATTGCGGAAGTGTATCCATATCTCCAAAGTGCACTTCCCGCTTGCAGATTTACAACACCCTGCCCGTTTATCAGGGATATAAATGTGTGCGCATGTTATGAATGCAAAATCACAAGTCGCAACAAAGGCATTTTTATATGACGAAAATAAATCAAAAGTGTTAACAGGAGCAAGTGAATACCACCGGCATGAACTTGACGTTTGTAATACCCCTTTTTGTTTTTGTTGTTGTGTATGTGAAACTCTTACAGTGAGGGACTATTTGCGGGAGTGTTGTGCCTCCAGACTGGGTGGTGTCAATAAACCTAAGCCAACCGTTGCGACCAATTACGCTTTCACCTCTCCAACTTGAGCGCAACTACACTCAACGAGAATTATATTTTGTATGCAACATACATAGTAAAAATTTAAAAAAAAAATGTAAAAAATGCCTCGTATGTAGTTTACCTTGATTCTGCTTCGATTGTGGGATACGACAGGGAAATTAGTCTGAGGGGTTTTCATGCCAGACATCGGCATTAATTCAACTCTCAAGTTTGCATTAGTTTGCATTACAGTTCACAATCTCAATGGAAATTCCCAGTGACAAAAAGGATTCTTTACAGAGCAGCATGCTTGATTTTAATGGGTCTGGCTTTCTTTCTCTTAACTTTTAGTAAACAGAAACAACTTTTTTTCAATTCTAAGCAAGCAAATAAATCAGATGCAAGTGACGAAAGGACAAAACAAAAACAGAAAGTAATAGCTTGTTTACACACTATCAATGCAGGGAGGAAGATTCGTTGGTTTATTCACTCTGTTCTTTTCAAAACCAAATCAATAAACATTTTTAATATGAGAAGTATTTAAATATAAAGTAAAAGGATGTGTGATACGGGAGTCACGGTGGCGTATATTGGAAGGCAACAAATTTAACCAATGAAAAATATCAACGGCCGATGGTTGTGAAAATAAGTATAAAAATAGAAGCTCAAAAAATCATATCAGGCATTACGGCAAAACTTAAAAGATACTCCCACATAAAAAAAGACCAATTAATAACAAATATGTACATTACATACAAAACTTCAGAAGGATGTTGTTCAGGAATCATAATGTGGGAATGTATAAATTTATTGTATTGTGGTCAACCGCATAAATTAATCAACAGCAGAAACAAAAGTTCACTTGCCAAATTGGTCTTGAAGGTTAATTTAAAACAATGGAATGAAACAAAATTGTATTTTAGAGTATCACACAAAATCCCGCAAATTAAAATTAATTTGTATTATTATAAATAGAATTTTATATAGCTTTTAAATTGCATTGCAAATGTATTAGTAGATAAATCTGCCAATATAAATGAAAATAAGAAATCTTATTTTAATTTAATGCCAAACAATATAATGTTTGTTTATATTTAAATATCTAGAGAATTAAATGCTTTCGGAATTTTTTACTGAACCTCATCATACTACGCAATTCGCATGAGAGTCAATGTTGTCCTAGGATTGAATTAAAGCAGTTTATGTCAATGTATTATTCTCAAGAACATTCTACACGCATATACATAAACATATTTCTTTCATAAATAGTGACTAACTATCAAAAAAATTAATTTCTATGCTTTGTAAATTAGTCGACAGTTCCTTGGGATTGTTGACGTCAATTTGAGTGACAATTTACCGAAGTTCAATAATATTCTGCATAATTAATCCAAATCATCATCACATAACATTTGTTATTTATATCCAAAATATAATTTTTGTGTTGTTGTGATATGTTTTATCTCTGTATAGACAACAGGCATTGGTGTCTCCTTTTTCGCATTGGGCACTAATTAGGCTCCACTTCGGCAAATGTGGTGACATGTGGAGCGGTCACACAAACCCGTTCAATCCGGTTCGAACTTTCGGCCTAAAGTTGATAACTTTCTAAAAGTTCTTAATACGAAACGTAGTAAACTCTCGCATCCCGTGCTGGCGCTTACTGGATCGTTGGCTCCGCGGATGCCACAATTTTAAAGCTGGTCAAACCAGTTTCGAAAAAAATTGCAACAACAAAAAACACACATTTTCATAAGTTCTTTTTGGATTGTTCTTTCAAAGTTGCCTTGAACGTTGGTTAGAGCTTTTTAAAAGTGAACTTATTTACACAATTTTGTTTCAGAAATATACGCAAACCTCTCTTTTTCATTATTATTTAACTTTTTAATAATTTGTTTTGAGAAAATTTCACTTGTTTTATTTTAAGTTAATTATTCAATTTATTTTTCAACAAACAAACTGTTTAAATAAAGTATGTTTGCAGTTTCTCAATGGCACCTACTTTTGCTTTTTTAAAGAACGGTTCATATTTTTATTAAAACAAACATGGCGTAGTAAAAAAAACTATTAATTTCTACAAAAAATGTTAAAGAGCTCTAGAAATGTTTTCTATGCCAACACAAAATGAAGAATGGAAAATTATAATATTTAGAAATTAATGAAACTTTCACTTGATTTGCTATTCTAATTTCACGACCATGAATTATTAATAAGGAATACAAATACTTCTAACCAGAAAAAAAAGCAAAATTCACTATAATTGAGTTGATTCTTTATGATATACATTTGTGATATCTCCATATTATAAACATAATCTGCCTTATTTTCAGTCACATGTATTTCCCTCTTGTTTCGAGGCTCGTTCGCCCAGCAGATCGGCTGATTCCATTTCAATTCCAGCCAATTTTAATCAATGTCACGTAACCAAACGTCAACAAATAAATTTACCCTGTTTCAATATCACGTTAGTTGATGGTTTTTATGATCATGGTATTGTGTTTGACGAACGTGCTGAGCTCAAAATGTTTTGTCACTTTTTAAAAAGCACACAAATCAATGAAGTTTGCAGCTCGTATGAATATGAATTGCACGTTCTCAATTATGCCCTGGTAAACTGCAAATCTCTTATCGCAATTGGAATCCAACTCGTAATCGTACACTGCAGTTTTCTTAATTCTTTTATATGTTTTTTTTCCTGCGAAGCTGTTGTGGAAGAACACCTTGAAAATGTAAAAATTCGCTTAATAAGTTTTTAAATTCTTGTCACTCCTCTTTTAGTTGTTATCCGATTCTAATCAACGAATGCAAATGATATGTTTAAAAGATATCACGTGCGAATTGAATTCAGCAAATCAATCAATCTCGATAGGCAACCTTTAAATAATATTCTTTCCGGAAAAGAAACTTGAACTGAATCCATTCCGGATTGTTCAGAAAAACTAACCAATAGTCGAAAAGTTTTTAATTTATACTAATTTACGCAAAAAAAGCCTTTATTTTTGATAGATTTCAGCTGGAAACAAATGAAGTATTATAAATTTATTACGTAATTGATTTCAATAGCTATTCAAATTACAAAAAAGGAAACAGTTTAGCAAATTCAAAGATAAATTTACTTGATTTTTTCAATAAATTACACATTATTGCTTAAAAGCGTTACTTTCATATTACTACATTTCTTATACCATGTAATTAAAACAATTGGTTAATGTTCGTTGAGTTTGTCTTATAAATAATTCAAATTGAATACGAAATACTTAAATGCGGGGGATGCACCAACGCATGGACAATAAATCTGCATTGAACAATTATAATCTCTCATTAATTTCCAATTAGGAGTCAATCGCACAAGAATTATATTATTTTGTTTATTGATTATTGCAGCAAAATCTTAGTGAACGTGACCGAAGACTTGTTTTTTACAAAAAAATTGATTGTTTATCATTCGTAAATGTTATTCAGTAACATTTATTATATCAGTTTACACTCCTTCATTATTTTTTTGCTTCGCTAATTGTTGATAACTTCAGAATATAATAAAACAATAATTTCACACATTAAAACAAAATGGCATTTAACACAACTTAAATAAAATCCAAAATTGTAAAAAGACGACACTTTGAATTTTTAAGCTATAGATAAATGTTATTTGTTATTTTGTGCTACAAATATAATTTTTATTATTGAAATGTAATTTTTTTACTTTAAAAATTGTCATAATTCAAGAACTTAAAAGAAATAATTTCAAAAATTCGTTGAGTGCATAAATTAATTAATTTTAAAGATGCAACATGAACACTTTTCTCAACACTAAAGTGTCAATGTGCAGTAACTTCAAAAGTCAAGACCACATATAAACAAAAAAAAAACTCCTTTTTAAATATTGACGTACATTAAATGAAAATCACAAAACGAAGTCATCCGAAATGTGAGAAAATAGATCTCGACCATCATTCAACTATGTATGTTATATGTTTACAGAAGCATAGACGAAAATTTGCGAGGGCGATGTGAAAAGTTTTTAAGGCGAATCGTCCTTTGCGGCCAGCACGACCCAAGGGGATATGTCAAAACTTGAGACAAAAATCGCAATGTGCACAAATCTCATTCGAAAGTTTTTGAATTAAGAAGAATGGCATCAAGAGGATGATGGGGAGGAGATCCAGAAATAATGAAACCTGAGGGAAAAGCATGTGATTTTTCATAACATTTACGAAACAAACATAATGGTGAAATATTTTCTAGTTACTTTATACAAATTTCGTGTTCATTGAATTGCAAAATAATTGTTGTTGTTCAATAACGAAAATCGTAAACATGCTTCTTTTGTAATTTAATATCGTCCAATAAATAAACAGAAATAAAACAAAATTGAAATATTATGCAGAAAATTTCCGGGAGCCATTATCGTGAATCTGTTCGGTACTGTGAAATTTCAAATTCATTCTCATAAAATGTCGGGTTAGATCGAGCCACGGGTCGAAGGACATGCACAAATTTTAGTTTCCTCTCCCGCAGTCCGCCGTAAATTTTATATTCTTCCGCATTTTCAATCATATTTTTCCGAGGATTAAGGAAAACTGGTAACACATAAAACGTCTTTTATGACCTAATTTTTTTTTGTGGTTTTTCTGCTACAGAATAAAATATTTAACATTTTGCTTCGTAAATATGAAGAAAAAGAAGTACGAGCATCTGATTTTTTTAAACCTAATAAAATATCTCAATTTACCTTTGGAATTTGATTCTATCTATTTTTAGAAAGAAACTTTCCGATCGCATCACTAAAATAAATAATTTTATGTGGACTTAATTTGTTCTTAAAATAACAAACTATGAACAATTAACCTCTAAAGGTTAATTCCAAAGAACAATAAAAATAAGAACAATAATTAATTTTTTATAATCTTGTGCTATTCCCAAAAATCTCTAGATTCGCTTTGTAATGATGATTTGCATTTAACACTAGTCATTAAAAAATTCGAAAACAAAATTGCACAACTATAAATAGATTAAGTCCTTTATTTAAATTTATTAGACATATATAGACTTCTTTTTACATTGGTAGCATTGCAAAAATAATATTAATGATCGTTATTTTAAGCAAACAAACAAAAATTTCAAAATAAAGCAGTAAAAAAACCCGTTATTAATTTTTTTGTTATGAATTCGGCTTACACCATGATCTCCTCCAAAATGCTTACCAGTAAATTGCAACAAAACAAATACAACAATAGTTTTTTTCTGTCGAACTCAATTTTTTCATATAAAAATACCAAATTGAGCTTGCGAAAAATGTCCATCAACCCTCTGTTTACACGATAATAGAATCGTGTTAAATGAAGTTCTGTTGCTTTAATTGAAGCGTGTTCAACTGAATTTGTAGATCTAATTAGAATCAATATTCTAATATAGGAGAGCGGCGCGGCGTACAATATGCCTATAGTTTTGAGTTTAGAGCTCTTAAGGATATTTAAAGGAGGTTTAGATCAGGAGTGAAGGCATGAGTTGAAAGGAAATTTACTAAGCTTTGTTATTACAGAAGCAATCATTATTCAGTTGTAGATATTTTCGGAGATATGGCTCAAAAACTGCAGGAACCTTTTTGCGCCACATTGCACGCACATGCGTACAATGTGGCGCACTATTAAAAGGGAAAAATAAAGTAAATACAATAGATATTCGATACTTTTCAAAAAATTTTTAAAGTAATAGGTTAAGTATGATCAAAAATTTAAAAATTCTTGATCGACTTAATCATCATAGTCGAAATAGCAATGAATGCAAATATAGAAACCACAGGACATATTAGCACATTCCAAGTGCTTTTTAAGATTTTCCTCGGCACTAGAAGGAAGGACAAAATATGTCGTACCTAAAGGGGCAATAAAACATTTAAAAACCATACCATCTTTGTCATTGAACAAACCTAATTAATGCGCCACTTTGTACGAACCGCGTGCGCCACATTGGAATTTTTCGGTTATTTTGAAAAATTATCGAAGTTATAAGAAAAATTGAAGATAATCCAAAATCAGTTATGATACTTAAAAGAGGATATCACAGTGAGTCATTGCATATAAAGTTTTCATAAATGTCTTAAAAATACTAGATGTTGTGAAGGAATGAAAAAAATTTAAAAAAACTTGAAAAATGGGTTTTTTTGATTTTTTTCACAAGACCTATTAAATGCGCGCTTGATCGCACCTGTTACTTAGACAAAGTTGGGTTACTAACTAACACACTTATGACACCGGACAGATTTCATCTACCAATTTCTATAATACCAAGAAAGGGTCTGCGCCACATTGTACGCCGCTCCCCTATATATATGTATGTATGTGTAAAAATAAATTAGGATATCTTTAAACAAAAGCCTTTCTTTAGCCCGTTTTGCAAAATCCCTTTCAATCATGTGATTAAATTTCTCTCAATGTCGAAATTAATTTATCCTATTTAATAAAATAGCACGAGTGCGATGAAGGACAAAAGAAGCATTATTATTAATTAAATTCACTAATTAGAATTTCCCATTATACATAAATGCAACTAAAAACAAGTTTTCCGAAAACAAACCAAACAATTCCAATCATTTATTTGCAAGACCGTTCTTAATTCAGCCCCAACATATTATTATGACTTCCATGAGAATTAATTTATGCACATAAATAATAAATTCACCCATCTGCCGCACTTTGTGCGTGTTTGTGGAGAGAAATACTTCACCAAAAATACTTTTGCGAAAAAATATTTTAAAAAACATTTAATACATTATACAGAAAGTAAACACGATGTTTGTAACTCGAGAGCTTCTAAAGCTCCACTTTTACATCCCTTCCAAAAGGTCAGTGAGTTCAAGAAGTCTGCGGTTATGATGGCTCAATCGTTGGTGTATAATAACCTCCATGCAGACTGCAGAGGTATGAAAATAAAAAGGGTTCGACTAGCATTTTAGTATGCAGTTATGCACTACTATATTATTAATGTCATATACCGACTTTACTCTGAAAAAAACACCATTTGCCATCAGGATCAACTAATGCAGAATGTATGCAGAATGTTGACATCCACTTAACACTATTGATGTTGTTTTAGCTTTAAAATCTTGTGGCAAATGTCCTTAAAGTATCGTTTTACAGATTGCTAGCCAGAGGAGGTTTTAGTCTTAAAACTTTATCATGGAAGTTTTTCTTAAGATTTTCGACGCGTGTTGAATAAATTTGAATCATGTCAACATTTTGCAACATCCCAGGACAGAAAATATTTTCCGGATTTCGAAGATGAAAATGTATTCTGCTTATATAGGACTATGTGGACGTGAAATGTTTGTTTCCTGCGACACTTGGAAGTAATGATTAAAATTTAAGGAATTTAACTCTTTCATATTTAACACAATATTGGTAATATTCAATGCATAAATAAATTTTGCAAATTAATTTCATTATGAAATCCTGGTTCTGTATATTTTCGTGATGCCATGGCAGGATAAAAACCAATCATCATGGATGGATGAATGTTGTACTATAAACGTGAAAATTGGATGTTTGTTACTCAATCAGGCATTAGTTATTTTTCATTATCCAAAAGTAATACGCATTCCAACTTAGTTTATAGGCTATTTTTTCATTCGAATATTATCAATCGATCGGATATTCGAATGCTGTCAAGATTGCGGATGCAGTATAAAAAGTTTTAAAAATCAAACATTGCTTATGAAAAATACCAAGTGAATTTCGAGGGCACTAACTTCGAGTCTACTATGAGAATTATATAAGTAATCAACAAATAACGGTAAACATATTGTACAATAATAAACTTTTAATATATAAATAGTACTGTACTTTAACAATTAATTGATTTTTTATTTTGTTCATTATATTACTCAATCTAAAATTCAATCTATAAATATCAACAAAACAGATATTTTTATTACTGTGAACATTTAAAAAATCAAAATATTAAACTTTAAAAAATAAACATTTAAACAATTAAACAATAATAAATAAATAATAAATTAAACAATTAGTATTCATATTCTTACAATGTTTCCATTTTAAATAGCAAAATGTTGTTTACCTGAAAATAAATATAAAATTGTATTTTTAATAATTTTTTTAATATTAATCATATTTAGATTATTGTTCAGAGATTAATTCTAAATGCCAGAATTTGCCACAATAAATTTAAATCACATGGGAAGTAGACAAATTACTACCAATTAAAATGTAAATATCGATTTGCTTATAATCCAACAACGTTAGACTCTGACGTAAATGAATAGAAAACGATATCTATATCCTGTACAGGATTCATAATGAAAACAACACAAATTTTGAAATGTTGTTGTTTAGTTTGAATTTGGAAGTTACAAAATTGTGGAGATGAACCAGAATTTGGCAAACATGAGTAAACAACAAATCCTTTTCCACATATCCAAACAAATATCTGCTGTTCTCCATATTCAATTCGTTTGCTATTGTAATTTATCGAGAAGGATCCAACTTTAATGAAACACACAGTAACGGATGGGTGCTGGGGGAATGCAGAGGTCGACGGAAGGGGTGCTTTATGGAGACTGATATTCCTGCAAATGGAATAATTCAATTGGGGGCTTATGAGAGCAATATGAGAAGTGGTTGATTACGACATTCTTCAGATATCAATAGAAAGTACATAAAATAGTCGTGATCATTTCGATTTGATCGTGAAAACGGGGAAATCAGTTCATGAACACGGATGTTTTATTTAAAATGTGCCTTTTATAAATATCAAATGTTTCTAACCTTGAACAGAATAAAACTTCAATGCGGGAATGAAAAAAAAAAATCTTCGAAAACAGTTTTCCTTGCGTTCAAGATTTCCTCACCAATAAATTGCTTCAGTTTTATGAGATTTCAATTTTTCGCAAAAAAAAAACTCCAATCTGTTTTATTCGATTGTTGAATTGCATTGATTTTGAAAATTCAATTATAACAATTTAGTACATTAATTTTCTGATTGTGTGATTTCAAGTTCATTTGTGATACATTTTCCAGGCACACAAAAATAATTTTTGTTCCCCAATTTCAATTAACTACTAAAAACATTTAATTATGTACTTTAGATTTTTCGATAAGACCAATTGGCTTTCATCAACTATGCAATGAAAAGGTCAAAGAACGTTAAATTACAAGGTGAACTCAATAATTTTTCTTCATTGCTTATCCACTTCGATTTAACACTTACAGTTCATTTAGTCAATTAATTTTAGCAAAGCTGAAGCACCTGCGCGCAGAACTAACATCATGAGACAATTTCTTTATTTGGATTCATTGAGACGAGCACAAGAAAAATGTGAGCAAATATCGAAAACGAATGGAATCCAAAGCGCAATACTAACTTACAATACTTAATTAATTTCACGCAATTGAAGATACAATTGAGGGTACACATAAGATTTGTGAATCCTTCAACTTCATTCCGTGAAAAGCTTTGGCTTCAAGTTGAGTAACACAAACAAAACAAGAAAAAAAACATCAAAAGTATCAAATTATCATGACTATGAAAATTTTAGCAAGTTCTACAGCCGAATGTGGTGATTCGACTTTGCGTCTTAATCGCGCTAAACAAAGTTCTGTTTTCACATTGATGTTTTCAATCGTGTGGGTTCAGATATCAAGCATCAAAAATCACACGTCAGCAGTGATGACAAGCCCAAGATATGTTCAAAGTAACACGATTTCTTAAAAGAAATGTAAATAAAAAGTTATCTTGGAAAGGTGAGTAACAAACAATTTATTCAATATGGAATGATTTTGTTGATGAAAGCAAAAAAATTTCATACCAAATTAATTTTTAATTTCCAACAAAATGTAATTGAAATTGAATAGAATAGAATACAATGCAAATGTGTTGTTATAGCAATACTTTGCTCTTCAAGTTATGGTATTTGCATAGTTTTCTAAAATTTTCACCATATAGAGTCAAGTATATTTGATTATAATTTTTAAAAAATTTGCACCTGCTGTTCTGCAGTCGAATACTTTCACAAGAAGGAAAATTTATCTGAGCTTTTTAATCTAATCTAAATTACAAAATGGTTCTAAAGTAATTCCGAAAGTTTTGCATTCGGTGGCATTCCTTGTCCACCATTTTCAAAAATTTATTAAAATTTATTTACAGAATTAGAATAAAAGCTTTTAAAAATTCTGCGCATATAGAGTTGTTTCTACTAATTGCAGTCCTAGCTGTTTTTTCTCAAAGTTGCGCAATTATTCGGAAGAAAAACATATTTTTAGTGGAATAGCTCATAATAAAGTGGAAACCACAAAAAAAACCCAAATCAAATTTTATTGGAAGGAAAAAACCAATTCCCTGCGGGCAATTTGAAGACAATTTTCTCTATAACTCTGTAAACGACTTTAATCATGCCAAAAGATCGCGGCTGTTGTTCCAGTTCCGCTTTCGTTTCACCTTTAATTATTTTATATAACTCGAATTAATGTTGTTGTGTTTAGTTGGCAAACAATATTAATTCGGTGCTAAATCCAATTTCTCATTATTTAATCAATAAAAACGACGACCTTGAAACAAGATTTTGCCTCCCCCGATGGACCAAGGACAAAATAAAGTTAACAGTTTTCCGCATTTTTAAGAGGGGAAAGGGTGACGAGTTCTCGGCTTCTTGAAGAGCACTGCGACACATTAATTCAATCATCGCAAAATAAAATGAATTTACAATTAAATTAAATTTTTTCTTCTGCGGGCGGCGGCATTGACGTGAAAAGCTAGGCTTTTTATGAAATTGCAGAACACCCCTTGGGGATGGAAGAAGAAAAACCCTTTTACATGAACAGAATCCGGTATCCAGATTTTATTTCTCTCGTACTTATTCCGAAGGCCTGCGGCTGGTTACGTGAAAAATACATTGTTGACGATGGATGGTAGTGTAAAAATTGTATTCCTCGGTTAAACACACTGAAACACATGTACAACCTTGAGTAAAAACAAACAACTTTTCTTAAGAGATATTCAAGATAATGCTCTAAGGAAATTTTTGTAGGATGTGAAATTCTTGTCTTGAAGTTCCCGAAAATTATTTCACATTGGTTTTTAAGAAAAAACTTTAAAAGCTTTTTGATATTGCAGTTTCGTTTTGATGAAATCTTTTCTGAAAGCATTTTCTATTGACAGTAAGTTTTTGTCACATTTTCCGAACCCAGCAAACTGGATGCGATACCAAAAAGTACTAACAAAGGACGGTATCGGTGTCCACCGATTGAATTCCATCAACAGCAATCCTTTTTCCTTGGTTGTTGAACACAGCTCAGAAATTACTCACGATAAATATTCAAATTTCAGATTATTAAATTTTCAACATTTTATCGACCCAATTTATGGAAAAAATATTCCTCTATGCAAAAAAATTATTTTCTGAAAACTATACTTTTTGTTAAACCATTTTTTGAACCCAAACAACACGAAAAATATAGTATAGAAAAACTTGGAAAATAGTGCATCGTCAAGATTTTTTTTTATCCAATTTATGTTTTAACGATCAATCGAACAAATTGGAAATTCAATACCAGAAAATGGTTTGATTTTTCAATTCCGTGGTTTTCTTTAAATTAATTAACATTCTCGGTAAAAAAAAAAACATTACTTTCAACAGAAATAGTGCAAGCTAAGTATTGCGAAAATAAAACAATTTAAAATCCTGTTTAGAATTGAGGACACGCTTTATTAACATTAACTTTCTTCCCGAATCCCCACTTTGTATGTACTGTAAAAAGAGAATTAACGAAACCAATTTTCGCACGTCACGTGGTGGAAGAAAGTTTATTTTGCATTAGTTGTTAAAAAAAAAGCCTAAAAACTCGTTATTTAACGAGTTCAAGTAATTGCAAGGGTTTTTAAGCAGATTTCGGTTTCTGTTTGTACTTGACCACGGTTTTTTCAGATAGTAGTTCGAATTTACGCGACTTACAATTCTTCGTCTCGCCTCCAGTCGCCAGAAAACGATTCCACAAATCAAATTATTTATAGAAAACTATTTTTTTATTGTAAGTGAAAAATATTGTTATTCATTTATTAATTTTTAACTTGGCAGGTGTGAAAATGGAATCAAATTTTCCGAACCCAGTTTTTTATGCGGCTCCATTTGCATCCCTTGCTGTAGGGTATATTGAATGAAAAGGAACCCTTGCAACACCTTGAAAAAGTTGTAATAAAAAATGAGCCGTTATATTGCGATTGACTGACCAGCCGGAGGATAACTCGAATATCAATATCAAAATGGTTTTTGCCAGAGGATTGAAATTTGGTAAATTATATTTCGCAGATATTTTAAATTCAAGTTCGAAGATGACCAAATCACACACGGTGACATCTTTTTATTGTTAGTTCTTATAAAATACTGAATCATTTTTTATTAAAAGATTGCTTTTTTTTTACTCAATACATATTATTTTTTGACTTATTTCTGTTTGCCGTTATTACAGATGCATATTTTTTACACAATATATTTGGAAATTACAGATTCAAAAATTAGCAAAATTGCGTTTTTGCATAGCTTAGCTCGAATCTCTAATTTAGTGGTTTGCGATTGGAAATCTTTTTTGCGCGGATTTCCTTGCACGAGAAATTTATTCTTTATGTAAAATCAAGGGTTGAATGAATCATAAGTACGCGTTAAAAAATATCGGACTTTCCGACAAATAATTTCCTTCCCAGTTTTAGTGTCGGTGCAAACAGAAGGAAACTTACAAGATAAGAAATGAATATTTTTAAGAATATGACGTAACATATTATTAACACAGAGAAGATTTCCGTGCGACCAAACAAAACATATTTTCCAATCATTTTATAATACGAAATGCCGGTAGTTTTTTTCTATTGTTTAAAACTAGAATAAAAAGTTACAACTGAATGAATATTGGCGGCAGACTTCAACGGATGTTCTTTTTTTTGTAATTTCATTCGACAATAATTGCAAATCAAAGGTCGCACCATTACTTATAAAAACTTGTAAATTGTGACATTCATAATTAATTTTATTGCATTTTTCTACATTGTCCTTCCTTTCATTTTTTCTATCAACAGAAGAAAGTTCAACTTCCGTTATTTCGCTAATAAAACGAGGTTTTCATCTATTAATTATTAAAAAAATTGCTTTCATGTTGCAACAATTATCAAGATCTGTATTTAAAATAAAAACTCACACACGTGATTGGTGCACGTTTTCCCAGTCAGTATTTAGTGATGACCTTCCTTCGTCATTTCTCCCTCCGCTGACCGCATTCGATCGCATTTTTAATTGCCTCGCAGATAACCGAAGGAGCTCTTAATATTGGGGTTCCGATATCAGACAATACCACCCGATTTTGAGTGTGGAGTTCAGTAAAATACCTCCTCGAAGGTTTGTAATAAATCTTTTGATTCCGTCCTGGATTGGTCATTATGCAATATTATTGTATAAAACAAAGGGGAAACACTGGGTTTTTTACCTCTATGATGGAATTAATTAAGTGTCATAATTATGTTAATTTTATAAACATTATGTATACAAAATATGCGTAATTTTGTTGTGATAATATTATTCTATTTTTAGAAAATTTATTATGCGGTTTTGGTGAAGATCTTTTGATGGGTACATTATGACTATCCAAAAGAACATTGTTCAAAATTGTTCAAAAACTTGAACTTCTCTTTTAAACAGTAAAATTACAACCGTTTGATAACAATGCCATTTATATCATTCAACGGAGGTATATCTGAAATTTATATAAATATGCACCTATGTAAGTATTAAAAAACAAGTGGGGCACTGGGAGGTGGCCTCGTATAAGCAAAGTCGAAAATAAACAAATTATATGCATTGGTTTGAAGTTTGGGATGCGCACTGCGCATTTCTCCAGAGTCTAGTCTAGAGCTACTTGAGTAGGATTGCATTTGCATGGGAAAATGTAAGCCAGGTTTACACTTGAACCCGCAACCTCATCCGGTTGATATTGAGAATGTCATATAGTCTCACCTTTCGAATGAGATATTTTTTTCGACTGTAAGATGTGTAGTTTCAGAGTTGAATGATCTGACAGCCGGATATGCCTATAAGTTTCCTTCACTTTATGACGTAAAAGCTACAACATAATAAAAAGCAAAATTAAAAATTTTGAAAAAAACCCACTTCGGTTAAACGTAATTGAAAAGGGATAAAATAATTTAAAAACTCCCGACTTAAAGAATTTAAACCCAAGAATATCCGTTCAGCGCTGCCATTAAATGAACAAGTTTTGCAGTTTTATAGTAACGTGAATAATTGGGGATATTTTATATATTGCAATACTCATTTATATTTATGTTGAAATTTAAAATAGTGATGGCAACCCCCGACGGATATTCTTGGGTTTAAATTCTTTAAGTCGGGAGTTTTTAAATTATTTTATCCCTTTTCAATTACGTTTAACCGTCGTGGGTTTTTTCAAAATTTGAAATTTTTTTTTTAATTCAATCTTTTTAGAGAGCATAGGTATTATGTACATTGTACTACATATCAATATAGTTTATTTAATAGTAATAAAATATAAGTATTTAGGTACAACTAAACTTTGCCCGGGGCTTTGTTGTAACTCAACTCGATATCATTACGTAGAATAAAAATAATAAGTAATAAGTAAAAATGACGGTAATTAGTAAAAACACTGCAAATTTTACACAACGGTTTATTATTTCCAAAAAATGTGACATTTTTCAAGTCACGGCTAGATGGCAGTAGTGATCATGTGAAATGATTTCACAATTTTTAATCCACCAAGAAATGGAATATTTTACGGAGATTAAAAATTTCAAAATTCTATTACTCAAAAACCAATTGATATAAATTCATGCAATAAAATGTGTTCTATTGGGTAATATAAGAGCATTGCATATTCCGAGTTTTATGAAAAAAGCTTGAACGGTTTCGGAAATATGATTTTTTCAATATTTGGTTCCTTAATTTCCCCCCCTCAAAATACGTCGATCGGACCCACGAGCTGTTAGGACCGTTGTCAGATGTCACTTGATTTTTGAACCAAATTTAATTAATTTATCTCCAGTAGTTTCCGAGAAAAAGCCTGGACGGCGGACGGACGGATTTTTTTTATTCGTTTTTTGAAATCTACATATCTCAAAACGTAAACTGACAAAATTTCAGGGGGGGTTATAATTTTTTTTTTCGTGCTCGATTACATAGGTTTATTATTGAAAATAATAAACCAAAAGGATACTCTGTACAGAAATACTTACCTATAGAGTTTCTGAATATGTAGTAGCTAATATAAAATATATTACTGCAGCGTCCCTTAGTGAGTTACTAACGTAACACCTATTTAAGAATCCCCACTAATCAGAAACAAATCCACTACTGAAAACCGCATCAAAAATCGGACTAGTAGTTTTGGTTTTGCACAAACAAATGTTTACTGCAGCGCCCCCTGGTGAGTTGTCACCGTAACTCCTATCTAAAAACATGAACCTATCAAACCCAAGTCCATCACTGAAAACCGCATCAAAATCGAACTAGTAGTTTTGGAGATAAATGGCTACATTGGTTTGCACAAACAAACATCCTCCCAACCCAAGCGCATATAGGTACCATCTCCGTACCGTCGTGGGTAAAAAAAGGACTTCAAAGAAAACGTTAAAGTAGTCTCTTGCATTTCTCTAAATTAAGTTACAAAGACAGTATTTCAATTGAACCACAATCAAAGTCAAGTTCAATCGTGAAGGATCCTTTCAAAATCTAGGTTAATAAAGCAAATATCAAAGTGAACAAAAAAGGTCAGGGAGACTTAGTCACCAGATTCGTGAGGTCGTGACATTTGATGGAGGCTTTGTAACAATTATGAATATGAACTAGGCTTTTAGTTTCATTGCTGATCGAAGAAAAAGCATTTTACTAACAATAAACAAATTAAAATGTCAGAAAAATTGCCCATTCATGGTATGTTGTATATCACAAAAGGATTACTTAAAAACAATGCAAAATTCTTCATAATTTTTTTTTTTAAATTACTCCTCTATCGACAGTGGAGAGGAAACATTGCTTCATGTTGACTGTCGAAGAGAGTAAACTAGTAAAGAAGCAATTGGTCACACCAATTACGTGATACCCTAGATGTAGAAAAATATACTCATTCTTATATCAACATTTTTGTATAAAAACGACTCATGCTTATATGGCAACACTAAGAAGGAGTTGCCCGATTTTGCTCATCTTCGAACTTGACCTTGCAATTTTAATCAAATATTATTGTACCAAATTACAAGTCTCTAGCTGCAAGCGTTCTCGAGTTATCGTCTGGACAGACAGACACACAGACAGACAAACAGACAGACAGACAGACAGACAGACGGACATGCATAAAACGGTTTCTTTTCACTTCCCAATCATGAATATATAGTTCTTTCTTTTCTGTGACGATTATTTCTTGGCGTTGCAAACGTTCGCTCAAAACTAATATACCCTACATCTAGGGTATAAAAACGCAAATACCACGCAACCTTCGTGGGCAAACGATTTCAAGTTTCCTCTGAGCACTTCAAATAATTTCCCATCTTTCAAACATTTTCACTGTTTCGTAGATTTGATTTTACTTTAAAAAAAAGTATCAACCTCGATGTATTTCAACATTATCATCTCATTGTCATGACCTTAAAGAGTCAAATTTTAATTATTGTAGTTGAAGCAGATCACTTCAATTTACAAATGTCATTATGTTGATTGCACAGCAGTAATCAGAGAAGAAAGTGTTCGTTGAAATTACAACAAAACATATAAAAAAAAAATGGCCTTGTTTCTTGACCTCCAAAGGGCCATGTATGTATATCAATTGGTTGGCGGAAATAAATGGATCTTCCGTTAAAATTCGAATCCCTCTGCGCACTCCGCCAGTGCTGACGAGTTTCCTTTCACATTCGTGCCCAATGTCAGAATAAATTCAATAGGAGGCGTCCCGAATAAAATGGATCCGAGTTTTTGAAAGTTGTCTTCTACTTCTGTTGCCACTTTAGTATGCCAGTCATTGAACTCGCTAACTAGTGGACATGGGGACTCTACGTTTGTCAAGGTGGCAGTAAAGGAGTCTCCATCTCTGGCGGAATTCTATTGCTCCGCTTCAGTGCAATCGGCACTTGGTTAAGCTGTACTTTTTTCCACACCATCTCTTTCACCGTGTTGCGTATAAACAAGTTCCACCGTTTTAGAACGTAACCACAAGCGAGGCAAACGGTCGTCGCAACACTTTTGCAAATGCATCTCCCAATGGAAATCCTAATTACGAATTCACGACAAACGATTGCTCCACAAGTTTCAACAACCACGCCGTTCTGGTAATGCTCTGTCGATTCCTTGAGGGGATGTATTTCTTCACTTTGCGATGAGCAGCATTGAGAAACAAATGCTTTCTAAATATATTATAAATACAAAAAAAAATTCTTTCTTCTCTTTTTAAATAAAACGACAACTACATATTGGTCTATTGCTCCATTTTGTTTGCAAATTCCAAACACTATTTGGCAATGGCTTTCATCAATTTAGGAAAGCTCAACGTTCGGTCGGATCAAAAAAATACTTCACTATATTACAATAGATATAATATATAAAAACTTCCTTATAAACTGCTATACTGAACAGGGAAATATTACACTTAATCAGAATTAGTCGTTGCCGTTCTACAAAAATAGAGCTTAGAGCGAGGCTTAGAGGTGTTTTCTAAGTCTTACCAACAATTGGTTCACTCTTTTCACAAAGTCGATCTTTGTACGAAGGATATATCGTAAACGATATGGTTTAGAATTTTTTCATTATTTTTCCCGTGATCAGTGCCCCAAAAAGTGATTTTCAACAAGGTGAAATTCAGCACTTAGAACCGCTATAACTTTTTTCCCCATCGAATTGAAATGAGCCGCTATATTAACTATTGGAGTACATTGTAATAGCTACGGACAGATGTCTCGTCCGTATTAATTCCAGAAGCAGCTTCCATACATTTAAGCCGGCCCCTTACGTCCTTTTAAGGAAATATTAGGTCTTTTTACCAAATTTCATTCCTCTAGCACACAAGTGTTCTCGAGTTATTGTCTGGACGGACAAATATCCATAAAACGGTTTCTTTTCACTTCTCAATCAATAATCATTAACACATATTTATTTTTTCTATCACCATTATTTCATGGCGTTGCAAACATTCGCTCAAAACTAATATATCCCACTTTTAGGGTAAATAAATGATAAGTCAGGTTAGTATCTAGTAATCGATATTGAATTTATACAAAATATTATTCTTTTTTACAAAATTTAGTAATTCTTTTGATATTCAGAACTACTTTTTCACATACTTAAAATTTTAATTGTGATAATAGAGAGTTATTCGCTGGAAATTGAGTTTCAACTGTCCAAAAGTTCACGTGCATTCCATAAACAAAAATCCCTTTCCGCAGGCCTA
The DNA here is from genome assembly GCA_963082835.1 of Leptogaster cylindrica. Taxonomy (NCBI): domain Eukaryota; kingdom Metazoa; phylum Arthropoda; class Insecta; order Diptera; family Asilidae; genus Leptogaster; species Leptogaster cylindrica. The sequence goes on along the minus strand of OY720106.1, from coordinate 21,848,169 downwards.
CAGACTGAGGTAGATGTCGAAGTGTTTTTGATTGCATTTTTTAGGCTAAGTTTCTTCAAAATTGAGAAACTAGTTACGGATTTATAAACTACTCATCAAGAGCTTTTCAACGATACCCCACAAGACGTGGTTTAAAAAAAATTTCGAATTTCCAACTCCACTTCCACTCGTACTCCACCAACCCCTAATTCGGTTGTCTTACCGTTAACCTCATAGCGATACTCTTATTTATGCAAATAAAGTTTCTCTCTAAACTTAATAAAGGCCGAGATATAATTTAAAAAAAATTTCAATCCCTTCCCTCGACCACCCCCTTTGGAAAGTTTTGCTCATTAAGGAACTTAACCAAGCTATCAACCCCAGAAATAACATAATAATATTTGGTACCAATATCTTCAAAAATACGGCCGTTAGCGTATAACTATATACATATACACATAAACTTTCAAGCGGGGGGTGGTTTCGTAAAACTATGAAAGAATTTTTCGAAAGTCGTGACATAGCATAGATCTCAATAGCTAGATTTTTCTTCGAAATCTACCTGAAACACAAATACCAAGGTGTGCACAATTGAATATACAAAGTTGAATATACAAAGAGTACCACGACTAATTTCCAACGGCAAGTGCCACTAACGAAACTGCACTTTTCCAATTGAACAATACAACTATGTCACGTCGTATCAAGATGTCCCTGGCATTAAGAGAACTTACGTGCACCACTGCACCCTCGTTGCGCAAGCTTAGCTGGACAGTTTCTTGTACGTGTTCTCCCTCGTGTCCAAAGAATATCTTTTAACTTAAATAGATATTCTTTGCTCGTGTCATGAATACTGGAGCTTTTTTAAGCAGGAGTGGCAGTTGGCCCCCGATGATCTTTGGCGCTGCCTGCCTCAAACAATGGACTACTTCCGTCGTACCGGAATAATTGAGTGCACTTTTAATGGACGAACGACGAAGCGAAGGCACAATTTTTTGTTGCATCATCGCTCACGAAGGTCAAACCGTCGATGGTTGATGCTTAATAATTAGCAAACTAATATCACAGCGATTGCATTCTAAAATGTTTCATACACAAGGAATTAACAAAGGTTTCTTTGGGAAGTTCGAATGCTTTCCACTAGAAACGGATCATTTTCTTCCTCACGTCTTTTATCACCAAAACGAGAATTTATTGAGGCCAATCAACAGATTTTCGGAAAGTTTCGTTAATTAATGAAATTAGTTTCTCTACAGCAAACTGTGAAGACCACTTTTACATTGAGCCGAGCCTTGCTGCAAAATTCGCGCCTACTTCCGATGTCCCCTAAAGACCCTCACGGATCCTAGCTCATCATTGGTTAGCAAAATATGCAAATGATTCCCACAGCGGAATGCGTACAACGGAATTTCCATTAATTTATCTTGAAAATTTCTTAACGGTGGAAAATTGAAATAATTTCGAGGTTAATTTAGAAGAGTGGATCCAAATTGAGTGTTCACTCTCACAATTTCAAACAAGATAAAGAAAAAACTTTTATTTGCTAAAAATCATGAAAAATTCACAAACAAATGTTAAAAATTTTTAAGTGACGTAATAAACATAACAGTGCATAATTTACATTCACATATTTTGCGGTTTCGATAGAGAGAATGTTGAACAAAAAACCTTGAAATTATTTATTATTTTCTTTTAAGATTCAACGTCAATAATTTTAATTTATTGGCAAAAATTTTGAACGAAAATAAACGTTAATTTTTTTTTTAGAAAAAAAAACTTTTTGTTGCTAATATTTTTGAAAAAATGCAAAACTTTGATTACGATTTAATATTTCGTGAGCGGAACAAATGAAGGGTAAAGTGTAAATTTTTCCCAAATTGACATGAATAATTAATTTTTTTTTTATATACCATCATTAAAATGGCAAGTTTTGAAACAATCTGTTCGTACCGAATTCTCGAAATAAATAACCTAGCCAATGTTTTGTAAATATTTTGGAACGGCAAAATGTTTATTTCGGTTTCCGAACAAAACGGACTCTTAAGATGGAATCACTGAAAATAATTTCAAGAAATCAGATCATGTATATGTTCACTTGCAGCGATAAGAGAAATATGTCAGCATGATAGCAGCGGTTGATGATCAAGTTGTCCGCTTCTCATTATCGAATGGACAGAAAAAGTTCCAAAGGTAGCTCCTAAAAATAATTATCATACTCGCTTTTATTTTGATGAGTCGTTAAAATTATTAATTTTAATGGAACTTTGTTACAAAATGACCACAAATTAACAAACATGATACAAAATTAATGCAAAATCATAAGGCAAAAAGGAACAATGGAGGAACTGGCATCTATTATCAATTGCTGTTTATCGATCAATGACAAATATTATTTTAATTTTTAAGGTAAATAAAAACAAAACATTATAAGCTTTGATACAACCAAAATGATTTACAACAATCATTTTATTAAATATTATAGTTGGTAGACATTCGGATTGCTTCTAAAATATAATATGTATTCAACAAATGCCGATGAGGCAACGTAAGTCTTCGATTTTAAGATATGCATTTACCTTGGATGTGTCTCTAAATAGAGCCAGGTGCTAATAATGCCAATTGTGATGGAGGAAGCTGCATGAAATATGAAAATACTACTGCCGGGCTGTGAAATATGCAAATCAGGGCGAAATGTACAGTTGCCGCTCGATTACACAAATGGCGGACCGTTGCAAAAGGCAAAACACTGTTTGATTACTAAACAGTAAACACCACTATTTATGATTCGTTGCTGGAGATAATCGAAAGAGTTCAAAGCAATTCACGACAGAGGGAGCCGGACACCATTTTGTGGGGAGAACGCACAGTCGCACCACCACACTCTCACTACGAACTGATTTATGAAAACCAAACAACTGAGATGTGTTGCAAGTTGTGGGTGAAAATTCTTTACTGATGACTGATAATGATATTAAATCGTTGAATTAAATCGCTTTAATCGCGGTATTAATGTCGAACGGAAATCGTGCAGTGCAGCTAGGTTTTTGTATTGAATAGATAAGAGAACATCGTGCACCAGCGCACGCACTTAAATGACCCCAATGAATCTACCCTCGGTTGTGATACACCCACCTTTCACTTTGGTAGTATCACAAATAAAACTAAATCCGGCGTATTATTGCAAAAGTAGCGTATCGTTGTTGCCCGCAATTAAACAAGTGACATCGACAATTACTGCCAACGCACCTACCACAGAACATACACCTTTGTTTACATTTAACACGACGCAAATCTACGCGACCGCGATGATCTCCGTCGGGATTTGCTGCGTGCCCGCGTAAGCAACAAATACACCACAAGCGAATATTAGTCACGATTACGAAGGTGGATAGTTTTGAAAACACCCAGAAGTGCTTGAAATGTCAAGTAGTTGGTTAATTATGCGACTCCAGCTGTCAAAGCGTGGCTCACATAGGTGCAGCACTTTGCTAATGCTGCGGCTGATGCTGCTGCAGTGCGCATGTGTCCGTTAATGCTGCTTGTTGTTATCATTAATATCATACGGGCGCTCTGCAGGGCTCTGGTGGTGGTGCGAGACTTTCCCGCTTCGTGTGGGAAAGTATGTTTATATATCACAATTCACAACACAAGCGCCAGCCGAACTTAAGCATTCAACAATCCCTGGTTACGTGGGCAAAATTGTAAGTAAAATTCGCGGACGGGAATCATTTCGCGATTTTGGGGACAAATGAACTACACTGACCAATGTGTGCCCCGATTACCGCACAAAAATAACACAAAGAACGAAAACAAGGCAAATCAAATCTCAAATCTAATATTGAGAACCAGAGATGGGCACTTGTTTTTTGTGTTTGTTTTTTTCACTTTTTCAAAATCACGACCGCTTAAGCACAATACCGTCTGCGCCTAACTTTCAACTCAACTGAGCACCGCTGAGAGCCACCCGATTGGAGCAACCGAGATTTCCACCGATCCACGGAAAATACCCCTCCCACCGATGCGGGGCCTGTTGCCACTTGCCTTGCCACTACAACCGCTCCAAATCGTTCCTCCAAGATCTTCGCCGGAGCTTGAAAAAGCGCGAATTAGAGACGGTCTCAAATCACGGACCCGGTTTCCACTTTCCCAGCCTTCCGCCCGCACTTTTCGCCTCTGCCTTTGAATATCTGCACACTCAGATTACCTGTTTGCAGACGTGTGTTGCTGCAAATACTTCACAGTGTCTGCTAAAATGTTGTTTTGATTGATTTGCAGCCGTTTCCAAGAGAAATTTTAACTTTTTGCATGAAATATTTGAATGACGTGTTTCTTTAAAATATTGTATGTAAAAAGGTCATCATTTTTATTATAATCCTTAAAATGAATATTCCTATGAAAAATAAAAAAAGCTACTTTATTATCGTTTCAATATTTTGTAGCGTTTTTAATATTATTGAAAATATATTTTAGATTTCAAAAATGAATTTTGAATAGTCGTTTTTATGGGGTTTTACCGTTATATTAATAAAATTGTTGGCGAATTAATATTATTAAAAAATGGTGTTTCACTGTTTCCTAGTGGTTAGTTTAAACACGTCCATAAATCCGAAGTAGTAGAATTAAATTGTTTTTGGTAATACATAAGAGCATTATTGAAACAATACTGTGTTTGTAAATAGAACTCCAAACTTGTTAGCAAACAAAATACTAATTAAAATTTAATTCTTTAACAGTAGAGAGCCGAGGAAAGAAGAACGATAGATGCCCATTGTTGGGTAATGGAGTTGAGAAAGGACAGCCAAGAATTGCCGAATAATTAAATTAGGAGGAAACTTTTGATATCAAGCCAAAGTTGCAAAGACACTTGCGAAGTCGATTCCGCAGTGAATTCAAGGCATCAGACAATTCATTCTAAAGATGTGGACTTCAATATTAATATGGCATTATATTTCACATTTTCACCCTATCATCTCAATTGGTATTTCTTTGCCTATGTATTCATATTTAAGTGGCAGCACATCCCAAGAATCCAAGATCCTGTGCCGCAGAGAATTCCATGTAATTTCACTTAAATCCCTAGTTAACAAGCTTAGTTATCAAACATATTCGTTCAAGTTCCTGGAGATGTTAGTTGAGGGATTATTGCATTCAGGACAAAACCTCTTAATTAGGAAAACGTCTGCATCCTGTCAACTTTGAGATGGCAAACAATAATGAGATTCAACTAGTCGAACATGCTAAATGGAGTAGAAGCATAGTACATATAGATTATAGACAGGATATAATGTACAGGTTTGTGCAGAACATCGCATCATCGAACCCAGGTGGAATCAATTGGAACGGATATATGTACAATTGTGCAAATACCCTGGGGTCCTGGGGTATATTTTCATAGAAAATCAAATGAAAATTTCAGTGTGCTAAAGTAAAGACATCATAAATTACGAGACCGTTGGCGTATTCCTCCTATTCCCCAGTACCCAAGCATCGGTGAGTATCCTGGCATAATATTACGTCGACGAAACATTTTCAAGATGCGAACGGCGACGGGACATCACTGTCAAAATTGTTGAAATGTTGCTGTTGTTGTTCGGCATGATGTTCTTGTCCTACTAAATTTGCATTGCTAGAGTTTTCGGGAATGTCGACTGTCGAGCACCTGTTCCAAGTAAGTAATGTTGCATGAATAATGACAAGCGATATGCAAAATGCATTTGCAAAAGTGAACTGATGAATATGCATTTGCAACAGTAACCTCCACCCGGCTTTCGGCGAATTTTCGTTAATCGGCCATCCCCATCTGTTGGCTGTTGTTTTTATAAGCTAAAATATAAATTTTGACTATTTTTTGCTTATGTCTTTCAATTTTCCATTAAATTTATCCATTGCATTTTAATTGAAAAATTTCATCGAAGGTTCATAAATAATTCCGACCTAAATGTACATGTAAAAATGTCAGAACTAAAATAACATTTATTTATGCATAAAGCGATTTCCAATGGCGAAACTGGACGGAAGGGGCAAATTATTTGAGCAGCCATTATTAATTGACAGACAAATATATTATTATTGTTTTTAAAAAAAGAATCCAAAAAAATTAGTATATTCACATATAGGCAGAGTACCTATAATACTGAAGTTACACCCGATGAACCTCGTCGATGGAATTTAGGGAGGATAGATGACACTGTGTTTGCGGCGGCGCTGGCAAGAAGAGATCATACTAGACCCAGGGAATCAGGGAGTAGGAGAGCAATAGCGGAGTCGCTGGTAGCGGAAAGCATGGCTATAGGATCTGCAGAGTCTGCGAGGTCTGGGAGGACTCTCGCCATGGCAGCATGGATTTCGGGCTGGGCACTCAACTGTGGACGCCATTGCGGAAGTGACAGAGGCTGTCAGAAGGGTGGAGGACCACAGCCGATATTCAAAGCGTATGGTTCTCCTCGTCATACTGGATGTGAAAAATGCCTTCAATTCGCTGAAATGGAGTGATATCATTGAGGCATTGCGTGACAGATTCAGGGTACCAGGATACCTACTCAGGATGTTAGATGATTACCTAGGAAGTAGGACTCTCCTTTACGACACCACGCAGGGGCAGCGGAGCACCTCCATCACCTCGGGAGCGGCACAAGGTTCCGTATTGGGCCCAGATCTCTGGAACATTGTGTATGAAGGTCTGCTTCGCCTTGAGATGCCCGAGGAGACGCAGCTCATTGGATATGCTGACGATATTGCGGCATTAATTGCTGCGCGTAGTATAGAAGCTGCGCAACTAACTTAACCAGATGATGCGTACAGTGATGGAGGCGCATGGCCTGGCATTGGCTTGGGAAAAACAGAGATCGTTGTGCTTACGAAGAAGCCAGTCGACACCATACTTCCGATGCAGGTAGGTACGGAGGAGGTCACGACGAAGCGGGCCGCCAAGTACTTTGGTATTATGATTGATAGTAAGCTCAGTTTCTTCGAGCAAATCAAGGGCACAGCGGAGAAGGCTGCGAGAAGTGCGGCTGCACTGAGCAGGCTTATATGGCCAATATTGGAGGGCCTAGTCATAATAAACGTCGGCTGCTTATGACAACGGTGCAAGCGGTCCTCCTCTACGGGGCGGAAATCTGGGCACACTCTCTGAGCAAGGACAGCTACAGGAGGTGTTTAATACGTGTACAGAGACAGGCTGCACTTAGGATCACCTCAGCATATCATACGGTTTCGGAACCTGCGGTGTTGGTGATTGCCGGAGTAGTCCCAATAACGCTAAAAGCGAGAGAGCGCCAGGCGATTTACAGAAGGAAAGAAGAGGCAGATCGGAAAAAGGTCACGGAGGAAGAGCGGGCACGGACATTAGCCGACTGGCAGGAAGCCTGGGAGCAGGAAACACGAGGCCGATGGACTGCGAGGCTTATTAGTAGGTTGGCTGAATGGCTGGATCTGAAGCACAAACAAGACGGAAGTAGACTATTACTTGACCCAATTTCTCAGTTGACACGGATACTTTCGGTCCTATCTGCACAGGATGGGGAAGGCAGGCTCACCATATTGCCTATATTGCCCAGGAGAAACTGATGATGTGGAGCACACTTTTTACAGATGCTACAAGTGGAGGAATTGGATCGATGGTATGCACCTGCAGAATGACCCGATGTCCCCAGAAAACACCATCGAGGTCATGCTACGTACGGAAGGAAGTTGGGCGACGGTGTCGCAACAGGTGCGGAACATACTTCGGCCGAAGAAGATGGATCTGGACCGGGAACACCTAGCTTTTAACCATGGCGTGAGCCAACAAGCTTAGAAATAAAGGAGCCTAGCCCGAAGTAATGTGGTAAACGGTCCCAGGCTAGTGCTCTGATGCGACAAGGGGGGTGTTTTAGCCGGTAGTCCGAAAGGGAGTCCGGCACGACGGGTGAATTCCTAAGTGCGTAAATGCATTTCACCTCCCTCCCAAAAAAAAAAAAAAAAACCTATAATAGGTACTGTATAGCGACAAATTTGTAAGAACGAACATCAGGTACGCCACTGGTTCTTCCTAAAAAAACAACATGAAGAGAAAATTGTTAAAGAAAACATATTTTTTCTTTGTACTAATTGTATAATCTAAAATCTAATTATCTAATTATTTTTGAATACATTGTGAAACGAATGAGTTAATGACGTTTTAATGAGTTAACCCCAGGTAAACTTTCTATGTATATGAACTCGATTTATAAATCTAATTGCTGTAACTCGATTAGACTCGTTATACTGCTATCATCGCCGTATTGGGTACCGGTAGTGGTGAGTAGTTGTACTATTTGCCACATAGTGTAGGTATGCCATTTTCTTGTTTTTTGTGTTTTTGGAATAAATACTTTAAAGCAAATTTAATGCAAACATAGACGAATTAAAAAAACAAAATTCAAAAATTGCAAAACAACAACATTTTACTTGTTTATTAAAAATCCTTCTTTAAATATAATGAAAGGCATTCATCCAATTGAAAATTAATATAATGTTATCTCAGGTATTTTAAAATAATAATCGAATGAAGTGAAGAAGGTTATTGAAATTCCATTGAGCTATGAAACTTAATTGATCATGGGAATGCTTACCACTTTATAACAGGGATCAACTGCGGATGACTGCATTTACGGGTACAAACGAAAATGGAAATGCAATTGGAATTATCTCAACAAATGAAAAGGTTTGTTGTTTCTACATTGCTGCTGCTCATTGGTCCCAGTAATTTTTGACCGTCAGAATTATCAAATTGGTAAAAAGGTTGATAAAAAATTTACTTAAGCAGTTCTAAATTAAATTTAAGGGCTTAATGTTAAAAATATGACCCAGAAAATTCACTGCAGGTAAGTCGACTCATTATCTCAATGCATTGACCAGAACGGGGCCACCTCAATGATCTGATTTTTAAAATATAATAAATAAAAACTTTAAATGTCAATCTAAACCATAGAAAAAAATTAAAATGATACCTACTATACTATTTCTGTTATTCATTTTTAAAATAGTATAGTTGCTCTGCCGCGCCCTGTATTATGATTTTCACCGCCCCGTGTTAAACCGAGTAGACCTGCTAGTGTAAAATATAATTATTTTGCAGGAATCAGTCGCAAAAGAAGAATTAAACTAGGTGATTCAAAATTCGCTGTAAATAGTATGGCTGTCCAGTTTTTCTCGAGTATTTTTCCATGTGATACTTCCAAAACTTTCTTTGTGTTTGCAGTTCAAAATTATTATTCGACTTTGTTCTTTTCCAAGTGATTGAACAGAATACATCATCTCAGTTCGCACTCCACATTTTACTGTGGATCCAGGGACAATATTTGATTTTGATGTAGTGGAATGGCGCATGGGTTGCGTGAATACTGGCAATTATTTCCTGGATTTGAAGTGCCAGGCGTGTACAACTTCTATTAAGGAATTAATTGCCACGGAATAAATGGAGTATTCCTTCAAAATGATGTACTATAGTTTAGTTTGTTTATTATTTTTTTCAACTTCCTCGGGTTTCACTTGGCTGTTTGTAGCATCAAATCTGTCATTATGAATGGCCAGCGGAAAAAATATTTTTTTTGGGTCAAGTTTAAATTATTCAGAAATTCCACACGATTGAGCACGCTGTTGCTGTTGTTGCTGTTTGGTATTCCTATCGGAAAAGCCACATCAGTGCCATCAGTTCTGAAGGAGCTGCTATTTAAAAGGATGAGTCTGAAATGCGTTCTGTTAAATGTTCTATCCTAGAATGGATAAATAAAATCACCAACAAACCATTATTGTATAATGTATATTGTTTTCAAATCTCGAATTTAATGGTGGAAATTTCTTATTTTCCCAAGAAAGTACGACAAGATAAAAGAAAAAAGCCTCTTAGACGCCATCGACCTAGTTGGGGATCTAAGTACGCCGTTTTTATTTATCCTCCACCCTCATACTCTCTACTCCAGGCGCATATCCTTTCAAAAACTCTAATTAGAGTTGCAAGGAAAGTCTATTAAATTTTAAATTTCTAAGGACGCGAATTGACACGACAAGAACGAGCACAGGACACGGGGACCAGAGTTGTTGTCCTTTGCAGACGTTTTCTTGCCTCCTCTCTTTGTTCGATGCAATGCTTTGTGTCCAGGACATTTTAACTGACTGAAGAGGGGTTTTTTCTAAACTCCCGCCCCCCGCCGTCCCCCAGTTGCATATAATACGGAACCTATTTCTTCCACTAAACATCCTTGCGTCTATTTGCCTGCAGAGTTTGAGGACAATATGCGATACATGACAGGAGGTCGGGAGCACCCTCAAGGTATAAAAACTATTTAAAGTTTGCACTACAAAATTTTATGGAGCTACTAGGAATAATTTATAACGGGAGGAGGATTTTCGAAATGCATACTTAAAGTTAACTATCCAATTATTTCAAATTGAATAAATATAAAATTTTAAGATGCTTAGGCACTAAAAAGTTTAACGTATTTTTCTTTCACGAGTAGAATCCAAAATGATGTCCTTGATGGAGACTGTTTATCGAAAAACGGTTAATGATCTAAACGAAATGGAACTGACAATGCGAATGCATAAATATTTTATATTGTGGTTGCTGAGAAAGCATAAATATTATTTTATTTGTTAATAATTCTTATGAAGTATTTTCTTATCCCAGGATTCTATATACATAGTTTCCTCTTAGATCTCAAATACTTTTATATATTTATAAATCAATGTCTTTAAGATATTATTGAAAATTATAATAGTTGTTTAATTTTTGAAGGATTTCCTCCCAATTCTTTATTTCACTCTGATGTTTTTTTTTTTAAATTTTTGCTTTTATGGCATTTTCGTAATTATTTCATATTTCATATTACTTTATTATAAAACGATTCCTTTTTGTCAAGATATATTTTCACTAATTTCATAATGTACTCTCGTATATGGATTCTGGATGCGTATTTGACAATTAAAAGGGGAGAGTTCCTGGGTATGAGGCACATACTGCAACACTATAACAATGGCTTGGACGAAAAGTGTCAAAGTAATGTTTTTTATGTCACAGTTTTTGTTTATAACTGCGCTGTACACACCCAATGCCAATGCGTTTATAAGTTCCAAACACACCGTATAAAAATGACCAAGAAAAGTTGTTCGACATTTTTTTTAAAATGTATTTGAAGTACATATGTACTTATTTTTATATGCATAATGCATTATTCGATTTAACTATTAATTAATTATCTGTGATGACACAAATTTTTGGTGACGTTCGCAAAATGTTGTCAGTGGTGATAGTATGAGGACAACGTGTTTTACTCCTCAAGCAAGTATGTTGATCTGAGTGGATGCATTACTAACCGCTTGTATACTGTGATTCCGACTTAGAGGAAGAGGAAGAGTTGGAAAAGCCGCAAAATGTTTAAAAATAATTCCGATTCAAGTAATCTAAAAAATGTCCATATTTTTCTATTTTTAAATATCATTAATTGCAACCGAATTACCTTCCAATGATTATATTATTGGATTAAATAGAAATATATTTGGAGCATTAATGAATTAATGTTATACAATTAATAAAATCGATGAAATAGACGTCGACAAAACCACACCGAACGATTTGATATTAATTATATGAATCAAAAGGTCCTATTAATTTACTGGCATTCAAGGATTTCCCCGCGACATAAAAATCAGACAACAATACCTGATGTCCTGATCCCTCACAAGAGTCTCCTTCATTTCTCATTACGAGTGACATAAAACACTCCTAATCACAATATCCGAACCGTATGTATGTTACGTGAATCCTCAAACGCAATGGACCTCTTACGTTAGACAATAGCAAACCACATAAGTTCACTGCCTGCAATCATCAAAGATCAGATGCCAATGTCCAGTATCAGCATCCATTGCGAATGCAGGAATCGTCTATACCAAAAACCGACCGACGACAAAGGACTCGTAAAAGATGATTTATTTTGCTTACTTGCGACGGAATGTAATCCAATAAAAGCACACCCAGGTAATGAAAAGCTCATAAAACCGACCATGAAGCTTCTGATGTTCCATTTACGGTTAGAAGAAAACTTTCGATATGGATTACATAAAGGTAGATATCAATTAAGGAGTACACGAAGGACGTGGGAATGTTTCCCCGACCACCAATTTCCTTTCACATTTTTATGTAGAACTACAACCGGAGCCTCGCAGCAAATATGCCGAACGGACGACGGTAATCCACCATTTCTAATTACAGCGATCTCTTCAGTTTCTTCGCCACCATTTTTTTAGCAATTATCACAAGTGTGGAATTGTGTATTCTAGTACAATTTAATAATACTCGGGCGTATGCAATGCGATGTTGAGCAGCCATTGCAAACCAAACTTCAGCAACACTTTTGAAAATTGAAATTCGCAATAAAATCGCCCCACTTATAATAATTTTCAAAATAACTGCTTCCTTAACCCTTCACCACAGAACTATTCTTCTTTCCTTATTAGTAGCTGTAGAGCGATGTGCAAATATTGAACAAACGTCTATTTTTCTTTCTGTTATAATTATTAATGTAAAATGCCTTATTATTGAGATTGAGTTATTAAAATTATAAAAGTCAGGAAAAAACAAAAATTCCTTATGAAATATTTGAAGGGCATGACACTTTGTGCTGGTACACCACGTGTAAAAGATTAAATGTTCCATTTCCTTTTACATAACAGTAAAATTCGAGTTAATTACCAGTAGAGCTGAAATTCGTTATCTAGCACTTCATTCCAGGGTGTATGGTGAGGATGATTCGACCTCAGAACTGATGCATTTTTTATGTAATACGTTTGAGTGAAGCCACCCTTAGGAGATTAACGCGGTTTATTCCTGCGGCAATGCCTGTGGGATTTGAAATCAGATCTGAGGTATTTCAACTTCCCTTTGATGCCTGAGGTTATGAAATCACAATATAATGGATACCGCCCACACTACCGCAACACTGCGTCTCGATGGCAATCTATAAAAAATGCACTTTCACAGTGCGAAATTGAAAGCCCTCAAGGGAAAACTGTTGGAAAACATTTTGCAGTTAAATAACTTAATAACAGAAACTGTATTCAATGAATTCAAAGGGTACAAATAGGAAAACTGTAAAGTGCAATTTACGTTTCAATCTATTCCCAGTGGGTTGGGTTTTGAAAATAGTACCTATTAGTAGTTGGTGTTTGGTAAGAAACCTCAAACAGCAATGAATCAACACAACCGATTTTGTTCTATAAAATCCTTAGCATTTACATTGAATATTTTCCTGCTAAAAAAGTACTCAGAAACAAACAAACAAACAGCAATTTGCAGTTAATCTGAACATTCCCTATCTAAAAATTACGGCCCACATTGTGCGAAAATTTTCAACTTACTTAATAAACCCAAAAGACTTTATGGAGGCTCGTCCAGTCGTCCATCGGCGAAAGTTTCGTTCTATTTGGTTCCCGCTTGTGTTTGGTTGGGACCTGATAAGAGAACCAAAGTTTTCGCGTTTTTTTCAATTCGAATCCAACTAATTTCAATTGAATTCAAAGAAATGCGAACGTGTGTTCGAAGTGTTCATCCACACCGTGGCAAAGTCTTTGGTTTATGCAAGCGCAATTTCAAAATTTTCATCTTTTACAATTCCATATAAGTAACGGAAAAGTTTTCAGAGCTTTTTATTGGCAAGCACCCCAAAAAATGTCGCTATGTTAGTCCTTTAAAATGGAATTACAAACATATATTGTCAACTTTCAATTAATTCAAGCGGAAGATTGAATATCCGGAAAGTTCCAAAAGTTTTGTATGTATTTTTTATTAAATCATTCTACTTTCGAATATCCATCGAACTTTTTACGGAAGCTGAAGCACAGGTGTGAGAACAAACGTTTGCCCACATAAGTACATGGTCCTGTACGTAACATTTTCCCATTCGTCCATGTGGTTGGAATTATTGAACGCATAAATCAAAATCTTCAAACTCAATATTTGATTTCTTGGATACACATACCCCGGGGGGCTTCCCCCGTATTATAAACATCCAGAATTGCGTGACGGCAACCATAACCCCCAGAAAGTTAAAGAATGGAAAGCCAAGAGGGTGAAATATCAGAATCACCGAAATGTAAGTGAGTCGAAAAACTAATCAACAGGATCCAGAAACTACCACAAACATAAATAACGGTAAAGCGGAAACATTCACCATGTTCGTATTTTTGCTTCTATAATGTAATCCCCCAAAAACGTCACCCATTCCCCCATACTCTTTCACTTACCTTGCCATTTTGAAATCTCGCTTGAAATATGAGCAACGCTAAAGAGGTCCTTCGAGGCTAGTGAGCACTATGCCTTGCGCCCGTCATAACTAAACGCACTAAAAGTCCAGGTAGGAGAACATCATCGACCAAGTCGCGCAAACGAAAATAGGATCACTTTGGAGGTAGTTGGAGCATTGGCACAAAACTCAGCGCACTCACAAAGCAACCATTCTTACTTTTTCCATTTTCAAACAAGCACAATGCATGCCTTCCGATCTTGATACAGCATTTAAATTCATTCCACCTGCACCTGAGTGGTATTGTGCTAGAAAGTTTTTCTTTTTATATTTTTTATCGGTGGCTTAGAGAGTTTTTTCCTCTCGTTCTTCCACTCACCGGCAACAGTTTTTGCCCATCACCACTGTGGACAGTCACTTTCATGACCTGATCGGTTTTCTAATCGCACACTTGTCGGAATCGTGTCCTCAAACATTCAATTTCACGACCAAAGGATATTCTATAAAAAAAAAACCTTCGCTTCCTTTTGCTACTGCACGTAAACACCTCACACCAAACAAAAGTATTTTTACCCCTTTTCCCACCTTCTTTTCACTTATTTACGACATTTTCGTTTGGTACATATAACTCAATAAAATTACCGCATGCATTTTTGATTAACGATGTCTAAAAAAATCACTCTACAATAGGACTTGGAAATTTCGCTGTCGTAACAGAAATATTCTAACTTAATTAGATCCATCACAGTTGTATAACGCCATAATGACATTGGCATGTAAGTCACTAAAAATTATGGTCACCGACAAAATTGTACTCGCAAACGAGGCTCTCGTGGTACAACTAACTGGAAAGTGGAATACTGCTCCACTATCGCAACTGACTTCAATGATATTCAACCCCCAACTGAATGCGGACCATCAACAGTGGTACCGATAACCGAACATCCCTGCGGTCTTTTTGTGGTGGGAGGAAATCTACTCATGTGCAAGAGAGAACGAAACAATATGGAGAGCACGAGAATTGTCCAACAACTGTCCTCTCTACCCCCCCCCCCCCCCCCGCCTTTTCCTAACTAATCCAACAATCAAATTGGGGCGGTAAAATAAGAGAGTAAGTGCTTAAAAGCTCTTCTACTCTTTTTGATGAGAGAGCTTTTAAACGGGGGATGTCCTGATAAGGAATGCTACAGTGAAGTAGTAGAACATTAGGGAAAAGTGTTTTCCTGCTGAACTATTATTTATTTTTTCAACTAAAATAACCCCTTTTCACCCACAATTTAGTTCAAAACGTTTTTTGTTTTCCAGAATACTCCTCACTGGTCAAGTAAAGGGTGAATATTTACCTGTATGAATGGAGAAAATTACATAGAAGAGTGGTTGTTGCATGCATTGTCTGCGGAACTTTACCAACTACGATCTAATGAGAAGTGCTAATTCTAATTTCCGCAAATGTTGGCCCTGAACACGATAATTACTATTACTTACGAAACAATATGTCGCATGAAAAGACAGTTTTATGAAAGTGCATCTGGTATGGCAAAAAAACATAATGTGACCATTATATCAAAATTACACCGACACGGGATGAATGCAAAGTGTGTGGTTGTGATTAAGGTACAATAACATCCTTTAGAGAGTTTTGAAGCTGTGAAAACTTCTGCTGGCACCTTTTGTAATTACGATTGTTGTTAAATGAGTAACGGAGGAATGTTGTGTGTGGCCACATTACTGTGATTGAGGTTTTTCAGGTTGTTAAGCAACCGCACATATTTAGGCAATAGGAATTAAGGAACACTAGGCAAAACATAATTAGTGCTAAGTGCTCTTCGAAAGGAGCTCCATTTTTCATTTACTATTAAGCCTCTGCTAGAAATATGACATCATAAATTATTTTGGAACCACGTCCTTGAAACAGATTACTGAATACGGAAGTGGATCCAAGTGCATCATAAAAGAATTTCAACGGCAATTGTTTTAATTTAATAAGTTTTCGTATAATAAGATTGAAAATGATCCTCATTTTATCCAAAAAACATAAACCGTATATGCCATCAACATACCCAGGAGGATGGAATATGGATCCCCCAACGAGTTGTTATTCTTTACTCGATAAGACAGACATCACTATGATAAGAACATGGCCATGACGTCACAGAGGCAACTCGCTACTTGATGTATAGTCACTATAGTGTGTCTCATTGAAAAGAGAGAGACCAAATGGGTTCACAAAGGAGATCAAAAAGGGTCACAACGGTAGCACAGGGGTCTAAGGGGGTTTACAATTAGTATTTATCAGTCAAAAATGACGTCTGTTATGGTTCATTTGAGTTTTGCGCTCTCCTGTACTATTATACATTAATTATACCTGACTTATTTTATGTTTAATTAAATATTTATTTTTGAAATATCCTCGCGTCTAATAAAATTTATTAACACTATAATTTATTAATTAAAATATAATGAATGAAATGGAAAATTTAATGTGCAATCGCAGTGGCATTGAAAAATTTTGCGATTGTAGTCGAATCTAACAACTTTTAATGTTGTTTTTAAATCATATTTTTACAGACGACGGGAGACATGTATTTTGTGATGTGTAATGTACTATTAAAGTTGGTTTTTGGTTTTCGCTCAAAAATAATATACTTTAGATCTAGGGTATGAAAAATGAAAAGCCTGCCAAGTTCTCGACAGCCACGAAATAATCGTCAGCTTTGTCCTTGTATTTAAGGGCAATAAGAAAGCCACAACCTTGGCCTTGTCACCACAATAAAGTTATCGACTGTTGGCAAAGTTTCAAATCGAATGTGCTTGGAGGTGGATTAGAAGATGAATGTGAGTGTCATTTCAACCCACTTTCACCCCATTTCACGGTTGCGATGAAGCCACGTAGCCTGATACTGAATGCATTTCATTATACCAGCCTAAAAAGCTCACCAAATCAAAGAAGTGTGCCGCTCACGATGTAATTTGTTTCCATGAATTGACTTCTTCATCCATTGAAAGAACGTTCGCTGAATTAGAAGACTTCTTAAACGTTTTCGTAGACAACTTGGCAACGCATTTGTATTCAAGGGTGTAATTTGCTTGAATAGCCTCTGCAGGAGCAAGATGAAGGGGAGTATGGGCGTACGGCTTATTGAGAATATGCTTTCCTTGTCATCGCCTTGGGAAATACAAGTTCCTTTCAGGATTTCCTGATAATTTTCAAATCGCAGATGAATTCCAAGGAACAGGACAGAGTTAATCAAGTACACTCTAATTTTTATCCACCTATAGGTAAATACTTAACTTAAACTAGAGTTGATTTGCGCTTAGTTAATCTCTAAAACAAATATGCACAATATGCTGAAACCTGAAAGTTCTTAATTTTTAGCAAACATATCTTTAAAAAGGTTTTAAATTGGCTTCGAAAACGAGAAAATTACGAAGAAAGATATTTATACTATTTTGCTTTTTAGTATGTTTGTTCATATTATCTGAATTTACAGTTGCAGCAAGTTATGCATCAAAGAAAACTTATAGAATTTAAGTCTATAATACTCCGGACAGAAGAGATGACATCATAATGACGCTGCTCATGTACATTGTACATTTCCCATATGAACTCGACTTAAAACTCTACTTACTGCAACTCGATTAGATTCGATATACTACTGCCAGCGACATACTTGCTACAAATGGTAAATATTTGTACTAAAAAGTAATCAGCTGTAAAATGCCGTTTTCTGGTTTTTCGTGTTTTTAGACGAAATACTTCTTTACAGCAAATTTAATGCGAATTAACGTTGTATAAACCACATTTTCTTTTCCTCTGATTTCTTGCAAGAAAATAAACCGCCGAGCTGTCGCGATTCAATTTTATGTTTACTACTTTACGCCAAATGTCAACAAATAATTCGATTCGGCGGCAGACGACAAACCAGACTAAATTACTTGACGTCATTAATGCTTTCGTCCGTCCGGGTTATAACTTTATAAGACTCGTCCCTGATAAAACCGAATGCCGACAAATAGGTAGATACATACTTTATTATAGAAGGTGTGAACATTTTGTAAAATTATTTGTCTAAGGGGAAATTGGGAGAGTGATGGAGGAGAACACAAGAAACAGCAGGGGGAAATTTAAAATCAGGCAAGGATCATTCTTAAAAGTATTGTATAAAGATTTCTCTTATCATTAAATTGCTTTGAAGTATCACTCATTTAAGGTTTTCCGAGTCCAAGTTGGGTTCAAAAATCAAGAAATTTCGCACTGAGTTCGGGAAACATATTATGGTGAGGAAAGTCATACTATATTGGTTTTTGTATTCATTTTCTGCGAAAGGGGGGCAAATTGATAATATATTGAAGTAAAATGTTTGTTAAATAAAAGGACTTTAAAAGAATATACTCTTTGAAGTGATTAATCAATATTTTGCGATTTAAAGCAAAACATAGTTCGAGGTTATCTTATTAAAACATACGAAATGTTTTCTTTAAAAATAACGAGAGTTACGCAACATTATCTACTTGATTTCAATACATCAAATCATAGAAACACAAAATAATAAATGCAAGTTGGATAAAAGTACATAATTTCTTGCAATCACGTCTTGGGCATATTATCCTTCGTTATTAAAGGGAGAAAGCCTAAGCCATGAAACTCCGACTTCCGCTAAAATTCATACATATAAATACTAATACATTTATATTATCGAAAGGATGCTTCAATGTCGCAAGTCAAAATCCACACCTGCGCGAACACTGAACAGCCGAGCGGATGCATTTAATTGTATTTCAATAGAGTAATTAACACTTTTAAACAGAACTATGATTCAATGTTTGCATAATTTAAGTCTAATGTTGGTTGTGATTTGCAATTTTAACTTTCTCAGAACGTAGTTTAGTTTGATAACAATCTGAAATCTTTACGCTATAGAGAGATTAATAAATAGTGTGATTCAAAATAATTGCAAGGCTTGATAAAAAAAAAAGTTTTGCATTAAGTGAAACAGAATTGTGTAAAATTAAAATCGAATAAAGTGTTATCACCTACTCTAATTAAAAGTAATCTATGGAAATTCTCTACAAAAATGTTAAAGGGTATTTTTTCGTATGCGTAATGGCAAACGCCATCGACCGCGAGACTTTTCGGAAATTATACTGATCAACAAATTTAATTTGTTGCTTAATTAAATATACCGATAACTGCGGCAATTCATTCACTTTGTTGGTGATTTCGTTCCGAAGGATTTTGGGACGCTGATCACGGAAAACAAAATGAAAAAATTCTAAACCGTATCATTATTTAATATGTATCGCATAAAATCGGGCAACATCTTCCTGGTGTTGTAAATAATGTATAAAATATAAGCTTTCGAACGGAGACCATTTTTGGTGTCTATTCACACTGCTTTTGAAGATTAACTTTGACAGGTAGTGTTGTTGTCGATATATTGTGCGAGAAAATTGAATAAAATGAAGAGTCATTTGCTAAAAATTATTGTTCAAAAATAATATGTCGTAATTTAGTAGCGCCAGCAGAATTTTTGGTAATTTGAGTGCCAAATGAATTCAGATGCATTTTTTAAATCAATTTTCCGCATGAAACTGTCAATTTAGCATTTGAGTTTTGTATGGCAAATCTCCTCGAAGACAAGGAGATCAAGACGTTAAACCTCAAAACGGGTTTAATGTCGTGATTATCTCACAGTGTATTACACTTTGTAAGAATTTTATAATATCATATTTTAGAAATTTCTTGTTGTTGAGTATGATATAAGCTGTATACTTACCGTGATTTACTTTCATTCACTAATTTTAAATATATTTTCACTAAATTCACTTCTGCATATACATTACCTTCACCTTCTTTGACAATTTAAATTTGTTTTGACAAACAGAGCACCAACCAACAACAACACGCAGATATTTTGAATCGATAAACAACGAAATAGAATGTTGGTTATTATTAAAATGAAAACAGCGTCGCTAGTGACGCAGAAAAAATTCGTGCAGTTCGGTTCGTGGGGATTGGTCAATTTTCAACCCCATTTCAGGGTAAAAGTTTTCTCTATTTTTTTTTTTTTTTTTTTTTTTTCAAATTTGAAGCCCTATATCTCCGGAGAAAAAGTTTTCTGGACATGTGCTATATGCCAAAAATTTTCTACATCTTTCCGCTATTTTTTAAGACAATTTAACTTGAAAAATTATAAACTAGTTTTCGAGCTATTTGTCAAAAAGTGTGAAAAATTTTCGTCACTTTTCAGTTTTTAACCCAAATTGCATCTATAACATCATTAAATCAAACATCTTATATACCGTTTGAAAACTGAAGTTAATATCTTTCAAATGGCACATGCACGCTTTCTGTACGATGTAGGGTTTGGATACTGTAGCTGTTAGAAACAAGTGATTTATTTCGACTTTGAAGGGCTGCCCTGGCCATACCACTCATCGGATCGAAAAGTGGCGGAACAAAAAAATTTTCATTTTTTTAATAGCTTTCAGCCCCCAAAAGCTTTTAATTAGATTCAAAAATCTACAAACCTACAGACAAACGCCATCTTCATTTTTTCCACTTTTGAATGGGTCAACCGATTGTGATGGTCAAGGTACCTTTGGAAAGGTCTCGACAAGTGCAGTCTGAATCAACCATGAGCCAGGAGGTTCGGTTATTTTTTGACCCCGTTTTGGGGTAAAAACTGAATTTAATTACATTCTTTCATACCCCAGTATTGAGGGTACCCGTAGGGCGTAGACTGTTTTGCAAATTTTTAGTCTTTTTCTGGGTCTACGTTGCAAAACCTTTCGGACGGTACCCAGGTCATTTGGATCCGTGGCATACATAAAAAGTTCAAAATTACGTGTAGGTATATAGGTACAGTAATGTCTCGCTAATCCGGGACCCCACTGATCCGGATCCCTCGGTAATCCGGACGAAAAATTTTTTCTATTGATGTATTTTGCAATCCGGACGGACAAAATTTTTGTATTTTTTAATCCGGACGTAATACGTTACATGCTACGAGCAAGTAACTAAATAGAGAAGAACCGTTGTTAAAAACCGTTGTAGACAGTGTAGTGGATTCTAGGAAATTATTGTTTTTGATTACATATTCGTTTGACTCGGACTGGGCATCGGGTGCAGGCTTTCATTATTCATTTAGAAATTGTGGTGTTGTGATCTTTTGAAAATGAAAAGGAAACATAGAACTTTGTCAATAAAGGAAAAAGTTACAATTTTAAAAAAGATTGACAGTGGAATTTTCTGGAAAGCATTCGCAAACCTCAGAAAGTACTTCTTCTCTTAGATTGTGCATCTTGTCATCCACCTGTTGATGATCTCAAGACAGCAGACGGGCAGATTTGCGCAATGTTTTTGGCACCGAACTGCTCAGCATTGCTACAGCCACATGATCAGAACATTATCCGTGTAACCAAACTTTTATATAAAAAAAACTTGATTTCACACATTCTATGCTCGAGAGATAAGGATGTTGATAAGTTACTGAAAACACTGACGATGAAGGACGCCGTGTACTTTCTGGCAAGTGCTTGGAAAAATTTGAAACAAGGCATGATCAAGTCGTGTTGGAAATGTTTTTTTGAGGAGGAGGAAAATGAAGATTGGTCTGGTGAGGATTTAATCCCGTTAAATGAGTTGATCCATCAAATTCGCGATGCTGGTAGTATAGTCGAGTTTCACAGTAGGAGGCTCGCGTCACTCGGGGTGACTATCGTCACCCGTGATAAAGCAGCAAAGTATTTCATTTTAAAAGGCTTTTAAAATACTAAAAATTTGAAGGAAGCTAAGATTTTTACGAAAAATTTTTTTTTAGTTTGATAAGGACTTGCCCAATTCAAATAAGAAACACAAATTTACGTCATTAGTATGATTTAAAGTATATGTATTTCAAAATATTATACTGATATGGATCGCTGCAAAAATGTATATAAAAGTCTCTTTAATTTTATACAAATTTAACATTTCTCAGTTTACTCTTGAGTAATTAGGATCTGGTACAACTAGACAATATTTTTGTAAACATAGCATAAGGATAAGGATCTAGCTTCGATAAAATTAGTTTTAAAACACTTCTGACTGCTCTACAAATCGAAACAAAAGCGATATGCTAGTAAATCGATTTTTTAGGTCCTGCTTTTAAATTTTGCGTAACGTTTGTTTAGGTTTTATACCCTTAATGTTAAGTGTAAGATATTGGCTTAAGTAAACTATAGAACTATCGATGTAAACGTGTAAGTTCATTTTAAGCAGGCAGTTTCATGATTCAACACAAAGAGTGGTGTTTGTCGATTCAATTTAATCTCTTACAATTTGAGAAGAGAAGACAGTAGAAACTCAGAGCGCAAGAGTCAGTAGATGAGCAGTTTTCATACGCGACGTACGCGGCTCGCGAAATTGTCTGATCCGGGTTTAGAAATCAATTTGTGTATAAAGCAATTATTTGTTCATAATATTACATCTCTAGTTAACTAAATTAAAAACCATTTAACATTTCAAGTCGCCTTTTCTTTTAACGAAAAGACAAATACCGTTGATTAACTAAAGTATATCCAATTTGAGCCATTCTTTGCAACGTTTTTACGGTGATGATAAATAATAAACATAAAGTATTATAACTTACTGGGGGGTGAAATTTGATGCAGTGATTTTCTGACTACCACGTTTTCGGTGTGCTGAAGGGTCCGCAACGACTGTGGGAATCAATCGCCCGAACGGCAAAATAGTATCGCTGATTTTCTTGGAACTGAGTTAGCGTAACCGCCATTGGCAGTAACATGGCTTTCACATCGCCAACAT
The DNA here is from genome assembly GCA_963082835.1 of Leptogaster cylindrica. Lineage (NCBI taxonomy): Eukaryota > Metazoa > Arthropoda > Insecta > Diptera > Asilidae > Leptogaster > Leptogaster cylindrica. The sequence continues at coordinate 21,825,120 of OY720106.1, read as the reverse complement.
GGCCCCACGCCCCCACTTGGGGTATTCCATCACTATGTTGATACGCATATATTTGATAAATAGTCACCTCGGCATGCTTATCCGTCATTTCATCCATTGTCCATGATATAACAATACCACCATCTACGCAATTGATGCGAATTGAAGGACGTGGTGGAGGAGCCTTCCATGATGGATTACTCGGTGTTACTGGAGTTTTTGGAAGCGGAGCGGGATGTGTGCGTTTTACAATTGTTGTATTTGTTAAACGTGTTGTTACTGGGCTCGGTGCTGTTGAAGTCGGTTTGGGGGCAATTGGCACTGGAACACAAATGCCTATTAGAAAATAGTTTTTTATATTCATAATATGCTTTTATGTCGTTTTTGCAAATCAGTTTAAAATCCCATACTAAAACAAAACAAGAATTGTAATTTACCGTTTTGTGTGTTATTTTTTCCCAAAACTCGTGTCGTATTTGTGGCATTCGCGGGAATCGTGACCTTCTGAGAAGTGCTATTTGTTGGCTTGTTTAAGAGGTATGTGACTCGTGAGGGTGAAGGCGCAACTGCTGGAATGGCGATCAAATCTGGCAATGCTGTAGCAGTCATTGGTTCATCGTCGGCTGTTAGATCTATAACTGATTCTTGTAGTCGTACCGCCTTCGCTGAACCCTCTGTAGGTAATATTTTTGTGGTATAAACTGGTGAATTGGCTACAGTTAATACTTTTCCATTTGTACCTATTGATTTTTTGAGTATCATAGGTGGCACTCGAGGGCGCTCTGCTGGTAAAGGAGGACGCTGACTGTAAAAAACAAGATTACTAAAAATTACACACGGTTGGAATAAGTTTAGCTAAAATAATTATGAAAGAGATCCAATCCAAGACATTTGGTTACTTTTACAGAATTATTTCAGCAGTTGGATCGTATCCCAGGTTTCATGAAGTGAACTTAAAAACAAATTCGAAAGCAATTGTTCTTAGAAATATAGTTGTGATAAGTTAAACTAAATTGATCTTAAATGGAGTTTCAATTGATTACTGTAGCCTGTAGGGCTTAAATACTTGCATAATTAGATGAATCATAATCATGTTACAGAAATGCCTGATAGGACAAAAATAAGAACCAAGATTAAATGAATGACATTCCTACCATAATAGGAAAGGAATCGTGTGATTGGCAAGATGACACGGGGTCGGGATAGTTCCGAACTGAAATGCTTAAGGATAGGAAGAAAATGAATTCGTTCGCTTCACGAAACCAAATGCGCAAGTGAAGTTGAAGTCGAATTGTCCAGTTATAAACAATACTTACACTGACGGTTGCGCCGTTCGTGAGGTCCTCTTTCTCACAGTCTGGATGGCTTGAGGGGGTGTTACGATATGGTTGACATTTTGTTGGACGACGTAGTGAGTTTGAGCTTGCTGATTGATCACATTTATTAAATTCTGTTGATTGATTGCAGACGTTATTGTCGTGTTTCGGGAAATGGTTTTATTCGATGTCCTGATCGTACTTAACGGCGTGGAGGAAGTTGCTTGCATCTGTATTGTAGATGGTCCAGGTATAGATGCGAATCCGTTGGTTATAGAAGGTGCGGATGACTGTCTAGTTGTTGTGTTCGGGGTATGAACTCCTTCGAAACGTAACGGGGCGCTCTTTGGAGTCGATTTTCTTCGAACTATTTCCGAAGCATTCGTTGTTGGTTGTGAAGTACTTGTGGCAACAGGGGCACGCTCAGGTGTTGCCTTCGTGCTTTGCTGCTGTTCTGGTCGTTTCGGAATCAAAACTTGTAGGCCCACAGCTCTTGTGATTTTAACGGGCATAACAAATTGTTGATTCTTAGTTTCCAGATCTTTCAATACTCTGTTGTGCACCATTTCTAAATCTCGATATTGTTTAGTTATTTCAAGAACTTTTGTTTTATGAAACGCTGCAGTTTTCTCCAAGTTTTCAACCATTTCCCTCATTTCTCTATACTTGCTTTTGTACATGATTGCTTCCACAATTTTTTGTAAAATTAATTCCTCTAAGTCAGTCTTAGTCATTTTCTGTATGGGCTTCTTAAATCTCCTCAAAAAGTCCAGGTTTAAATCGACGTTTCTTACTGCATTTGGAGTTGGAAATAGTTCTTCCAAATTTTTATTCTCTTGTTCGTTGCTACTATCATCTCTTACGTCGAATTTCATTTTTTTGGACTCTTGAGATAAAGATTCCTGACTAATCGATCTTTTGAAAGACTTTTCTTGTTTGCTCTGATCACGGGTCTCAGCAAGCAGGGACATCTGACTGTTTTCATCATCACAAATTTTCAATATCTTCGAGGACGCTTCAATGGAGTTTTCTGCACTTCTTGAACGTGATCTCGACTTTGTTTCGACTGGTTGTAATAAGTCGTTCTCACTAGACGTGTTCGTATTAGATTCGATGGACCGTTCAGGAAATTTATCCTGTGTATCATCAGAGTTATCATCACAGAGAAAATCAGATTTATTTTTATTATCTTCTTCAGTTAATGCATCTTGTAACGATTTTCCGCTAATTGTAGATGTTGTTTTATCACATTTATTCTCATCTTTCGCTTTTGAAAGTTCAGAATTTGCTTTATCACACTCAGAAATATTATGAGGTTCATTAGAGGAATCTAGTGTTTTTTTTAATTCATTGTTCACACTATCACCGTCAACAACGACTAAGACATCATCGTCATCCTCTTTCGTTGAATGTTTGGCGTTTTCCACAATTGATGGTTTCGTTGTACTTCTGAAAACTGTTTCAGGAATATCTTCTTCATGTTTTGTTTCATCAATTTTGTGTTCCTCCTTTTCAGTTTCTTTCTTTTCATCATCTAACACAACAACATCGTCGTCATCTTCAATTACAGGTCTCTCTACAGATTCCTGAATCTTTGTATTACTGTCCGTTTTTACAGAATCGCTATCAGAAATTGATTTAATTTCACTTGACTTGGCCTCCGTTTCCACTAACGCCTTTGCACTTTTTATGGACGCTTGATCTTCCATTTCAACATCGTCATCCAAAAAAAGAACAAAGTCATCATCACTACAATCCCCGTCAGAGGTTCTTCCAATGTTACATTCTCCACTAATTGCTTTTATTACTGACACATGAGATAATTTAGGACCTTTAATATTTTTGGTTTCGACTTCCACCTTTCCTTCTACAACAACCATAACTTCGTCATCGAAATTCTCATCTTTACACTTTTTTTCACTTTTTTTAGTTTGATCCTTCTTCACTTCCTCTGTATCCTTTACTACAGCAACTGCCTCACGATCAATCAAGCTTTCTGTACTGATTTTGACTTCTTTAATACTTACAATTTTGTTCAGATGATACTCTGTCTTGCCACTAGTTTCGTAATGGTCAAGGACACTTTCTTGATTTAATTTACTCGGCTTATCTGCTTCGTCTTCAGATGGACTGTTTAAATTAATAATATCACCACAACCAGGGATTTTTTGAGAAATTGGGTTTGGTTCTACATCCTTTATTTGATGAGTTTCATTAATGGTATCTGATAGTTTTTTGATGAATACTGCTTCATCATCAATTTTTACTTTGGCTTCATTCTTGTCGATATCATCTTCTTTCTTTTCTCCTTGAATGGAATTTGTTCGTCTAGATCTTTGTATAACATTAACTTCTTCTCTTGAAGAAATCATAGATGCAACTTCCGCGTCACTTTTTGGCTTAAAGATCAATTTTCCAGTGGCGTTTTCATCTTCACAGTTTTCTGATTCTTTTGGTTCACAATTTTCTGGTAAAATTTCTTTATCATTATTTTATGTAGAAGTGTTAAATCAAATAAACCATAATCAATTAAACATCACTCACCTTCATTTACACTAGAAATACCCTTTGAGATCATTGAACCTATGTTTGCCATCGTATTGGTCTTGAAATCGTTAATCGGCGTTACAGGATTAGAGATTTCCATCATTCTAACTTTTGCGAAGTACTTCTGCAACAGGGAAAAATCATCTCAAATCAGGTCATCTCGAAAAAGGTTTCTGTCATTCTTAGTAGGATCAGAAAAATATATTCAACAAAAAGCTCCAATTGAAAAATTTTTAAAATATCGAAAAATAATACTTTTTTGAAAATCTACTGTTTCTTAAAACTTTGCAATAAAAAACCATTGAATATTATGTTTTTAAAAGTCATTGCAACCGACAATGTTTAATTTGATTTATTAGTTTTGGATAAGTTCTATAGTTATAAGCTATTTCAAAATTTCTCTAGGATAATCAATGAAAATAAAAAAATGTTTCAAACAAAAGTTTCTTATTTTGATGCAAGGAATTCAAATCTGCAATCAAAAATAGGGGTTCTCATTTAACTTTTTAAAGTTCCCTCCCTAAAAAACGAGCTAAAAAACATTATTTTTAAGGGTTTTTTTTTCACATTTATTCCAGATATGATTGTTTTGTTTCTATACTCGAATACGGCATGTTGTTGTTAGCCCAATTGAATTTGAAAATTGTTTATGATTTTTGAAAATTGAAATGGAAGGGAAATCGAATTTCTACATATTACACAATGAAATCACAAGCACAGCAAATGAAATTAATACATAGTTGAAGCACGGATAAACTGTGCCATTATATCATGCCTTTTGCGCCTAATATTTAGGACAATTTTTTGAAATGCTGTCCTTAAATCGTGTTATATTAATAGCTTGACTGTTTTTTGGCGCTGTAGTTATGCCACTATCGGTCATATTGAATCCACATAACGCTAGAACCAATGTCATCAATCTTTTTGAACAATGTAATATTCATATTATGTATCAATTATGTACCAGGTACCTATATATTATATTATCAATTATTATAATAAAAAGTTGCGCCGCTTTTAAAATACTCTCAATAGACATTTTTGACCTCGAAAGTGGGCTCGAAATGTTTCAAAAAATACTTAATTTCTGTTATGCAAAATTAGATCTATAAACATAACAAAATCAAATGATCAATTTCACTTTTAAAAAAAAGTAAGCAAATTAAACGTCAATGTCAACATGTAACATAAGAAATTATGATATCTACGTCAATTATACCATTTTCCTAACTTAAATAATATACATTTTTATGAAAACATCATAATTAAAAATACATTATTACGTACATGTAGATGTACATCTTTATAAAATGTTAGCCGAATTGCTGAAACATTCAGTTGTTTGTTAAACTTCAGAGTTAAACAATGGCGTTGTTCTTCAGTTTAGCAATATTCGCAATTTTGTTGGGATCCTCATTGGAAGCGAGAAAGAAAGTAAATTTTTAAATGTGGAAACTAAGTCCTGTTTTTTGAAAAATCTACTTATTTTTAGGGTCCTGCAAGCATATTCATATCAGAGCTAACATTTATTATTGATGCCCCTGATGTATTGCAAATGAATGCATCATATTACACAAATTTCACTCGTGATATATTTATGAATGTGTTTAAGACTATCAGTCTTGAGATGCACGTTAAATTGATAACTACCAGAAGAAACCGGAAAATCGAAGTTTTAAATCAAAAGTTTAATTTGTGTGATATCGTAAATAAGGCCGATATAGTGTCACGCTATATAAAGAATAGGTTACCGGGAAATCTCCGTGGGAAGAAGCTTTGTCCTATAACAAAGGGGATTTACCATTTCTCGGGTAATTACAAGGACCAAAGTGTTATTCCTGGCATCTTCAAAGAGTTTGCACTGGACATATTCTTCAATATGTCGGACAAAATCAGTGGCCGATCACTTATTAGAAACGCACATGCTCAGGCTAAATTCACTAATGAATAAGTTTTTATATTAGTTTGTTGCTTGTGTATTTTGATAATGAATATTGTGAGTTTGAATTGGTTCCTGGTACTGAAATAAATTTGAATAAACCAAAAACCGTTTTGCAAACCCAGCATTATTTTTATTTCATCTATATTAACTTCGCGAAAACTTGCTTGTTCGTTTATTTGTGTATTGGTGGCGCAAATCTTTCGACGGCTAGTTAACACACTTCCCGTCATCCAATCGAGCTAAAACTTTACAGATAGGCTCGTTGTCGTCCTGTCGTTGACAATGCATTCTATTAAATTTTTATCCCGTTCGCACAGCTACGGAACGAATAAAATCTTTAATAATAATGCAAAAATGACAGCGTTCTGCACTGTGCATAAAAAAAATTATCATAAAATCAATAATAATTGTTACAATTTGCAAATTATACTAGATGAATTATAGGGAAAAAAACATTATTTTTATGGATTGTTTTTTCACATTTGTTCCACATATGATTATTTTGTTCTCTATACTAGAATATGGAATGTTATTTTGTTAGCTCGATGGAATTTTAAAATTTTTTATGATTTTTGGAAAATTGAAATGGAAATGAAATCGAATTTCTACATATTACACAATGAAATCACAAGCCCAGCAAATGAAATTAATACATAGTTGAAGCACAGATAAACTGTGCCATTATATCATGCCTTTTGCGCCTAATATTTAGGACAATTTTTTGAAATGCTGTCCTTAAATCGTGTTATATTAATGGCTTGACTGTTTTTTGGCGCTGTAGTTATGCCACTATCGGTCATATTGAATCCACATAACGCTAGAACCAATGTCATCAATCTTTTTGAACAATGTAATATTCATATTATGTATCAATTATGTATATATTATATTATCAATTATTATACAATAATCTTAGAGTATGAAAATATGGAGGCGCTATAAACATGTAAATCGTACTACGTGTAGTGAAGCCTATTGCTTTCTCGCTCTAGCATAAATTTAACGCCTCATGTGTCATTTTGAGTGTGAAACCTAAACTGTCAAATATAAATTTTCAAAAATATTTGTGAAATACGAGCGAAATATAAATGAATTTATTGTCAAATACAAGTAAAAAAGTATAAAATATTTAAATTTTCATTAATTGATTATGTGGTAAATAATATTTTAGTAATAAAGTGCGCTGTTTTGTGTTGCATTTTTGACATATTTTTGATATTTCTCCATATCGCCTTTGCCCCATTGGTGTGGAAACAAAATATTGCCCACGGGGGTTTCTTTATAATTCCTTATATGAATCACTTTTTAATCATTTATATATTTATTCGTCATTTTGTTTACTAATGCACAAACACAGCATTAATTGGTGTGGAAATACATTAATTTGTTTTTATTATGTTTCCTTTTATTTAAGCTCTCAATTTTCTTTTACTGACATAGACCGAATGAATATTTTAAAATATTAGATACTAAATCATGGTCTTTCCATATTAATTTTACATATTTTATTCAGAAATTTTAAATAAATGTAGATGAACCCCCTAACTTTTTTCCAAAAAATTACGCCGCCTTTGTCACTAACGTATACGTGAAAAATACTTCACTTTTTTTGGCTTATAGCGCCTCCATATTTTCATACTCTAAGACAATAATAAATAATTGCGCCGCTTTGTAGAATACTCAATAGACATTTCTGACCTCAAAATTGGGCACGAAATGTTTCAAAAAATACTTAATTTCTGTTACGCAAAATTAGATTTATAAACATTCATATAACAGAATCAAATGGTCAATTTCACTTTTAAGAAAAATTAAGAAAACTAAACGTCAATGTCAAAAATATGTTTGTAATTTATATAAAATAAGAAATTAGGTAACAAACAAAATATTGAAGAATATAATTTACATGTGTTCCTGGTCCGATAAAAATGTCATCTAACATGTTTGGTTTCGCGTCAAGTACCGTTATTGTTCGAACAGTAAACGAGGGTGCTTATGGGGGCGCTGAATGTGCAATTTTGTAAAATTCATCAATCAGATAGTTTAGAAAATAATGAAATATTCCAGTTATAACAATGATCCTTGAAAGGCTTCTGTGGTTTAAGGACTGCAAATGGATTTCAGAATAATACAAATTTTGTATGGAGCCTGTAACTTGACTGGATATTTCGCCGATTCGCTCTACTACAATTGAAATTGGCGAAGGTAATCGCAAGTTAATGAAATGTTTTCGGGGTTTGTTGAATTTTATTTCTAGATTACAAGAAGTTAAAATGCAATTTGTAAGTCAGACATAAGAAAATAAGAATTTATATAGTCACAAAAATGTTATTCCTTCAGTTCTCTGATAAATAATTCATAAAATATGAAAATATATTTTAGCATACTTTAAAATGTTAATTTAATTTACTTGCTACATAACATTTTTATATGGTATTTTTTAAATAATTATTTTAATTCAAGTAATCAAGTTCTCCGTTTATCTGTCTGTCTGTGCAAACGATAACTTGGAACGGTTATAACTACAGGATCGAAATTCAGTGCAATAATTCTTCGTTTGAAATGTAAGATCAAGTTCAAAGAAGAACAAATCAAAATCGAGAAACACCTTCCTGGTGTTGCCATATAAAGTTGAATCATTTTTATATAAAAAAAAAAAAAAAAAAAAAAACAGGCAAACATACTATTCTGTAAACCTCAAAAATGGATTCAGAATGTCAAAAATCCCTCGTAACACCAATTTTATTCCATTCTAGGCCTTTTACTTTTTTCATTGCGAGTATCTTCCATTTTTAAAATTTGACGTTAAAATGACCCTGAACTTAACCGAACTTAACTGAACTTAACGTCAAATTGATATTTCAGTCGATAAATCAATACTTGCCATTTTTTTAAAGATTATTTTATTTAACAATTAACGTTTTAAATGATCCATGCAAAAAGTCCAATTTTTAACCCATTTTTCGAGCATATCGCCTGGTATCTCCTGTTTTTGTACAAAGTTGCAATTGACGCTGGTTTATCATGATAGAGGATATTGTGGGAAATTTTACATCATCATATCGAGCAGATTCAGTTCGTGGCATTTTGGGAAAAATAAAGTTCGAAATAATCGAACGATAGCGGGCGCCATTGACAGTTATTTGCTATGCTCGAAAAGTGGTTTTAATATGGACTTTTCGCATGGATGGGATCACTTAAAACGATCAACAATTAAATGAATTAATCTTTATGGTAAAACATAAATGGCATGCAATGATTTATCGAGTCAAACAAAAATTTCATAATTTATATAATATATACATATATTATATAAACTTTCGAACGGGTGTTGGTTTTGTAGTCAGAGAGGCATGAAACGAAAAACTATGAAAGAATTTTTCAAAAGTTATAACATGGTACCAATCTCAATAGGTAGTCTTTACATATGAGTTTATTATTCCGGACTGGAGACCTGAGTGAAGTAACCTACAAATCCTAAACTTTGTGCCCAAACGGGGCGGGTTGCCGAGAATTAGTAAATAAATGGGACAATTACTGACTTAGTGATCCCAGTTTCTTTACATTTTTTCTTAAATTTTTCTAAAAAATTTTTATTCATTTACAGATATACAGATCTTCCCATACAAAGCGCTAACCCACCTTCCACTATATAGATCATAGGAAATTTCGAAAATTTCCATCGTTGAGATTGTGGGCAACTTCAGGGTTAATTTGATAATTTGTCATTTTTGTAAACTTTGCTGAAAATCGTCTTCAAAAAATTCCGTCAAACATAATATTTCAATACACATTCATTGGCAATTACTTTTTTCAACTCACATAAAATTCCATTTTTGTAAAACCTTCAATTAATTATTATTATAAATTATTTATTATTGTAATATTGCGGTTTGACATTTCGTACTCTGACACTGAGAGTTCTGAACATAGCTACGATTTCATATTTCGTGAATTTCTGAAGGTGCGTATTCTCTTGAACACGAACGCGAACGAGGCAAGCCGAGGCCGAACGAATGCCGATCCGATCCCATCGGATGACTTGCGAATTGACGCGGTCCGAGGCGTCGCACAACTACAAATATACGTATGCTAATTAGGCCTCGGCTTGCCTCGTTCGCATTCGTGCTCAAGTGAATACGCACCTTTATGCGAACTCCAAATTCCGACGCCCACATCCGCGTTATTGTGTTTAGGCTATTAGACTCGGCAGCGGTGACCGAAATGCTCATCGGCAGACATCCGACATGTTCGGGGATTTTCATCAATTGGATAAGTCAGGCAGCCTTGTATAATATTATTATAAATAACATAAATAATAGAAGCTATGCCAGTGAACAGCTTAAAGGAAGTTGGGAAATGGAAGAATTTGTTCGAAATGTATTCAGCAGGTATAAACGAGCGTTCACCCCACAAAGGAAGTGTTTATATTATATGCAATATGCATACATATATTTTGTAAGTTATAAATTATTTATGTTTTGTTTTAAGGAGTTGCCAGTAGTTACACAACATAAGTGAAGGTCAATTTCTTTTAAAAATACGTACCTACCTAAATTCAATAACCAGAATACTCAATGATTAAACTATACGTTTTTGTACAACAACTTGAACTATTCAATTTCACGATTAAAAGAGCACTGAGCAGAAACGCAGTCGGCAGTGGCAATCCGCGATGTGTGTTTGTGTAGATGGGCGCACACTCTTCCGCAAGATTGTGTTGAAGATATTTTGATGTGTTGGTTACGAAGGTTTTCTATTATTTTTTTTTTATAAAAAGTTCGTGGTAGATATTTCAATGTTCTAAAAAAAAAATGATCTTAACAATAACAACAAATATCCTTTCTTAAGGACGTACAATTTGCAAAAAAAAAAAACAACTGTGAACTACACCCTGTAAAAGCATGCCATCAAAATATTGAATCGATCTCGAAATTCAGCACAAACTAAATTCAATCCAAAAGCAGAAAGTTGCCTTAACATAATTAATTTAATTAGCTTAATTAAGAAAATCATCGAAAAAACAAAGCAAAACATACACCCCCACCACAGACCCATACTTCTTCTTCCCCAACAAAACCCAAAAGAATGTGACCTAACATTTAAATCCGACGAATCAGCAAGATTCTAGTCATGCTCACGCCACCGTGTCACGTTTCAATGATCAAACTGCACGTGAACTGCAATCAGTAATGTATCAGCAAATTATAGAGAACTATAGCAATACTATGTTTTTATTGGTTTGTGCGGCGACATATCGGGGCAAGAGCGCACACCTTTGTATTTCCATTTCCACTTTTCTGATGACTCATTTGATGTTCTCCTTTGTAACACATGGATGCGAGGGTGTATGTGCGTAAGTGCGCAGTTAGTTATTTTGTGATATACTAATTTTGGGTCATTTTTTAAAAATATTGATTTATACAATCATATTCGAGTTTTAATTATTTATCCTACCAAAAACCAGGGGAGCAGATTATGTAACTACCAATTAATCTCTGTCCCTATTTAATAACAGAAAAGTGAAATCACTTCTTAAGACAGTAAATTTAAGTAAATAGTCCATTTCAAGCTTGGCTTAAAAATAGTACACTTTTAATGCGGAAATTATATAATTAAAATTTTAGATAATCTACAGATCTACTTCAACGCCAGACAAACACACACTCGTGCGAACGTGAATCTACAAGGCGCCAGTGCCAGCGAGCGCATGTGATTACAGACCGAACTCGCAAACGTTGCCGTTGCTGTAGAATGTAGATGTGTTCGAGGCGAACAAAGCTGGCAAAGAGCAAGTTCGCCATTCTTCGTGCACTTCGGCCGATTGGCTGTCGGCCTCATTCGGTTTTTTTTCCCAAACGTCAAAATGCAGAAATGGATTAAATGCACACAATTTTAGAAACTACTTCTAGAATTAGGGAAATTTACGAAAATGAATCAATAAATTTAGCAGCGCTATCTTAAGAGTATGTTATTTGAATTTCAATGCAATTTATTAATTTAATGAAAAAGATATTTTTCCAAATATATATATATTTTTTTTTTTATAAAATGACAATCAACTTTTATAAAATTGTATACTTACATTATCCGTTTAGTTAATGATTATGAAACGTGGCACTGGCTTTTATAAATAAACTCAAAGTAAACCTCACCGCACACGAATGTAAACTGACAGTAGGTAGAGTGTAGGCAAACAATATCTATTAACTGGTTAGGTTAGATATTCTTTGGTAGGTCGCAAGTCGCGGAAGTTGGCCAGTAATAGCCTAAACAGAATAGCCCGGCTGCGTCCGCGCTATTCTGTTTAGGCTATAACTTGAACTGTTTGGTTTGCATTTGGAGACAGTTGGTTCGTGTGTAGAAGGAAACAGATATATCTTGTCATCATTCTGTTTCTTGACCACTTTAATTTCAATATTTTTGTATAGAAACATTAACATTGTGCAAATTGTTATTTATGATGATGATGAATGTCTAGAGTCTAGACTGTGTTTTAATTATAATCCTGATTACAAAAATCCTAGAAGAAGTCCTAGAACTTTATCTGCTACATATTTAGTTCTTTGCAATTTATACATAGTTTAAAACCAATTAATGCACGTACAAAGCAAATATGTATTTTCATTTTTCATATCCTTTTAGTGAAAACAAGAAATCCTTTAAATCCTTACATTTCGAATAATGCATTTTTTTAAGAATGATCAAAATCAATTTTTCTAGGATTAGTTTCTCAAGGTTATTGAAAAAGGACCAATAACTAACTACAGAACGTCATGATCAAAAAATATCTACAATAAGAAGGGTCACTTTTCTACATATTTGTATGGGTAAATTTTTTTCCAAAAATTAAAAAAAAACGCATCATAAGCGGAAGCAGATATACCTATCATGGTGTGAAATGTTATTTAGAAAGAAAGAGTACGAACTAGCATTTGCATGCTAAAATGTAGGGTGCTGTCTTCGATAGCGCTTTATTATATGCAACCACCGCCGCCTTATCCTATGCAATTGCAAACGCAGCTCATGAACTTCCATTTTGTTTTTGTAATGTATGTAATTTAATTTTAAAGACGAGCGGAATTTCAATCTGCGCGATCTGAAATTAAAGCAGAGAAGAAGATAGCAGCAGAGTCACATTTGCTAAAGTGAGATAACAAATGGGAGCATGTCGTACAGCGTGGTTCATATTTCCGGCAGCACATCAAAAGCCGCAAACAATCTGATTTGCGATCGTGCGAACTTCCAAGTCGCCCTGCCCTGCACTCTGCAGTGAAAGCACTTTTCAACGTTTACACAGAGCTTTTTACTTGTTACGAGCTTTCATTTTGAGTTGAGAAGCACTTAAAGCACATGGTTGCCAATTTAAATGTGCAGCATGAAAAAACCGTCAGCTGGTTGTCAGAGGCGAAGAACATCAACGTCAGAGGTAGAGAATAACTACGTCAGATCTGACGAACTGCTGGGCACTCTTTTCCTCCTGTACGTTATTTACAATATTTTAGTGACCTCTCTCTCACATTTTTCTTTTTAATCTTTTTCCGCATACATTAAAAAACAGTGTCGGTTCTTATCGAGTAGATATTCTTTGATTGAAACATGACGCATACATTGCTTTTCCCCTTTCACAAAGTGTAATTTATTCACTTGCCATCTATTTCTATGAAGTTTGCTGTTATTCCACGGATGTTAGGGTTTTTATTCGGAATAATTCAGACAAAACGTTTTTATTTTTTTTCGTTATATTTTAGGGTTCTGATTATATTCTCCCAAAAGTCCCCGATGATTTAATGCATGTGCTAAACGTTTAAGGGTGGTTTTTAGGGATGAAAATTGCTCCGAAATTGGTTTCTCGCGAATATCTCTTCAAATATCAATTGTACGACTAAAACATCAATACAGGGTGTTTCAGATAAGGATGTCCACCTTGAAGGAGGTGATAGGAGAGTTCGAGAAACGAAAAAAATTGTATGGGCAAATTTCAATTCGCGTAACAGTTAAGGACATTTCTTCTTTGAAGTGCAGGGTTTTACGTTTTTGCTTATATCCTCAAAACTAAGCAACATATGATTAAGGCCTAACACCCATTTTAAAGAATAAAAATAATTCTTGAATTGAACTAGTTCTGAAGACTTCACATAAAGTAGTTCTCGAGAAAGATATGAAAACTTGAAGTCCAATTTTTTGCTTGCAATTTTACATTTTTTGTGTTCAAGGTCAATTATCTCAAAAATCTCCCCATTTTGTTTTTTCTTTTTTAATTACCTTAAAAGAAGCCTAATTTTGTCTTCTTTCAACTGCTTTTTGTTTCATCCAATTATCTTTGTCCACTCAAAAGTTATGGACCCTTACGCTCCTTTACTATTCATTATCTGAACTTTTATAACAACGCACAAACGAGGCTAGTGAAGAAAGAGGCTAGGCTGGTGAAATGATCTATTTTTCTTTGCAAACATGTTATTTTGTTATTGACAAGTATTGAAAATATGATTGCTTTTTGATTATCCTTTGCACAGAAATTTAAATATTTATAATAATTTCAAAAATCGTTTTGAAAAATTGTCCTGCGCCTTTTCATTCTAACAACAGTGAACAGACATCGGGTCGTATAAATGGGCGTATAAAAATACGCTGATGAAACTTATTTCAATCTCCGGTTAAAATATCATAAGTCATTCTTTAGTACACATTACCGAAAGGAACTGTTGTAAACGGTTTTCTGTTTGAAGATAGTGAGTAATTACTAGGTATAATTTATAGAACTATACATTTTTGGCTGGTGTCTTAGCAGACTTGACAAAACAAAAGATCTGAGTTTGACGACCCCTTCATCTCGAAGCTCCTTTATTGCACGTTTGTCGGTCCAATCCTTGAATATGCCAGTCCTATTTGGTTCCCCTTTTATGCCTGCTATAATAAAAGGATTGAGGCTGCGCACTGTGCACGTGCAGCGTAGGTTTTTGCGATTTGCTCTCCGTGGTTTGCCTTGGGAAGATCCGTTTCATTTCCTTCCATATTCAGATCGCCTCAAACTTATTGATCTGTTATCTTTAGAGCACAGAAGGACTATTGCCGGTATTTTATTTGCTTTTAACTGCCTTCAAGGTACCATTGATTCCCCTAATTTGCTGGCCGCTTTCAATATTTATGTTCCTGCGCGTTCCTTGAGTTTCCATCTCCCTCAGCATCGAACTAGCTATGGTTATAATAAAAATAAACCTTTATCATCGATGTCACGCTCGTTCAATCTGCACTACTCTGAGATTGATTTTCATTCAAATAGAAATCTGCTGAAGAGTCGGCTTGGTTAGGGTCGCTCGTGTTAGTCTCAGTTAATTAGCGTTTTCCCAGCCTAGCTTAATTTATTTATTTTTCATGAATTTGTATACCCTAGATGTAGGGTATATTAGTTTTGAGCGAACGTTTGCAACGCCAAGAAATAATCTTCACTTCATAAGCCGTCAAGAATTTCTCTTCTTCGGACCTCTTTAACTATATTCGCGAGAGCAAAAAGTATGAGATTGAGGTTGATCCATGCTGACTTTGCTGATCGATTTAGGGGGAGTCTTACCAAAACCATGAAAAAAGTTTTTTTTGTTGTTATATGTTCTTTGATAGTAATCTGTACTTAGATGAAATTGTTAAATAAGGGGGTTGTTGCGAGACTCGATTCTACATGTATCGACTCGACTTGAGTCGATTCTACACGTAAAATACTACGTTTCCATGTGCAAGGTTGAGTTGGAGTTAAGTTATCGTTGAGTTAATAAAACGGCCGCTTAATCTGAAGTGTTTCCATGTACTTGAGGAGTTGAGTTGACAGTTGGCATTTGGTGTTAGAACTCAACTCAACCCGACCTTTTTCGTGGAGTTAACTTGGATTTAACGAAACTTGCGTTTCCATGACCACTAACTCGAGTTCAACTCGAGTTGAACCCCGTAACGTAGTAAATGTCACGGTATTGCGGATGTTCATCGAACGATGTTTAGTGCTGCCATATAAAAGTCAAGAGACAGTTGTCACTTTTGGTTTTGAAATATTGGCGGCTGGATGTAATTTGTGACAAAGTCTGTGTTTTGCAGTGAAAATATATAAAGAAATACTTTAAAACACTGATATTCTGTAATGAGTTTATTGTGGAATATGTTTGTTGACGAATTAGCGGAGGAGTCCAGGGAGCAGGTAATTTTAACTTTGAGAACTCGCAGAAATTTAAGGGATGCTTCAAATTCTCTTGAATTGCCTGAGATAAGGCAAGAAATTTTATAAAATGCATCAACATTTAATGTAAATATAACTGAAATATAATAATATTTCAGCTTTAAGAAAACTTTTCGACTGACGAAAGATGTTTTCGTTATTTTCTTGAATGAAGTGAGTCCAAAACTACGGGAAGGGCAACGAACTTCGTCGTCGATTCCCAATGTAATAATTGGCACGTTTTCTGCGCTTTCGTGCCCAGGGTAGCTACCAACTTGCTGTTGGGAATCACTATTTGCTGGCTTTGGGTCAGTCCACTGTGTCGCTCATATTAACCAA
Organism: Leptogaster cylindrica; assembly: GCA_963082835.1. Classification (NCBI taxonomy): domain Eukaryota; kingdom Metazoa; phylum Arthropoda; class Insecta; order Diptera; family Asilidae; genus Leptogaster; species Leptogaster cylindrica. Next base: position 21,808,796 of record OY720106.1, on the reverse strand, counting down.
AATGTTAAATGTTTTTGAGCGGCACATTTATCCGAAATGTATAAAATTAAACTATAACATTAACTTATATAATAAATTAAACAATGTAAAACTATTAAAAAATTTAAGAGCATTTAAAAATGCCTTAAAAAACAAAAAAAATATTATTTTAATTTTTTTAGAAAAGATAAAAGGTCAAAATTAAACTGTTTTGACAGATTTTACCAAAGTCGACATGAAATTGTCAGCCGACTAGAAAAGTCTACCAAATCGACTAAAGTCGACACCAAGCGACTCTCGCAATACGGTGACTTGTGATTCTACGAAAAGTCGATATGAAGCGACTCTCGCAATAACCCCCTAAATATTTATACTTACACACTAGAGGAAGTATTTTTGAAGGTATTGGAACCAAATTTTAATATGTTATTTCTGGGGTTAATAACTCGGTTAAGTTCGTTAATGAGCAAAATCGCCCCAAGGGGGTGGCCGGGGGAGGGGGTTGAAATTTTTAAAAAATTACGTCTCGGCCCCTATGAAGTTTAGAGAGAAACTTTATTTGCATCAATTAGAGAACTTTCTATAAAATTAACGGTGACACCACCGAATTAGGGGTTGGAGGGGTACGAATGGGGGTGGGGATGGAAATTCGAATTTTACTAAACCACGTCTAGTAGGGTCTCGTTGAAAAGGTCTTGATGAGTAGTTTATATGTACATCCATAACTAGTTTCTCGATTTTAAAATAAATTACCCCAATAAACACAATCAAAACACTTCGAAATCTACCTCAGCCTGTAGGCCTGCCGAAAGAGATTTTTATATATTTATGCACATATTATATATTACATATTATATATATATTATATATTACATATTATATATTTATATACATATATATATTTATATATATATATATATATTTACACGCTAGAGGTCGTAATTTAAAAGATATTTGAACCAAATTTTTTTATATTATTTCTACAGTTAATAGCTCGGTTAAGTTCAATATTAGCCAATTCGCCCAGGGGCGGGCGGGAGAGGATTGTAATTTTGAAAAATGTATATTTTGGCTCCTATGTAGCTTAGAGTTTGCCCCTCTATAGCGTTCCGAATAGAAGTTATAAAGTTTTTTTGAACTCTCCTCCCCAATCAGACGAAAAAGTTTCAGCACTTAAAAAAGGGGTGAAGGGTTTTACGACAAAATGTTTCATCGTAATAGTTGATCTCAACACTTGAAGGAATCGATTGGTACATGTTGGAACACTTGCTAGCGAAACACCCTGTAGAAGACGTTTGAAATTGACAACCTCTGTATTTTGTTTTTCATGAACACTTTCAATAAGTATATCTCTAAATAGCTCTATATTGAAAAATAAAATTTTGCAATATAGCTCGGTGTGAACATAGTAATACTATCTGGTTCCCGGAAGCCAGTATTTTTCGGTTGGTTGTACAGCAGTGGACGCTGAAAAGTTTGATTTTGACAACAATTTAAAGTCATCGAAACGTTATTATTAAATTATATATTTATTACGACTTCTATGATAAAAACAGAACTCAAAGACATTACTTAATAATACAAGCTAAAATTGGGACTTATATCTATAAAATAAAATGAAGTAAAATTACTTCAGGATAAATTAAAATAACAATATATCCTTTCCACATACAAATTTGATGCACTGATTTTCTGACTACCACGTTTTTGGTGTGCTGAAGGGTCCGCAACGACTGTGGGAATCAATCGCCCGAACGGCAAAATAGTATCGCTGATTTTCTTGGAACTGAGTTAGCGTAACCGCCATTGGCAGTAACATTGCTTTCACATCGCCAACATGACGCCACGCCTCCACTTGGGGTATTCCAGTGGTCTCTTGATAAGCATATATTTGGTAACTAGTCACCTCGGCATGCTTATCCGTCATTTCGTCCATTGTCCATGATATAACAATACCACCATCTATGTTATTGATACGAATTGAAGGACGTGGTGGAGGAGCCTTCCATGATGGATTACTCGGTGTTACTGGGGTTTTTGGAAGCGGAGCGGGATGTGTGCGTTTTACAATTGTTGTATTTGTTAAACGTGTTGTTACTGGGCTCGGTGCTGTTGAAGTCGGTTTGGGGGCAATTGGCACTGGAACACAAATGCCTATTAGAAAATAGTTTTTTATATTCATAATATGCTTTTATGTAGTTTTATTTTGAGTTGCAGGTGTGAAGCAACGCAAATCAGTTTAAAATCCCATAATAAAACAAAACAAGAATTGTAATTTACCGTATTGTGTGTTATTTTTTCCCAAAACTCGTGTCGTATTTGTGGCATTCGCGGGAATCGTGACCTTCTGAGAAGTGCTATTTGTTGGCTTATTTACGAGATATGTGACTCGTGAGGGTGAAGGCGCAGCTGCTGGAATGGCGACCAAAGCTGGCAATGCTGTAGCAGTCTGCTGAGTTTTTGCCATTTTTGCCATCGGTTCATCCTCGTCTGTTAAATCTATAACTGATTTGCTTGGTGTTGCTGCCTTCGCTGGGCACTCTGCAGCTGATATTTTTGTGGTATAAACTGGTGAATTGGCTACAGTTAATACTTTTCCATTTGTACCTATTGATTTTTTGAGTATCATAGGTGGCACTCGAGGGCGCTCTGCTGGTAAAGGAGGACGCTGACTGTAAAAAACAAGATTACTAAAAATTACACACGGTTAGAATAAGTTTAGCTAAAATAATTGTGAAAGGGATCCAATCCAAGACATTTGGTTACTTTTACAGACTTATTTCGGCAGTTGGATCGTATCCCAGGTTTCATGAAGTGAACTTAAAAACAAATTCGAAAGCAATTTTTCTTAGAAATATAGTTGTGATAAGTTAAACTAAATTGATCTAAAATGGACTTTCAATTGATTATTGTAGGGCTTAAATACTTGCATAATTAGATGAATTATAATCATGTTACAGAAATGCCTGATAGGACAAAAATAAGAACCAAGATTAAATGAATGACATTCCGACCAGAAATAATAGGAAAGGAATCGTGTGATTGGCAAGATGACACGGGATGTTGGGATAGTTCCGAACAGAAATGCTTAAGGATAGGAAGAAAATGAATTCGTTCGCTTCACGAAACCAAATGCGCAAGTGAAGTTGAAGTCGAATTGTCCAGTTATAAACAATACTTACACTGACGGTTGCGCCGTTCGTGAGGTGCTCTTTCTCACAGTCTGGATGGCTTGAGGGGGTGTTACGATATGGTTGACATTTTGTTGGACGACGTAGTGAGTTTGAGCTTGCTGATTGATCACATTTATTAAATTCTGTTGATTGATTGCAGACGTTATTGTTGCGTTTCGGGAAATGGTTTTATTCGATGTCCTGATCGTACTTAACGGCGTGGAGGAAGTTGCTTGCATCTGTATTGAAGATGGTCCAGGTATAGATGCGAATCCGTTGGTTATAGAAGGTGCGGATGACTGTCTAGTTGTTGTGTTCGGGGTATGAACTCCTTCGAAACGTAACGGGGCGCTCTTTGGAGTCGATTTTCTTCGAACTATTTCCGAAGCATTCGTTGTTGGTTGTGAAGTACTTGTGGCAACAGGGGCACGCTCAGGTGTTGCCTTCGTGCTTTGCTGCTGTTCTGGTCGTTTCGGAATCAAAACTTGTAGGCCCACAGCTCTTGTGATTTTAACGGGCATAACAAATTGTTGATTCTTAGTTTCCAGATCTTTCAATACTCTGTTGTGCACCATTTCTAAATCTCGATATTGTTTAGTTATTTCAAGAACTTTTGTTTTATGAAACGCTGCAGTTTTCTCCAAGTTTTCAACCATTTCCCTCATTTCTCTATACTTGCTTTTGTACATGATTGCTTCCACAATTTTTTGTAAAATTAATTCCTCTAAGTCAGTCTTAGTCATTTTCTGTATGGGCTTCTTAAATCTCCTCAAAAAGTCCAGGTTTAAATCGACGTTTCTTACTGCATTTGGAGTTGGAAATAGTTCTTCCAAATTTTTATTCCCTTGTTCGTTGCTACTATCATCTCTTACGTCGAATTTCATTTTTTTGGACTCTTGAGACAAAGATTCCTGACTAATCGATCTTTTGAAAGACTTTTCTTGTTTGCTCTGATCACGGGTCTCAGCAAGCAGGGACATCTGACTGTTTTCATCATCAGCAATTTTCAATATCTTCGAGGACGCTTCAATGGAGTTTTCTGCACTTCTTGAACGTGATCTCGACTTTGTTTCGACTGGTTGTAATAAGTCGTTCTCACTAGACGTGTTCGTATTAGATTCGATGGACCTTTCAGGAAATTTATCCTGTGCATTATCAGAGTTATCAGCAAATAGAAAATCAGATTTATTCTTATTAACTTCTTCAGATAATGCATCTTGTAACGATTTTCCGCTAATTGTAGATGTTGTTTTATCACATTTATTCCCATCTTTAGCTTTTGAAAGTTCAGAATTTGCTTTATCACACTCAGAAATATTATGAGGTTCATTAGAGGAATCTTGTGTTTTTTTTAATTCATTGTTCACACTATCACCGTCAACAACGACTACGACAACATCATCGTCATCCTCTTTCGTTGAATGTTTGGCGTTTTCCACAATTGATGGTTTCGTTGTAGTACTGAAAACTGTTTCAGGAACATCTTCTTCACTTTTTGTTTCATCAATTTTGTTTTCCTCCTTTTCAGTTTCTTCTTTTTCATCATCTAACACAACAACATCGTCGTCATCTTCAATTACAGGTCTCTCTACAGATTCCTGAATCTTTGTATTACTGTCCGTTTTTACAGAATCGCTATCAGAAATTGATTTAATTTCACTTGACTTGGCCTCAGTTTCCACTATCGCCTTTGCACTTTTTATGGACGCTTGATCTTCCATTTCAACATCGTCGTCCAACAAAAGAACAATGTCATCATCACTACAATCCCCGTCTGTAGTTCTTCTAGTTTCAGATTCTTCATTAATTGCTTTTATTACCGACACATCAGATAATTTAGAACCTTTAGTATTTTTTGTTTCGACCTCGACCTTTTCTTCTACTAAAACAAGAACTTCGTCATCGAAACTATCATTTTCGCACATTTTTCCAGTTTCTTTACTTTGATCCTTCTCTGTTTGTTCTGCATTCTTCATTTGAGCATCAACATTTTCTTCAACAAAAACAATAACTTCATCGTCGAAATTCTCATCTTCACACTTTTTTCCATTTTTTTCAGTTTGATCCTTCTTCACTTCTTCATTATTTTTCGATTCGACGACTTCGGCCTTTTCTTCTACAACCATAACTTCTTCATCGAAATTCTCATCTTCACACTTTTTTTCATTTCTTTCCGTTTGGCTCTTCTGCACTTGGTCTGCATTCTCCGTTTCGACTTCGACCTTTTCTTGTGCAACAATAGCTTCGTCATCATTATTCTCAACTTGACATGTTTTTTCATTTTCTTCAACTTGATCCATCTTCACTTCCTCTGTAAAAATTGCCTCACGATCAATGAAATCTTCTATACTGTTAACTTCTTTAATACTTTCATTTTTGTTCAGATCCTCAGTCTTGCCACTGGTGTCAAAATGTTCAAGGACCCTTTCTTGATTTTCTCCACTCGGCTTAAATGCTTCTTCTTCAAATGGCATTGGACTGTCCAAAGTGATGATATCACCACAATCAAGGATTTTTTGAGAAATTGGATTTGGTTCTTCAGTCTCTATTTGATCAGTTTCATTAATGGCAGCTGAAAGTTTTTTGATGAATACTTCTTCATCAGCAGTTGTAACTTCGGTTTCATTCTTGTCGATGTCCTCCTCTTTTTTCCCTTCTTGGGTAGAATTTCTTCGGCTAGATGTTTGCATAACAACTTCTTCTTTTGAAGAAATCATAGATGCATCTTCTACGTTACTTTTTGGCTTGAACATCAATTTTCTAAGGCAGTCTTCATCTTCACAGTTTTCTGATGATTTTGGTTCACAATTTTCTGGTAAAATTTCTTTATCATTATTTTGTGTATAAGACTGATCAACATTTTCTGTTGAATTCTCATCTTTACTTAATTCACTGTCCACAAAAATTTCTTCGACTTTCTCTTTTTTCTCATCTTTAGATGATGAAACTGATTTAAGTGTATCGACCTGTGATTCTTTAAGTAGCATTCCTTGTGAATCATTGATCAGTGCATCTGTAGCTCTTTCGATTTCGTGTTTCTCTTTCTGTGAATATGTTTCTACAGGACATTTATCATTTAATGTTGATGACAAATTATCGCCAACAGTATCTTCATTCGCTATTTCGTTTAAAAATTCCTCAGCTAGAATATCAATATCATCTGTTTGTACTATTTTTGCATCACTGCCGACTGAACTGGTCTCATTTTTGTCATCGAATGCGAAATTGTCACTTGAATTATTGATTGGTTCTTCAGGGAACTCATTTTCTACAAAATGCATAAGCAAAATTATTTTGTTATTAAATCAAATAAAACATAATCAATTAAACATCGCTCACCTTCATTTTCACAAGAAATATTCTTCGAGATCATTGAACCTGTGTGTACCATCGCACTGCTCTTGAAATCGTTAATCGGCGTCACAGGATTAGATACTTCCATCATTCTAAATTCTGTTAAGCATTTCTGCAACAGAGAAAAACATTCATTATTTTTTATTGGGGTCAGAAAAAAATAAAAATAAGTCGAGAGTTATTCACATTTTTGTGGAGTCAGTGGAGTACCAAATTGGAAAAAAATTGCTGCAAAATGTATTCTGGGAAGAAACTGTTTCCATTGAGCCCACAAAATCTTGATAATGACTCCACAAAAATCTTAATAACTCTTGATATACTAAAGATATTGGCATGATTCCTTTTTTATTAGGAAGATAACTTAAGGGTACATGTTTTTTTAAAAAAAAGTATATCCTTGTTATGCAGGCAATATTTAAGGACGAAGTATAAAAATGTAAATTTTTAAGCAAAATTTTTCAGAAATTTAAGTTTGAACATTCATATTTGCCACATTTGGCAACGGATCGAGACAGATGAGACACTGTTGGAAAGGCTATAATGCGTACTTTTTATGAACACCATGTTTATCCTTCTGCCGTATTCCGAACACAAGTTATAGCGTTTTTTATGAGCTCACCTCCCTGTACAGACGAAAAATTTCAACCCTTAAAAAAGGGGTGAAGGAGGGGTTGTACGACAAAATGTCTCATCATAATAGTTGATCAGAACACTTCAAGGAATCGATTAGTGTATGTTGGAACACTTGCTAGCCTGTATATTGAAAGCTATTACAAGCGTCAATGTTTAAATTCGTTTATTAGTTTTGGCTTCTGAATAAAAGAAACCCAGCCTCAAAACCAAACCATGGCAACACTGACATAACTGCATATAGTTACTGTAAGTGCGTAAGAATAACGTTAAACGTAACGTGAGGAACTACAATGACCAGCTATGAACAAATTAACAATGGTAAATATTAGCACATACATTCTAATTCTAGTGCAGTTATTAAATCGAATTAAATTCAGGCCATACAAATCAAAATTAAACATCTGAGCAAACTCCAGTTTATCGATCAGATTTAACCGCCCTCCACCCTCTATGGCCTCTATTTATGGTTTGCCTACCAGAGATTTTATCAATCACAAAATTTTACCTATAATCATGGAATGGAATTTGTTAAGTGAAATCCAAAAAACTAACCCGTAAAACAAAGTTTTTTACGTATTATGATTCATTGATTCATCTAGTATTTTTAAAAAGATGATAATCAATATTAATTAAAAAAGATCAAAGTTGATTCGATTTTATAATTTTTTTATGCACAGTGCAGAACGCTGTCATTTATGCATTATTATACCCTAGATTTAGGGTATATTAGTTTGAGCGAACGTTTGCAATGCCAAGAAATAATGGTGATGGAAAAAAAAGAACTATATATCATGAGTACTGGGAAGGGAAAAGAAACATTTTTATGGATATCCATCTGTCTGTCTGCCCAGACGATAATTCGAGAACGCTTGTAGCTAGAGGATTGAAATTTGGTACAATAATATTTCGGTAAAATTATAAGGTCACGTTTGAAGATAAGCGAAATCGTGCAAGACCTTAGTGTTGCCACATGAACCTGAATCATTTTTATACAAAAATGTTGATTTTGTTTACTGAATATTTACATTTTGAATTTCTTTCGTTAAATATTGTTTAGTAATTTAAAAATATTTTTATACATGAGACCATTTACATAGGTATTATTTATTAAAACTAAAACTTTTTCCCTCGGCATTGGTGTTGTGCAGGGCGCGTCCTCGAGTTGCGGATAGAGGATTGACCTGCGCTGTTGTAGGTTGCCTGCGAAAGCAGAATTAGCGGTCGCTGACACTCGGTTACAAAATAAAATGCAAATGCTTTCTCTTCAGGGATGAGGGGGAATGCTGCCATTTCCGATCATTACCGAACTATAAGAGTCGACTCCAGCAGAGACTGCTTCCCGCTGAGATTGAGTTCGATGATGTTGTGTTTGCCTGTAAATTGGAGGCCCTGGGTAAGGGTTTGATTTTTTTTCCCAGAGCCGCTCGCTTCCAGGATTTCCAGAACTGGGTTTCAACACATTTCCGTCGGCAAAATTGTATGCATTATTGCCAGCGCTGAATTTCGGCACGTCATTGACTGGTCTGGGTCTTATCACATTCTTGTCTGCAAAATTGTAATCGTTGTTGACAACACTGTAATTCATTGCGTTGTTGACAGCACTTTTGGTTTGGTTGGTCTTCATTTAAGTTATGTATGGATATGTTGTCTTTTGTCTGAATTATTCCGAATAAAGCCTCTTTTTTCGCCTAACTTCCGTGGACTATTTCTACAGGGTAGAACAGCAAGGATCAAAATGGGAAACAATACTTCCCCATCACTACAAAATAAGTCAGATGTCCCTCAGGGATCGATCCTTGGGCCTAAACTCTTTGATTTTTACCTTGCGGACTTCCCTCACAAAACACTTGGAATTAATGGAGACCCTCAATCCGAGGCTATCCTTTACGCCGACGATAAGCTGGCATATGCAAAGGATATAGAACCAAATAGAGCGGTGGCGAAGTTGGAGGAACATTTAGTAACGATAAATGATTTCTACCGAGAATGGGGAATCAAAATCAATGGGGAAAAGTCAAACGCGATATGCTTCAGAAATTTCTCAAAAAGGGGAATCAGAGGTACAGTGAAAAAGAGCAAAGAAATCAAATTAAAAATTTCAAAAAACTGATTTTTATTCTTAAAAATGAAATGTTTATTATTGTAAAGGAAATATTTATTAACAAAAATAAAATGTATATTGCTAAAAATGAAAAACAAGTGTTTAAGAATGTATCTTGAACATTAATTTTCGTAAAAATCCATATTTTCATCTGCGATGATCTTGTAATGACTTATTTTGGAAATCTGGGATTGGTTCTGTATGAACTTTTGAAAATTTTATTTTAGAAAATTTTGGGATTAGTAAAACTATCACGTCGTCATTGTCCCAGTGATGAATTTTAGTCCTTTTCCTACAAGTCCACTAGCCCTCTTTTTTGTTTGGGATAGGGTTTAATATTTTTTAACTTTTCTTCTAGTAATAAGAAACTGGTTTACGTCGCTGTACATCGGCTCTATTAAGGCTTGATTTGTTTATAGTGATAAGAGATTAGTTTTAATGATATTTTTTGATACCTCGAATTCCGTTATATTTACAATATGTAGTATTTTGTGAAAATTCTAGCTTCTTCTAATTTTATTATGACATATCCATTGTCATTGTTAAAGTCGTGTGTCCAAATTTCTTGTGGTCCAATTATCAATGTTATCCAGGCCAGAATGGTTATCGGGATTAATATGTATTTCTTCATTAGCATTTTGACTCCTGTAAGGTAATGGTTGCCTGTTATTTTTCTTTACCTTATACTTTTTTGTTTTGATTTAATTGTGGGTTTTGTACGATCTTGATATTTTTTGATTTTTCGGATATGTGTTTTATAGTATTTGAGATTGTTTGCTATATCTATTACGTGTTCGTCATCTAATTTTTCCATTTTTATTTTCCTATATTTTGAAAAATTTTTACCTCCTCTACTTTCTTTAATGAAGTTTGGTCCTTCTTTGATTTGCACAACAACTCTGTCTATATTTCTTTCTTTAGTTTTTATAATTCTCTGTTCGATTTCTTTGTAATCTTCTTCCATTATTTCACCTGCCACAAAATCATATTTTCAATTTTGGGTGATAAAATTCAGATCGTAGTTCCTTATACACTTCTTCTATCCCTCGATGATTTTTGGATAAATCTTCTTTCTCTATTATGTTTGCTAATCTTTCCTCATCCTCAATGTCTTCTAATAGTGTTTTGCACCTAATAATATGGAATTTGTCATTTTCGTTAAATTTTTCTAGCATCGGGAAAAATTCCTCTTCAATTATTATTGCGTTCAGACCGGCTAGGCTGGGTTAAAATGTGTGTTTAAAAGAATCATTGTAGTTTCTTCATCTAAGTTTTTGATTCATATTGTTTTCCTATAGTGTTTAAATTTATGTGTGTCTTTTATTCTTATTGATCCCGATGCTATTTTTCTTAATATTGAATACTCTCAAACACGTGCAAAATAGTCACGAACAACACGGTGGTTGAATGCAATATGGATTGATGCATAGATATAATTGATCAATGGGTGCATGGATCAATGATAGGGATCATGAAGATGAAAATATGGATTTTTACGAAAACTAATGTTCAAGGAGCATTCTTAAACACTTGTTTTTACATTTTTAGTAATATGTATACATTTTATTTTTGTTAATAAATATTTCATTAACAATAAGAACCATTTCATTTATAAGAATAAAAATCGGTTTTTTTGAAATTTTTCATTTTTCCTCCCTCCATATCTCCGTAAATACTGATCCTAGCAAAAAAGTGTATATAATCTTTTTTGTAAAAAATTTACTGTAGATTAATTTAGTCTCGGAAAATTTTTCGCTACGGTAGTTGTCGATTTATTAACAAAAAACTGAAAAAAAGGGACTTAAAAACCCCTCCCGCCCCGTTAGCTCCACACCCACCCTCCAGTACTTTTAGTATGTTGTTCAGGACACTTTCCTCTACAACTGTACCAAAAATCGCTTCTACACGAATTTTTTCCCTATTTTTCCTTCGTTGCCTGGACTATAAGGAAGAAATAAAATACCTAGGTGTGAAACTCTATTTCTTATGGAAATTTAACAAACATGCTGAAGTTTCGCTTAGTAAACCAAACAAGATACACAATATATACAGAGCTTTAATTGCTCCCAATAGCAAGCTAAACAAGAAATCAAAGCTACTAGTTTACAAGCAACTAATCAGACCAATCCATACATTTGGTTATCCCTGTTGGTTCTCTATTTCTACTAGTATTGCTAACAGAATGGAGGCATTTGAAAGGAAAAAAATTAGAAATTGTATATCATTAAAATTGAAATCTGAAAGTTTTGAATTTAGAGCTCTTAAGGGTATTTAAAAGAGGTTTAGATCAGGAGTGAAAACATGAGTCGAAAGGAAATTTACTAAGCTTTGTTATTACTGAAGAAATCATTATTCAGTTGTAGATATTTTCGAAGATATACATACCTCAAACGCTGCAAGGACCTCTTGGCGCCACATTGTACCCATGTGCGTACAATGTGGCGCACTATTAAAAGTGTAATATCTGAATATGCTCAGATTAGTTAAGAGGTTCATAGTTTTAAGTTGTAGCTGTTAGCCGGAGATCTAGCCACGGAAAAGGTTTGCAATTTTTAGAGCAATGAATCCCCTCTAATCGGGGTGCCATACCATCACTATTAACTATTTCGGGCGTCATACGTTCTCAAAGAGGCTGAAAAATCGACCGAAGTTTTGCAATTTGTAGAGCACTGATTTTTGGCGTGGTATTGTAGCTACATGTGTTTAATTCGAATATAATATTGCCAGGCGTTTTGGTTGGTGGAAAAGTGGTGCCAGGCAGTCTTAAAGGTGCGTAAAAGAGAGCCGAAGTTGTCCCATTTGTAAAGAGCTGGAACCAAATTTTTTCGTTTTATTGAACCTTCAAATTCGTGTGTGCAAAAAGCCAGGCAAAAATATTAAGCCGAACACCCTGCCAGGCACCGACAAAGATCGAGAATTGCGCACGCGATATTCAATCAGATTTTACAGTATTTTTGATTATCCACTTTGCATATCATTCTATTTTAATGGATTACAGGGAAAACCATTATTATTCATCATTATTCGGTACTTTTAAGAAGTATTATCATTTACTATATGTTAATTGTTTATTCTAAATCAACATCATGAAAATTCTGATTAATTATTACACAGGGCAACAAAAAAGTTTTTTCATGTTGTTTTTCATTTTTGATTTGATTTTAACTATATTTGGGACGCTGTTTTCAAAACTGCTTTGCGTTTTGCCTTATCACATCTAGTTTCTTAGATAAAGCATTTTGAAATATTAAGAGGATTCCCCCTACCAAAAAAGCATTTTTCTCGATTATTTTACTTTCTAATGGTCCAAATTCAACAATATTACATTCATTCTGTTCAGGAGATTTTTCTGCTGAAATTGATATCTCACTTGTGTCATTCCGGTCATATTGAAGATCTCAATAGTAAGCGGAAGTCGACTTTTTAGGCTCAAGGACGAGTTGAGCGCGGTTCACTATTATTCCAAAACTACCCAACCAATTTAGTTAAAGTTCATCTTACTTATTCTTTAGGATGTCCATTTTGTTGTGACGAGAGATTTTATATTTTAGAAATATTTTAATTTTTTGGCAGCGATTGTAAAAATGTAGACTTCTAACACCAGAGACCACACAATTAGTAGGCATACGCAAAATAAAATGTAATATCAGTAGACATAGGAAAAATACTAGATTTTTCTTCAATCCTAAGAAATTCTTTCCTCCCAGGACTAAATTAAATAATTTTTCACTTGAACAGCCAAAAAGATGTTGTTCTTAATGTTTTCTTTAAAAAATAAATAGGTCCCTAATATGGCCAATCCTGTATACCACGTTATTGACCGTGATGAACTGATTACCTGGTTCAGAGATAAGGACTATTAGTGACACATTTTTGACCTTGCCAAATATCTTCCTAGAAATCTGGCCGATTTGAGCAAAAGTAGCTTTAAACAAAAGGTAATGGAAGTAAATTGAAAGTAGTAAGCCTTTTAATTTTCTTTTTCTTAAAAAAAATATAGCTCTACTGTTTTTGGGAAAAAAGTTCAAAGTGAAGGTATTTTTCAATACTGTAAAGAATTCTAAAACTCATGTTTTTACTTCCATGTTCCTATATATAGGAATGGAAGTATGGTGATGCTGCCAAAAATGGGTATCCGAAAAAATCATGGAATCGTTGTCAGGAGTGCCTAAAAACACTTTCTGGAAGTTTTTAGCTTGGTGTCGCTCAGTCGCTCCGACGCTCCGTCGCTCCGTAGCTCCGTTGTTTTTTGAAATGGTCATAATTTCCTTAAAAATCAGTCTATTTCAAAATTTCTTTTTGCGTTTTGTTCAGCTCGTTGGACTATTTAGTTATAGATTACAAGAAGTTCACCAAGTATTAAAATAAGGGAGTTATAACGGGTTTTATAATTTTCGGATTTTCAACGATAACTGCCGTCAAAATATATTAAATTTCGCGGGACTTGTACCAAAATGTCTGGTAATATGTCGAGATCATGTCTATTGACTTTGAGCTCGAACGCATTTGATTTGCCTAACTTACAGCTAAAATTGTGTCGACGGGTCCAACATTTTTGAGGTTATGGTCGTGGGTGCAGAAGTAGCAGACCGAAATGAGCGACACCTGCAGCTAATTGTTTTTTTTTTGTCATTGCCGTTAACAACATGGTGAACATGGAAGTAATGTGTGGCTATCTCCACACCGGAACTTTAGAAATAAATTAGAATTTTTTAAATCGATGTTTAGTGTGTTTTTTGACTGTATATCTTATAATCCCTGTCTCTTATTACACCGGTCTCCCTTATATAAAAAAAAATTAAAAATTCAAAGTCAAAAGACAAGAATGTAGCGGTAATTTGACGGGTAATTTAGTAAAATTAGGCGGTAAATATTCATTAAAAAAACGTTTTTTTATAAAAATGATTCAGCCTTATGTTATAGAGAAACATATTTAATCTGATTTAGATAATAACAATTACAAATCATTAATAAAAAGAACTTAAATAAATTTACATAAATGTATAACAAAAAATACTTTACTAAATCAATCTTACCAGATCTCGTCCTTTCTCATTTGATTCCTGGGGCCGCTTCACAACTGATGTGACTTCACACTTTCTCAATTCAGAGCACTGCAAGCAAGAGAGAACTAAATTTACCGAGAGGATAATAATTTTGAGGTTTCATGGAAATAAAGTTAGTGTTCTGCAAGTTTGCAACACTGTATTTACAGAATGGCACTCACAGTCGATGAAAATTAAAACATTTTAAAAATCTATTGAACTAAAATTTGTTACATTAACTGTAACCGTTCTACTTTCATTATTAAATTTATTTACATAAATAAATTCTGACATTTTGAAATAAATACGCAATCGCAAGACAAGAATTCTACAAATGTTTCGAATTTTTCTTTTCCTAAATATTTTTTTAGATAGATATGTGAAAGTTTTGTAAATTAGATCAACGAAAGCAAAATACTGAGTTTTTCATCATTGTTTAAAACAACAATTGTACGCATGTCATTATATTATTCAATTTAGTCTAATAAATGGAAGTTTGGTCTTATTCCGGAATTTAAAACCTGCAAAAAGCTTTAAGATTGTTCGGCAATACTTTATCTAAAAGTTCAGGAATTAATTTTCACAAAAGCACAAGATCTTTCACACCACTGCTGTATGAATTTATTCACCAACACTTGCTCAGAAGTTAAGAGAACAGGGACTTCTCAGGAGCTCGCTGACCGATCTCTCCCGAATGGTAGGAAGGGAAGGACGATTATTGATTATTCCACGTGACTTTCTGGTGGAACTCCGAATTATCAATGCGACGATAATTTTATAACAAAATAATTTTTACGAAACAAGGATCTGAAAGTCTGAAATTTCTATTTTAAAACTGAAATTTTTCGTTAATTATAGGAGATTTTGTTACTTCATCTTTTAAGACTCGAGTTTCAGAATAACTTTGTGTAATGCTGTAAATATGAGTGCAAGCCATCATCCTATTATAACACGGTAAATAGATTTCTAGAAAAAGTCGTGTTATAAGAAACTAAGAGACCAATAGAAAAAGATTACGATTCGGCTTTTATGCAAAACAAGTATATTTATGTAAATCTACGTAAGCTTTTTAATACGAACCGTGTACGATTGAAAGCGTGCCGAAGCTGTCCGCGTTATACGAAAGTATCCACTATTTTCTTCTCGTGTAAGAGCGAAATCGTGTTGGAGCAGGATTGCATAACATGCAGATGTATTATATGAAGCTTTATACCTGAAGTCAAAAAGTATAGAAGATAAAAGAAAAACTAAACTGAAATTTTGTTAGAAGAAGAATGGGAATCTGCCCCCCCCCCCCCCTTCCCCCACATCCCTTGTTTTGATTTATTTATTTTGACATAAGCTATTTTCAATTCTTCAAAAACCCATACGCGTATGTACCCTTTCTAAAAACGAAGATAGGGTTGGTGCTTGGAGGTTTACAGATCCTTCAACGCCCCCCCCCCCCCCCCTAACTCCCCACAACCGAAAATCATATCTCAATCCAAAAAAATATATTAATCTGTGTACTTAAATATTGCAAAAATAATAAAGCGGAAGAAAAATTTTTGAAGTACCGTGATGCAATTTTAACTTAACCGATGAACAACAGTCTAGAAATAGCCAAAGAAAAAGAAAGAGGTCAGATCCATTGGAATGAATTTTTGAAGCAACTGAATTCATCGGAATGGAGTGCCTTAAATCAAGCTTTAATTTTAAAAAGTTTCTTAACATGGAGATTGAACTTTTTGTGACGTGCCTGTGCCGCCCGAAAGGCACGCCGCAGTTGTTGCTGTTCGCGCTCAACCTAATTAACTTGGCGAGAGAAGCGAATCTCGTTGGCTGCGCGTCGCTGCCTGATCCGATAACGTGCGGACGTCATCAGCATCAGAGTCAGACTCGGCAGCGGCGACCGAAGTGCACATCGGCATATTTCGGTCATGCTCGGGGCTTTTCATCAATTGGATAAGTCAGACAGCCTTGTATAATTATAAATAACATAAATAATAGAAGCTATGCCAGTGAACAGCATAAAGGAAGTTGGGAAATGGAAGAATTTGTTCGAAATGTATTCAGCAGGTATAAACGAGCGTTCACCCCACAAAGGAAGTGTTTATATATGCAATATGCATACATATATTTTGTAAGTTATAATTATTTATGTTTTGTTTTAAGGAGTTGCCAGTAGTTACCGATATTACACAACATAAGTGAAGGTCAATTTATTTAAAAAATACGTACCTACCTAAATTCAATAACCAGAATACTCAATGATTGAACTAACGTTTTTGTACAACAACTTGAACTATTCAATTTCACGAGTAAAAGAGAACTGAGCAGAAACGCAGATGGCAATCCGCGATGTGTATTTGTATAGATGGGCGCACACTCTTCCGCAAGATTGTGTTGAAGATATTTTGATGTGTTGGTTACGAAGGTTTTCTATTATTTTTTTTTATAAAAAGTTCGTGCCAGATATTTCAATGTTCTAAAAAAATGATCTTAATAATAACAAGAAATATCCTTTCTTAAGGACATACAATTTGCAAAAAAAAAAACAACTGTGAACTGTACCCTGTAAAAGCATGCCATCAAAATATTGAATCGATCTCGAAATTCAACACAAACTAAATTCAATCCAAAAGCAGAAAGTTGCCTTAACATAATTAATTTAATTAGCTTAATTAAGAAAATCATCGAAAAAACAAAGCAAAACATACACCCCCACCACAGACCCATACTTCTTCTTCCCCAACAAAACCCAAAAGAATGTAACCTAACATTTAAATCCGACGAATCAGCAAGATTCTAGTCATGCTCACGCCACCGTGTCACGTTTCAATGATCAAACTCTGCACGTGAACTGCTTTATTCCTGGATCAAGTTTAGCGTGGCACAAGTCACAGCGATGAAAATTGTTCAAGATAATCTAGGGAGAATTGACTTACCCAATTTATAACCATCATTCGCCTTTGAAGGATAGTTCAGAATGAGATTTTCAATTTGGGATTGGAAATAATTTGGTAAATTATTAGTTTTGGGATAGAAATAAAATCGTATTAAAACTGTGATCAGATTTCTTGAACATATTCTGCAACATGCAGAAATACATGGGATTGCAGTATGTACTATTAGCCGCATCAGCAAATTATAGAAAACTATAGAAATACTATGTTTTTATTGGCTTGTGCGGCGACATATCGGGGCAAGAGCGCACACCTTCGTATTTCCATTTCCACTTTGCTGATGACTCATTTGATGTTCTCCTTTGTAACACATGGATGTGAGGGTGTATGTGCGTAAGTGCGCAGTTAGTTATTTTGTGAAATACTAATTTTGGGTAATTTTTTAAAAAAAAATGATTTATACAATCATATTCGAGTTTTAATTATTTAGCCTAACAAAAACCAGGGGAGCGGATTATGTAACTACCAATTAATCCCTGTCCCTATTTAATAACAAAAAAGTGAAATCACTTCTTAAGACAGTAAGTTTAAGTAAATAGTCCATTTCAAGTTTGGCTTAAAAATAGTACACTTTTAATGCGAAAATTATATAATTAAAATTTTAGATAATCTGCTTCAACGCCAGACAAACACACACTCGTGCGAACGTGATTCTACAAGGCAGTGCCAGCGAGCGCATGTGATTACAGAACGAACTCGCAAACGTTGCCGTTGCTGTAGAATGTAGATGTGTTCGAGGCAAACAAAGCTGACAAAGAGCGAGTTCTCCATTCTCCGTGCACTTCGGCCGATTGGCTGTCGGCCTCTTTCGGTTTTTTTTCCCAAACGTCAAAATGCAATAATGGATTAAATGCAAATAATTTCAGAAATTACTTCTAGAATTAGGAAAATTAACGAAAATGAATCAATAAATTTAGAAGCTCTATTTTAAAAGTATGTCATTTGAATTTCAATAAAATTTATTAATTTGAGGAAAAATACATTTTTCCAAATACATTATTTTTTTTTTATTAAATGACAATTAACTTTTATAAAATTGTATACGTACATTATCCGTATAGTTAATTATTATGAATTAACGTGGCACGGGCTTTTATAAATAAACTCAGAATAAACCTCACCCCGCACACGAATGTAAACTGACTATAAAGGTCACGGGTTGCCGAAGTTATTCGGTAACTTGAACAACCATGGTTGGTCTGCTGCAGCCAAATACAGTATGGTATTGGGTGGTGTGTAGAAGGAGACAGATATATTCTTGGTATCATTCTGTCTTTTTACAACTTTAAATGCCACATTTTTTTTTTTTTATTGAAACAAACATTGTGCAAAATGTTATTTATGATTAATTTCTAAACTGTTTTAATTATAATCCTGATTACAAAAATCCTAGAAGAAGTCCTAGAAGCCTATTTTCTATTTATTTCTTTGCAATTTGCTATAGTTTAAAACCATTTAATGTATGTACAAAGCTAATATGTATTTTCATATCCTTTTAGTGAAAACAAGGAATCCTTTAAATCCTTACATTTTTAATAATCTATTTTTTTAAGAATGAAAATCAAATTTTCCATGATTAGTTTCTCAAGGTTATTAGACTTGAAAAAGGACCAATAACTACAGAACGTCATGATCTTACCGCAAAAGTACATGACCATGACGACATGACGCCGATAGTGATGACACTTACTTAACGTGAAGAGGCCTGCGGATTGTCTCAAGTTGGATATTGGAACTTTTTATGATATAATTTGCTGCTCAACAAGACGCTTTTTTTAAAAACCAAACAAAAAATGAATAATGTATTGATTTTCTATAGAAATTATGAACTACAATCCTGCTCACATAACAGTCCTTTAATTTTCCTCTCAGCAAGATGTTTTCGGGTTCCCTACCAAGAGCACGAGTCTCTGAGTTCCGGTTTGGTTGTTTGGCATAGTTCTCTATACATTTATGAAGGGATTGAATAATAATTTGTACCTAGTTTGAACGTTTTCTTGACCTTATACCGTAGACAGACAAGTGAAATCGCGATAAATTGTGATTTCAGCGCTTTCTTGTATTACTTGTATAGCTGAATTTATGTCGAAAACTCGAAATACCATTTATGACGATTTAACTTCCTGTCTGTTTAGGGTATTAGGGTATTATACAGATACAAACTGATAATCCAATCGTATTTAATAATTAAAAGTTAAATTTTACAATTAATTCAATAACTTAATGCCCCAATTCAATTATGTTTCTTGTGAATTTTCTCAAATTTACTTCTTCTTTCGCGTGAAAATGTTATTTAATTAATTTCAGAATGACACATAAGCAATTTTTCGTGCAAGTGTGTGCGTGTGGTATGATTTCAAGCCCAAGGCCAAGCAAAAAAAAAAAAACAAGCAGTCGACAGGGAAGCAAAGCAAAATGTTTGCCGAAAGAAATCTCTGCCCTGAAAAGAACAAGTTGATACCAACATGCAACAGAGGGGAGAGAGCAATTGCTGAATGCTCTCCCTTTCTTCCAGTGGAAACTTGTCGGTTTTACTTCGGATTTCCTCGTTGAAGCTGTGCTTTTTATATTTTATATTATATAAATTATATTTTACAATTAAGATTTACAAAAAGTCAAAAATACATTAGGTAAATACTTTATTCGATTTTTTTTTTAATTATCAGGGATTGCTGATTTGAACAGAAAACTGTTAGAAACATTCATGGCTCCGAAATTTTCCGCATTGAAATCAAGTTTTGTTTACAATTTTGATTTTAAGCAATTAAAGTGTTTTCATTGCGCTGATCAAAGTTTTTCTTTTTAGCGGACATATGCTTTCGTAACTTGCGCAGCTCCTTCAGTGAGAAAGAGAGAGGAAATATGATGTTTGCACCGGAGATAGATAGACCCGACACACTCACTGTCGTTTGTCAAAATTTTTCATTCTTTGCTTTTCACATGTTAAATGAAAAAGCATTTTTGTAAATTTCGTTGAAGATGTTGAAAATCAAACGTTGCGCTTGCCGTAGATGTTTGACTGACACGGTATGTTCCTGGTTTCTATCGTTTTACAGTACAATATAGTTTTATAAGAACACAATTTTTTTCCACCCTTCCCACAAAGCGTTTTTTCTTCTTTTTTTTAATAATTTGAATTTTAATAATTTTAATCCTTACCAGTCACGTAGTTATATAGGCTGTTCCAAATTTAGAAGGATTGATTCTTCGAGCTGACTTAGAATTACGTTGGGTTTATGTTTCTTATTTCTGGTATATGTAAATATAATAAAGCAGTACTTGAGTCCTTTTAACACATCCTTGATTTTGATCAGGTTGGTTAAACAGGACTATTTGACAAAAGAACTCAACTTGAAATACATTAAGCAGTTGAAGTGTTTAAACTTTCTGGGTGAAAAAAAAACCATAAAAATAAGGTGACGATGTTTTGTATATTATTTAATATTTTCTAATTCAAAATTCTATTTTTTTAAAGAATCTTAATTTTAGACAAGAAAAAATGCTGTGCCGAGTTTTAATAACTTGTAAACTACTAAACTTGTAATATTATAATATTTAGAAATTTCTTGATGTTTTGAGTAATAAATATAGTGGACTTACTGTTATTTACTTTCTTTCACTAATGCTAACTTAATATTTTCACTGAATTAATTCACTTCTCCATACACATTACCTTCGCCTTCCTTGACAATCTAAACTTGTTTTGACAGCCAGCGCACTGCTACCAACATTCAGATATTTTGAAACGAACGTCGTAATAGAACGTTGTTTACTAAAATCAACATATAAAAGTAGAAAGGACACAGAACGTAACCCAAAGGGACACAATACTTTATAGCTTGAGAAGAAAAATGAACCCGTCACATATCCACATAGTTTGAAATTTTTTTTGGAAAACTGGTGGAAAGCTTTGTTTTTCCTTACTGCCTGCAATGTTGCCCATATGGAAAAAACCGACCCTAATGTCGCGCAGTATGTATAGGGTCACGAATACCGCAATTCAAATTACATTATTTGTACACAAAAAAAAAGGAAGAACTGTACGGTACTGCTATTCAATAAAAACCATACATTACATTATGTATCTGCCCAGGAAGCGAGACAGATATTGCCAGTGCATTGCCCATAAAGTGGAAAACAAGTAATTGTTTTCATGTTTGAAATTCTGAACTATCTAATCACTCCACCGTCGGATTTAAAAGACGATTGTAAATGGTCTTAAATATATTTATTACTAAAAAGCACCATGTTTCAGTAGATGGGATGGGGTTGTTGCGTTAACAGCAGTCCAAAGCGTTTTTTAATTATAACTCGGTGTCTCGAATATTTATCTTCGGGAGAGAACCTCGCAGGATGGGCTGAAATTGTTGGTTTACCGTCCTCAGTTCGTTTCTAAAACAATGTTAATTAAAACACTCTGTACTTGGAAAATTCTATAAAACAAACCTTAAGAGTGTAAACTCGTTCACCATTCTCGTTTAATGTGTACATAAGATACATTTTGCTAAATTTTTTTCGCAAATAAATGCTTTAATATCACTTGTTAAGAACTTGTTTACAGAAAAACGTGCTAACGAAAGTTAAAATGTCATTCTATACATTAGGCCAACGTGAGCCAAGGCTGGATTTGGATCTGCTGAATACAAGCTAGATCGACTTAAAAAACTTTTTGCATTTGCATAAAATTAGCAGGGTGAACAAGGAAGGAATAACAGCTGATTTATTCTATTTAATTAAATGGAAAAATTAAACAGAAAATAATAATTAATTAAAATTTCATTATTAATCAGTTATCACGTTTAATTTCACTGGTTTAGTACATTGAAGCGAATTGTTCTCCTTATTACATTAACAGATAGCGCTGCATGCAGCTTGATAACCCTGAACGGTTTTTGTCTTCGAATCGGGAAATTTCTTATATTCGTGAAAAACACTTTTTTTTATACACATAACGCATTTGAAGTTTTTTTAATCAGAAACCCACCGTTTCACAATGATTAGAAGGAATGTGAAAAAAAACCATTGAAATTACAGAAACCTCTCCTTGTACCAAATCCTGCTGCCTCCGTTTGTTTATAAAAATAAATTGCAGTAGTTAAAGCCAAAGTAACGTAAGAAAATGTATTTATTCTACATTTCTCATCATCAATTTTCGTAGTTGTCTGGTTTCATTAAATTTTAGTTTCTTTAATTAATATTTATTTGCTACCTGTCATTTTATTTCACTAGTTACAATTTCCTCCAAGTTTTTTTAAAATATAAAACATAAAGAGCAAAAACACAAAAAGAAATTAAATCCAGTGCAAGTTCGCTCTCTTAATTACATTAAAAACATCACAATGTTCGTATTCCTTGTTTCTCACTTCCTTTCGATTAGACAATTTGCTTTTCATTTTTATTAGGTATATATATAGAATTCTTTACAAATTTAGCAACATAAGCTACAAATATTATGTTAAGCAAATATTGAGTAAACATAAAAATATATTATATGTAGTATTTAAGAAAAAGGAGCAAGAATGTATGCGCGTGGGCTACAATGAATGTTACCTCAACATTGCTAACTAAAGTACAACTATGCTATCAATCTCAATAAAAATAACACTTAAAATGTACATTTTAAAAATATTTGTCATATACAATAGTATTTTAATTCTGTCGTTATCAATCTAATGATATATAATATCACTTTATCTTAAGGAAATGTTTGATTTAAAATTGCAACTAAATTTATTTGCATTTGCCACGAAGCAGTATCGCCCACGTGAAACAATCGAATAATAAATTGAAATCTTAGCCGTTATTTTCGAATTTGAAACAAATGAGTCGGGCGAATCGAGGAAGTAGAAAATTACCCCTTCCATGCTATTCAAATATCGCGGCGACTTGCTCGGCTACTTTTACGTCATGAAGATGAAATTGAAAATTTTTAAAGCGTACGAAATATTACATAAATTCGGGGAAAATGTACCTTTAGATTTCAGCTATGGGTAAACAATATTAAAATAAATTCGATTCTGAAAAGTATTCGACATTAGGCATTAAATCGGCGTGAAAATGAACTTTCTTGTTCGGTAGACAATTGAACAAAACCGTATAACGATTTCCGGAATACCTTTCCTAATCGCAATCGGTTTGAAGTCGAATCATCTTCAGAGTGTAGCAAGTATCCTTGTGAAACCTAGACAAGCTGAAACGATCGTCTGGCCAACCCCCCAGACCATTGCGTAGATGGGCGACACTGGTAAACTAGATGCTCGATGTACAAAGGCTATGGCAGCACTACTCACGACACCGCTAGTCGCTGGCGATATGAAACCCATAACTAATATTAGTATAGAGAAAAATCGGCCGAATTTGTGTTTTCGCAATGTCACAAACGCAACAAGGGCAGCGCAAGTGTGGACAAATATGGATGAGAACAGAGCCCAGAGGAATATGTGATACCACATCTCACGAAACGTATTTAAACGGTTTTGCG
The DNA here is from genome assembly GCA_963082835.1 of Leptogaster cylindrica. Taxonomy (NCBI): domain Eukaryota; kingdom Metazoa; phylum Arthropoda; class Insecta; order Diptera; family Asilidae; genus Leptogaster; species Leptogaster cylindrica. The sequence goes on along the minus strand of OY720106.1, from coordinate 21,785,085 downwards.
AACGCAGTCCCATTACATCGGCAATTGTGTCCAATTCGTCCGAGTCGTAGGAATCGGACAACATTACATGTGATGGGATTCCTCCTCACATCAAAATATTGTTAAAATTATCTTAAAATCGTCTACTGAAACTGTACGGACTAAACACTAGCTTGCTAATCAGATAAAAACATCTGAGTTTTAGCCACTAGTGAGAGTTGCTGTGTGTTTCGCAATAGAAAATGTTTGTTTGTTTTCTAAATAATTGATCCGATTGTTGAAATGTTTTTTGTAAATCTAATTGTGACTTTGATTGAAGATATATTTTTGATATATATTCTTAACAAATCCTTTCTTCCTCACAAAAATGTCTGCAATGTCTGGATTTTTATGAGAAGCACCTGCTACATCAGTTGAATTTTAGTACTTTGTAGATAAATCTGTTTACAACCAAAGCTGATCACATTCAGTGTCCGCCGACATCAATCAATGGACGCTTCTTTGTATCGGATTTGTTGGTGCAATGGAGGCTCAAGGAAGCGCCATCGACAGCGCTCGTCGTTATTCGGGATTCCTTTTTTGGTCATTATTTTCCAATGAAGAAGACCTGAAAGACAGAACTTAAGTGAAATTTGACATTGTAGTGGTGAGTGGAAGATAAGAAAATTGATATGAGATTAGTGAACTTTGTACATGAGTCACAGGGGAGTGAGAGGAGCGCTACTTAGACGCAGAGGGTATGGATGAGTCTTGTCTAATTTTCGTTAATGATGTTCAGAAGTGTTTTCAAACTGGATTGCTGTGCGCATATTACTTTCAAGTAATTAGAAAAAACTTACATTTATAGCAATAGCAATGTTTTTATTGCAAATTTTAGTCAGCGTTAGTTTCCTGTTGGCAGCAAAGTTCAATTCACTTGCAAGTTTGCACTTGTAAGTACGAATCAAGTTTAATTGTTCTCCTAAATAGAGCCGTTAAAACTGGGAGATAGGCACTGCCGTGACCTATCGTTTGCTGGGGGTGCATTATGCAGCGAAGCGCAATAACGGGATTAGGACATAAAGTGCAATCTTACACAACTGTGCAGAAAAGCGACGAATATCAATTCGCCTTATCGGAATGCACAATTTCCAATGCAATGTTTATTCAACAGCGTTTCGATCAATACTGTTCCTAAAACCATTATCGCGTCTGTTTAACATGATATTTGGAAATATCCAATCCTAAATGTGATTCCTTAAAAGTACACTTAAAAAATTTACCTCAAGAGCTCTAATGATTTTTTCTGTCTCTTGTGTCCATTTCATTTATTATTGTTCGATTGATTTTCACATAAATATCTTTAACAACTCGAATTAAAACACTTTTTATTTTCGATCCGACTTTAGACCTAAATGTATAACTTTTGGACGTTCGAGTTTCACAATTGAAATCGCGTTTTTTGTAAATTCCATACAACTTTTTTTTATTCTTGTTTTGTCCCTGACAGGCGACAGCTGAAAAGCTTGACTGCTTGAAACTCTCTGTCTCTCTCAATGAAATTGACAACTGTTTTTTTTTATCAGACCTAATAAAACTGCACATCGAGTCTCGAAAGGAAATTCGTACTGCCTCAAGTGCACGTTGTTCTTCTGAGATTTCTGATAAGAAAATTATTTACTTTTCGAGCAAAGAAAATATTATTTTTAATGCAGTTATACTGGAGTGTATTTTTTCTTTTCTAAATGTAATAATTTAATTGAATAAAATTCCCTCATCGGATTAGTTGGAAATGTCACTTTACTACGAATTCCAGGTTTGAGTCTATGTGCCCTGTGAGGTTTGAGCCTGTAGAGAGAAAAACGGCAATCAAACGTCACTATTGCAGTGTTACAAACGAGCATTTTTGTTTTTTGCTAATTTGCGATTTCGGTTGTTCTTAAATCGCACATTTGGGTTTAAATCAAAGAAGATGTAAGTCCTTTTTAGAAATCACGTCGAATTAAATAATTGAATGACAATATTCACAGAGAATGGACAAAGAAGAATACCCCAGTGACAGTGATCAAAGTGATGAGGATTTCTGCCCGGCAAATATTGATTCTGAAGTTAGTGAATCGGGTTCGGATGATAGTAATGAAGAAAGCGAAGAGAACCATAAAAATGGGGAAAAAGTAAAGACTCCTAAACAAAAGAAAAAGCGTGTTGGTCGACGAAAAAAGAAAGAGGAAGACAGTGAACAGGAAGAATTGGTGTCCGATGATGAAGTTGAGAAAAAACGTTCTAATGCACTATGGCAAAATTTTTTAAACGATGTTAGCAGCACTTCCATGGAGTCCAAATCCAGCAAGGAGCCACAAAAAACTGATGACACTAATAATAAGACCACTCCTCATTCAGCAGTCTCAGAAACAACTAAGAAAAAACCGTCGGAAAAAATTAAAACCACAGAAGTATTTGAATTCGCTGGAGAAAAAGTTACAGTTACTAAAGAGACAGAAGTGAGCAACAGTGTTAAGGCAAACACATCAAGTATATCTGAGTCCACAGCCGCTCCAAAACACAGTTCCAATATTCCACGAGGACCTGTTAAAAGAACGCAGGGTATGCTCAGTTCTGTTCTGAATTCCATCAACAAAAAGAACAAACTATCCGTTCTGGAGAAAACGAAAATGGACTGGGATTCGTTTAAACAAAACGAAGGTCTTAGCGAGGAACTTAAAACTTTTAACAAGGGGAAAGAAGGGTACCATTGAGTTAAACCTTTAAATAATAGTGCTATATTAAACTGTATTTGTTGTAGGTTTTTGGAGAAACGCGACTTCCTCGAGAGGACGGACGTAAGACAGTTTGAAATTGAGAAAAACCTGCGACAATCCAAACGGAGCAAGCGTTGAACATTGAACATTTTGCCTGAATAGGAATTTTACGCTTTTAACTATGTATGCATATTCAATATACTATAAACAATATATTAATTATTGTTAAAAGCTTGCAGACCCTGCTGATCAATAATATTTAAGAACCGCCTGCTTTTGCATTTTTATTTTATAACCACATAGGGATTATTTATATTGTCTCCTTCTTCAATGTAGGTACTGAACCACGACTTAAAATTCCTAAAGATAACAAAAACAAAGTGTGTGCATTGGATTTCACTTTTGATAAGGAATGGAGAAGTAGAAGAATAAACTTTGGTTGTCCTAAGAATAATGCTCCTACTATTTAGAAGTTAAAAATAAAATTAACACAAAATGGGACTTTTCGATTATTATTGATATAAAATTCATTTTCCTAATGCACTACATTTAAACAAAAATCCCTTTCAGCAAGGGAACAGGCTGAGGTAGATTTCGAAGTGTTTTGATTGCGTTTATTGGGTAATATATTTCATAATCGAGAAACTAGTTATGGATTTATAAACTACTCATCAAGAGCTTTTCAACGATACCCCACAAGACGCGGTTTAGAAAAATTCGAATTTTCACCCCTACTGGAACCCCACCCACCCTTAATTCGGTGGTATCACCGTTAACCTCATAGAGAGTACTCTCATTTATGCTAATAAAGTTTCTCTCTAAACTTTATAGGGGCCGAGATATTATTTTAAAAAATTTCAACCCCCTTCCCCAGACATACCCTTGGGCCAATTTTGCTCATTAACGAACAGAAATAACATATTAAAATTTGCTTCCAATATCTTCAAAAATATGGCCGCTAGCGTGTTAACGGGGGGTGGTTTCGTATTCAGGGAGGCATGAAACGAAAAACTATGAAATAATTTTTCGAAAGTCTTGATATGGTATCAATCTCAATAGGTAGAATTTTCTTCGAAATCTACCTAAAAAGAAAAGAAAAACTGCATTAAATGGAAAAAACAGAATAAAAGGAAAATGTTAGAATGGAACAAAGTTGGTATTCGGGGGATTTTTCGACATACTGAATCCATTTTTGAGGTTTACAGAGTTTCTTTTTATAAAAATGATTCAGCTTTATATGGCAACACCAAGAAGGTGTACAGACAGACAGATAAACAGATAACTTTAGAACGCTTATAACTAGAGGATCGAAATTCGGTACAATAATTTGTCCTTTAAATTGTAAGATCTAGTTCGAAGATGAGCGAAATCGGGCAACACCTTCTTGGTGCTGCCATTGCCACATAAGGCTGAAACATTTGTTTTGAAATAGGTAACAATAAAAAAAGGACGCAGGATTTTCTAGTCGTAAAATTCATCTTACACCTTGATCCTTTGAAACTTGGGACTATGAATTAATAGTATTAACTATATTGCTACATATAGGTACTCCGAATTCAGCAATGTAAATTGCGCAGTTATTTCAAAATTACAGGAATTTGAATTCCAGCAACTAATACTAATCATTCCCATCTCCGTGTACTGTTTATACTTTATGAGCATGTTACTGAATATTGATTATTTTCACTTTTTCCCTTGTTTTCCCGTTGCCGGCGCACGGAGAAGTATTCCTCCTTCGGTTCCAACGGTATGCAGATTGGGGGTCGGAGACAGCGGAAGTGCCGCTCAACCGTCGCGGTCGCGGATCTCCCGTAAAGAGTCTCCCCGTATTCGTGACCTTGCCCCATTCGTTGTGTATCGCAGCTTCGATGCTGACCAGACCATCATCTTCTGTAATTCAGTGGGCATCTGGCGGTCAATGTAAATAAACAACGAGCCGTGAACTTTTACCTGGTGATCAAAAGAAATTCGTGGCAAGTGAAAACTGGCAGATAAGAAAATTTATTGACGCATCTGTGTTTACCAAAATGGTAAGAGCCAACTCTTAATTGTTTTTTTAACACGTGTTCTTTCGCGGAGTTCCGGGAAAGTAGTGTTGCATGTCCCCAACATATGTGAATCCAATTTCCAATTTTCCACTTTGGTTGGTGATTGTTTGTCGAAGAAAATAAATTTAATAGATCCAGGACGATTTCATCTGTTTTAAATAAATCATAAATACAAAGAAAATCAAAAATATGTGTTGTGTACATTGGAGAGTAACGGATAATCAAATAATCCGTTTTCCTAGATAAAGCTTAGAAAAATGTCATTCAATATTTAAAAGGAGCATTCAATTTGTTTAATTGGACATGTTTTGAAATTATTCGCCTCAATCCTTCGACTGTTCAAAAGGATATCTGTGCACTGTACCTTCAAAAGACAAAGGTGCTTCAAGTCTCTTAACCGTGACTTGTAGTAATTATGACATCCTTAAAAGAATCCGCTTGCTTTTTTGCATCAATTTTCCAAAAGTATAGATGCGTTAATTTTAATACTTTATTTATTATTTAATTACTTAAGAAAGTTTCATTATAAATTAATCATCTCTCATAATTTCTCTATTAAGCATTTTCTCGTTTTAACAGTTTACATATGATTATTTTAAGAACAAAAATATCGCTATTATTTTCGAAATTCGAAAGGTTGGAACTTTGGAAGTTTAAATTCAACTCTTTGTTGTGACAACATTTATTTAGAAAGTTCAATACGCTGAATAACATGATGAATTTATTATTAATTGTTGTAAGTTGTAGTCAACTTTTATTAAATATACTATTTTACAAGGTAACAACCTATTTTTTTTCTACCAATAGAAAATTATGTTTCTGTGAAACTTATCATCACTTCAACATTTCAATTTTACTGTTTGTTATCGTCGAAACTTTCTAGCTGTAAGATGATATAATTACAAAACAAATAGCACAATTAGAAATGCATTAAATTACAATGGAGCAATTCTGTCGCAAAATACAATAACGGAAATGACGTTTCCGGTAAAAGTTCCTTTGAATAAACTAGAACTTATAAATTATTATTGCTGCAATGAGTTTTGAAACCATTGTGAAACGTGCTATGTTTAATTAGTGCAAGTTCTTAAAAATCACAGTAAATTGTAATGCACCACTCTGTTTGTAAAGTTATAAAATAATAAGGTTATAAATAGTGTTATGTAATGGAAATGGAAATTATGATTTTGCAATGAAATAAAATCAGGGGAATCCAATTTTGTAATAAAGAGATTCTACAATTGTTCATGCAGTAAAACTGATAAGAAAATATTTGGAAGCTCAAAAATTGCTATTTGGAATGAATGTTTTTCGTATAATCTGTTTCAAATATAAACCCTTCGTGTTTTTATAGCAGCTGTATTTGTTTTTGTAAATATTACTTAATTTGAATATTATATGCATTTAGCCACTCTTTTTGTCTGTATTACATTCAATTAGCCATATTGATATCGCGATGAGGTTCAGTAGAATTAGAATAAATCCACCATTTTGCAGGTTTCTGTTTTGCTCCACTAATGACATCAACTCTGTGTAGTGTGTACTCCATTTTATGGTCCATTGATTGGGTTTTTGTACGTTTTCCAATAGACTTATCACGGGTGTGATAAGCGAATGACCGTGAAGGAACTATTGAATTATAGAGGAAGATTAATGAATTGCTTGTTTCACTGTTTAGTAATGTTCTATCTAATTATTATTGCTATACATGTATGAAAACATATTCAGTGGAATCTTTTAACTGCAAAAGTCAAGCGATATGAATATGGATTTTTTGTTTTTAATTCAATTTAATTTTTTGTTTTGATTTAAACCTTGCTCTCTCGATGTTTTGTTCTTTATATTTGATGAGACGAGTTTAATTTAGATTCACGTCGTGTATTGTTGAGTATTTTTATGTTTATACATTCTTGCAAGCTGTATGTATCAAGATTTCACAGTTCGGGCCTCTGACCTGAAGAGGTTCACCTGGGCTCTTCGGATTACTACAGGACCTCCAGGGCAGTAGCTAGGCTGGGGCAACCGGGGCAAAGCTCCGTTAAAAAATTAAATTAAAATTAAATAATCACACTCAGTGGCTCATTAGATTTTATAGTGTGTAGTATAACATTGTTAGAAACGTACATTTAATATCTTTCCAATAAGGTATGAAACATTAAGCTATCTCAAGTAGTTTCGGAGATATGGGCATTTTATTGGAACAGCCTCGCCCACGATCAAAGAATTTGAGAATCCCCTCTAAATCGGAAAGGGGTGGAGAATTTTTTCGTACAATTTTTTGATCGCCATGAGATCCCCTATCACCCTGTTTTAGGTTGATCATCTTCGCTGTTACATCCTGCATAGCAATCCGAAATTAAAAATTTTGAATTTTTTTGAAAAATGTAGATTTCAACCAAATATACGTTTAACCGGATTGCAGCCATACGGTACGTCCGACAGAAAAAGTGTAATTATAAAAATTAATCTGGATTAAAAGAGCTACAATTTATCTGAAAAAATGTTTCTTAGAATTTATCATATTGCTCGCCTCTGTCTTCTTATTCATCCTTTTTCCAGTGTCTTATCCAATATAAAGACCGTGAGGAAATTATGGCAGCATTCCCCTTCTTCTAGATCCTCTCTACCTTGATGAAACTCAGATTATGCAACTGTTGAGTACAACATAAAGTCAACAAATTACAAGTACATATATAATTAATAAGCTTCGTAATCAATACGTACAAGAATAAAAACAGTTGTTATTATCGATCCCCCACGAAGTGATAACAAAGTCATATTCAAGTATCAATAATTATTTCAAAAAAAGGAAAGGAAAAAGTTTCATATGTATGTATAATGGGCAAAACACGACTTGATAAAGGGTGTTTATGTAAATGTAAACCACGTATTACTATTCAAGGTAGACTTAGATCAGTAATGAACAATGTTTTAGAAAGTAGTAGAATCAAATCCGCTCGCCATAAATCATTTGAAAATGTTTCAATAATGTAAGCACAATGCAATTTAAAATACAGAGTACATGCACAATTATTGCATTGATAACAATATTGGAAAGTTCTACGATCGTTGCATTGTAGATTTGTAGCAACCTTGAATGGAAACGAAGAAAGCTATCGCATTCAAGAGCGGAGATTCCAATATATATTTCCAATTAATCCATGTTAATCTTCCGAGAGGAATATTCCATTATTTCTGGAATCAAGTATCACAACTAAGCCGTTACGTCACACAAATTCAAACATAAAATATATCCTTGCCAAGATCTGGAACACGTACCTAGTGAAAATGGCAAAAGTCCCATCATCAACTGAGACTCATGACCTTATCACTTAATCGCCGAAGAAAGTTTAATCTGACGAGAATTCGTCAGCGGAAAACAAATTTATTCCAATGTATTTCATTTCTGTAATTTGATAACAGACCAGCAGAGTAAACTTCGTTCGGTTCATAGAGAGATAATTACTCTAAGTGATTTTTTTCCGTTTTCCTTAAATGATCGCAGAAATCATGAAAATGTTCAGTGAACATTTAAACAGCGTTTGGTGAACAACGAGGAGTGTTGTGGAACTTGATTGTTAGAACGATTGTTAGTGCGCGATTAGCTTACAAGTTAACAACTTTAAAAAACTGTGCACTTTTTAAATTGAAGTGGTTGTGAAAGGTAACGGTGCAAGGTTAAACCAAATAAGAAAAAAGGAAGAGAGTAACTAGTGATATTTGTTGATCATTTTCAAATTATCCGAACAAGGTACGTTTTGCGATATAAATTAACGGGACAATGTAACGGTGTATTTTTTAAATAAAATCTCTTTGGGATAAACATCTTATTTACATTATATTTGTGCAATATTAATAACAATAATTTGGTCTTTTAGAAAAGAATGCAGTGTTCATTACAAATGCAAATTTTATCAGCGAATATGCAATTGTTTTGGTGAATTACATTTTACAGTAGCGCCAAAGTCACAATAAATTATGACGAACATTTAAAATGCTTGTTCCTCAAAGCAAGAAAAATACGTATGTATTTTTTAAAAACGATTAAACAGTTATAACGTAGTAGTTTCTATATATATTAAACGAAGTCAGCGATTGAAGATAACAAATTGCGCCATTTTTTCCACTGAGGAAATCAATACAATTACAAAGTTTTGAAGATAATAAAATATGTTTTTTAAACTATCTTTTGGACTAAAGTAAATTGCAACGTCATAATTTGAGCAATAAATAAATAATAAATAGATTTAATTAATTAATTACTTAGGAATATGTAACACTAATGATAATTTGTTGAACATTTTGAATTTAATTTTTAAATTAATTTTGTTGTTTTTGTTAATCAGGTTTTACCGTTATCCAAATCCCATGCAATAATGTAATTGTTTAAAAAATTGTTTTCGTATTAGTGGAATTTATTAGTTTTGATTATTTTGAGGTAAAAAATGCACTTAGATGTTTTAAAAAATACTACTTCAACATTTTTCAGTTTTTCACCCAATAATTTGAGTGATAAATCATGTAGATTTATTCTTTTGAGACTTAAGACAAGGTTATCAGTTGAAGACTATACACAATTATGCAATAACTTCCTCAAAATAATGCCAACGACATCACATTCTGAAATTCGAACTTATCAATGCAATTACATCAGAGGAATCTCATGAATTGATCTCTAATCTTCTGACGAGCACTAATTAAGTTCTAATGAGTCTTTTGTAAGTAACAGTTCGCCGGTATTTTTTGAATTATGCATAATCAATACTCTTAACTCGTGATACGAACTAAGTTCTTTGAATATTTCATTTTATACACGTGCAGAGATAAATTGATTTTATAAAGAAGCATTGCCACCATTCGACGGAAATGATCCAACTTCACTTTTCTTATCATCAATCAGAAACAATAATAATTAATTAAAACCTTTGATGACATTTTCAATTAGGGGAGGAAAGGTAAAAGAGGGTGTATCTTGAACTTGTGGCAAAAGAAAAAATTGTGAACAATGAAGCGAAATGAAAACAAACAGATAAACAATTCCTGCTGGTGGCCTGCCATCTTTACGGACAAAATACTTGTTCAAAATTTATCTTATCAAAAATCAATTTTCAGCATTAAACAAACACACTTGAAATACAGAAGATTTTTTTGTTGTTTCACAAATTCCTAACAATCATTTCCTCAGCATTTCGATTACTTAACGTTAACATTAACGTAATAAATAACAGAAACATTCGATATTTTGGAATTGATATAAAAATTTTTCCGGTTCATCAAATTAAAAAAAAATTTTTATCGAAATTCCAGTATTTTCTATGAACACTTTACGAATTTAATCCACCGATTTTAGTTGTTGTACTATATACTTTCTATTTTTAACTAAAGCATCTTAAGGAGTTTGTTGTGAAAACAAAACAAGGTCTTCATAAGTATTAGATCAACAATTGGTTTTTTTGCAATTGGCTTAAAGTACCTACCTGCAACATTTAAAAAAGGATTATTATATATTTACTTATTAAGTATTTTGATAGGAAATGCGATCGCTTAATTTTAAATTAATTTCGTTTATCAATAAATTTTACATTAAAGAAGAACATTTTTAGAAATGACATTTCAAATTTAAAATTTAATTGCGTAATGGATATAACTCATAAATTCTCATATAACTCATTCATTCATTCGCCTTTCTTTAATTTACCAATAATTCTTGAAACTCAAGATACCTTATTACCATCTTATCTTAACTTTTGTTTATTTAGCATTATTGTTAATTTAACAATTCAAATTAAATTAATTTAAAGGCTTAAAATATTCTATCACTAAATCAGATTGATAGAAGCTTTTCAAATATCTGTGAATATTCGTAATTTAGTGATAAAAAAAACCGTTAAACAAAAATGAAAATACAGGTACGTAATAATTCTATTAAGACTTCCTAAAGTTTCAACGTTAAGCATGGGCGTTGCCAGAAAATTCTTCAGGGACAGGGGAGCTAATGTGCAACTTTAGTATATGTGTATTAAATGCGCAGCGAAAAATGAATTGGCCCCAGAGAAAATAATTGTTTTCCTTAAGGTCCAATGTGTTCCGAATTCCGATCATATGAACTATTAACTAAGTATGCATCTTTATGCAACGCATTCTTTATTACAAATGGTTCACTCTAAGATAATAGCCCCGACGGCGCGTGGCGTTATATAAAATCATTTTAAAACAATTCAAAGAGAAGTTTTATTTATAACACAAAAATGAATTTTGAAATGTACGTTTGCATAAATTAACATATACATTATTATATGTACCAGGTAGGTAGGTACTTCATTTCATTTTTGTGGCAAATAATAATTGAAAATTAAAAAATATGTATTACTTATAATAATATATTTTTTTTATTTAAATTCATTTTAACCTAAATTACACTATCATATAAAATTATACATCGTCGAGACAGTAAACTATATGTATATTTCAGTTGAACGGAGAGTGTGAGTTATGGAATGATTCTTTAAAACCTTCGCGTTATACGAGGTTAAATGGCACGTGTTATAAAGAAACGGTGGTATGAAAATTCTCTTTAACCAGAAACTTCCCTAGTCCTGTTATAAAAGTGCCGCGTTGTACGAAGTTTATCCTAGATACCTATTTATTTTCGAAATGTGTATTTATTGAAAATACCAAATGAATTAACTATTCCGAATTAACAACAATGTATTTCGAATGGTGTTCCAGGTTCGTCAAAGCACTGAGATGTCCCTTATCCAAGAGAGCAACAACAACATTATAAATGAGAGGGAAGTGCAAGAGAAACATTTGCGAGAGGCAACGCAATACTTTCGAGGAATTGAGAAGCCGCTGAAGTATGGACCATCTGTGGACACATTGCAGGATCTAATCAGGGCACTTCACAAAGTGTTCGATAGCACCTACGTCAACATAGAGCTAGTGCATCACTTGCTAATGTCCTACAAATCCAATCCCAAGGAGTGGCAGAAATTCGCTAAATGGGACCGTTATAGGTAAGCATTTATATTGTTATATAGTACATTTTATTTGTTTATGGTTATAATTAAATATTATTAGTGTTGTTTTCTTATTGTAAACTGAATTATGGTATAGTCTTTCTTCCTTGTTTGTACGTTTTTGGGTCAATGTGTTCTACTAAACTTGAAATTGAAACAGTGAATTACCAAAGTTTACATTCATGACCTAGGTCTACATATTTTTAACCGATAACAGGACAATCGTTGAACAATCTTGAAAAAGGTGAACGCTCTGGTAGCAGTTATGATTATTTACTTTTTTAATTACACAATTACTCAACCTGGTTAATTTGACTGTTAATCACGCATTCATTTATGAGCAAACATTCTTCGTTGTTGTTGGCATTTATATTTACATTTTATTGTTTAGCATTTGATTTAACAGAATGTGAATCTGTTTGATTTAATTTAGAAACGAAACTATATAAAATTTTATATTTTGAAAAGTACACGTACACCGGTTGTTTTTCTTCGATTTAATACAACACAGTGCAGATATAATAGAATTCTATTTTCTTTTTTTTTCATTTCCATCAACCGTTGATATTTCTAAGTATGTCTGTATGTATTGTGTATATTTATGTAGTCAGTAGTGCCTTTTCGAACATACATATATTATGATATCTACCTACCGAGTAAACACAGAATTGGGCATATAATATCATATAGGTACATTTAATTCTGTTTTCTCAGTAAATATGTACAATGATATAATGATTTATTTTTTGCATGTGTTTGCGTAAGAAAATCAACTTTTTTAAATAAAAGGCCTCCGTGTTACATATATAGAGGTATACACTAAGCTAGTGTTGTTCAATTACAGACTAATCGCGACTAATCCCTAGCACTAGCCCAGCAATGTTTTGGTATAGGAGATACGTCTTAAGCCAAGCAAATTAGCTTCAAAAAAGGGTGTGCTTTCAAATAACTGGTGGAGTTCTGTAAACTGCTTTAATCTTTGAAATAGGTCTCAGATATGTACATCCTGAGTTTGCCCCAATTTCCGAATGGAGCCCAATCGATCTAGGATCCTGAAATTTGGAACGTAGACAATTCTTAACACGGTAATTACGAATAAAATCATAAATCACGAGATATACTTATACAACACGGTAGAAATTTTTTGTCAAAAAGGACTATTGGTCCAAGTTTTGGTAGCGGGTGGTGCAAAATACTCGTGTTTAGTGTCATTACACGTAGAATTTGATGATCTACAACTTCCATTTGAAACAATTTTTTTAAAGAATGGTATTTTAGAAGATATAGGCGAAAAACCAAAAAAAGTCCGAAAATTTGGAAGATTTTGGTCCATACCAGCTGATTGCTGAACCTCCATTCGGAAATTGGGGAAAACTCAGGACGTACATATCTGAGACCTACTTCAAAGGTTTAAGCAGTTTCCAGAACTCCACTTCGAAAGCAAAAGTCTAATTTTCTTGGCCTATCTATACTATTCGTTATATAAAATTTCTAGATCCGCATTAAATCTAGATTAGATCTAGATCTAGATCTGGACATTATATAGATAGTATAGCAGCCACATAAAGATCTCTTTTCTCTTCCAAATAATTGATTATTACTCATTCCATTAATTACACGAAATACACCCTTCATCTGGGGTACCTACAAAAAGCGGACTGAAATCACTGTCAATGGTTGTCAAATTGTTTCACAAGTTTTCAAAATATTCCGATATTAACACGACGATTTTCATTTGTACATTGTTGATGAATTCGAGACAGTAAAATTAAAACAAATAGCATCAATCATCAATAATTTTAGCTTAACCAGCAAAAACAAATAATGCTTAACACTGATTCCATTATAGGTCGCTTCAAAAACATTTATTTTGGAATATCGTTGAACATTTTCTACTTATTCTAACTGATAATTAATCACAAGGAACAGTAAAAAAACAAGTTGTATTTTATTATAAAAAATAAAAACAAAGAGGGTATGAAGCGTCGGCAGTATGCATGACCTGAATTACAAACGTCGCAGGAGTGTGCAAAAATTCAGATAATTATCCTGCAAATGTTCGAGGTCGAGGTTTTATATTAGTTGATTAATTATATTATTGTTATTTATTTTTAAAAAGTGGTTTATCGATTATCGTATATGGTTTTGGAAAATTGTCCAAATAACGCAATATTCCACGTATTGCGTTTAGGAAAAATATTTCAAATGATAACAATTGAATGTGAACTTGTGGAACAAGAAATTCTAATTTCCTGCACTGCGATTTCTGCTTGTAGATAACGTAATCTAACGGTTTCGTGAATGTTCTTAAAGCTAAAGTACTGCTTAATATTATCGTTTAATTGAAACGATTTTCGAGAAAATTCAAATTGACCTGTGAATTGTGATTGATTGGGATTGCATTTATCAGTAATTCTTAGCAGAATGCAAATAAGAATTTCTGATGAGAAATTTTATTCAATATCAGTGAAATAATTTTGGTTTATTATTTTCAATATTATTGGTTTATTATTTTCAATAATAAACCTATGTAATCGAACACGAAAAAAAAAATTATAACCCCCCCTGAAATTTTGTCAGTTTACGTTTTGAGATATGTAGATTTCAAAAAACGAATAAAAAAAAATCCGTCCGTCCGCCGTCCGCCGTCCAGGCTTTTTCTCGGGAACTACTGGAGATAAATTAATTAAATTTGGTTCAAAAATCAAGTGACATCTGACAACGGTCCTAACAGCTCGTGGGTCCGATCGACGTATTTTGAGGGGGGGAAATTGAGGAACCAAATATTGAAAAAATCATATTTCCGAAACCGTTCAAGCTTTTTTCATAAAACTCGGAATATACAATGCTCTAATATTACTCAATAGAACACATTTTATTGTATGAATTTATATCAATTGGTTTTTGAGTAATAGAATTTTGAAATTTTTAATCTCCATAAATTATTCCATTTCTTGGTGGATCAAAAAACGTGAAATCATTTCACATGATCACTACTGCCATCTAGCCGGCACTTGAAAAATGTCACATTTTTTGGAAATAATAAACCGTTGTGTAAAATTTGCAGTGTTTTTAAATGAAATGGAAATGAAGAAAGGAAACTATATTTGGTTCAAAACAGTTTACTTATGAAATCCAGTAGATTTAGTAAGTCAAATTGTTTTTTAAGAAAATAATGAATCTTATATGTCAACACTAAATTAAGGCGTTGCCCGATATTTCTCATCTTCGAAATTGAACCTAACATTTTAAGAAAGTACTCACGGAGTAAAGAAAATCTAGAGGAGAGAAAAAAACGGCCAAATGCGAGTCGGACTCGCGCACGAAGGGTTCCGTACCAAAAAATGGCGTTTTTTGTATGGGGGCCCCCTTAAATATTTATTTTATTTTAATTTTATTATTTATTATTAAAGTAAAAGTACAACTGAGTATTTTGTGAATTTTTTAAGTGCCTACCTGTTGCTATTATTGATATCGAGCAAAAAAGGGCAAAAAATTGCGTTTGTTGTATGGGAGCCCCTCTTAAATATTTATTTTATTTTTTTTTAGTATTTGTTGTTATAGCGGCAACAGAAATACATAATTTGTGAAAATTTCAAATGTCTATCTATCGCGGTTCTTGAGATACAGCCTGGTGACAGACAGACGGACAGACAGCGAAGTCTTAGTAATAGGGTCTCGTTTTTACCCTTTGGGTACGGAACCCTAAAAAGAAAAGAGACTCTGCCATACGAAGAATTTTGTGATATGAATGAACCGATTCTTTACGACAGATTTCTCGGAAACGGTACGGTTTAGAATTTTTTCATTATTTTTCCCGTGGTAAGCGCCCCAAAATCCTTCGAAAATCATCAACAAAGTGAATTTCCGCAGTTATCGATATCGTGTCTAAATAGCCAATCACAGGAGAAATTCAGCACTTAGAATCGCCATAACTTTTTTCACCCAGCTAATTGAAATGAACTGCCATATAGTTATTGGAGTACATTATAATAGCTCTCTAATGATAGCTATCTAATGGTCATGATGTCCGGAAACTTAGCAGATCATTTCCCAGCAGATCAAAACTAAAAGTGAGTTCTCTTCGCATGCACATGAGTTCTATAGTTCCTGATACTTTTTAGCAATAGTTCTGGCGATTTTACTTAAAAAAAGACGATTGAAAAATTCACAAAATGATCTGCTAACTTCACATAGCAGCTGTTTGTATAACAGCTAGCTTTTAACAGTAGGTATATATAATAAGAACTATTGCTAAAAAGTATCAGGAACTATAGAACTCATGTGCATGCGAAGAGAACTCACTTTTATTTTTGATCTGCTGGGAAATGATCTGCTAAGTTCCCGAACATATGGTCATGTGGACCATTTTGCCCATTTTGTGTTTTAAAATTTAAAAACTTTACAAAATGGTGATAACAAAAAAACAAGAAAAACAGTTATAAAAAAGTGAAATATGTAAATGAAAAATTTATGTTGTGCTAAATATTATTAATTGAAATGCACATATAAAATGTAGTTGATGGTGAATCTAAGTAAAAAAGAAATTTCACTTTTAGTTCAATATTCCTTAATGATTATGCTTTTAAAAACTGCGTTTTCAATGGGACAGACACTATTCAATGCCACCGTGATGTCATGGCCATTTGATTTTTGTTTCAATCTCTCATCTAGATATTCTTTACTCCATGAAAACTGAAAGTGCCTATCGTTTGACTAAGTTTTATATCTGTAAAAGCTTTTCCCAGTTCTCGTATGGAGTCCTGGAGAGACAGATGAACAGCCAAATAACGGTTTCTTTTCTCCTTCCAGCTTCCAGTAATATACATATAAACAAATCATTTTCTCTTTCACGGTGTTGCAATAATACACTCTACCACCTCTGTACAGTAAAAACATTAGTATTAAAATTTCATCTATCAAGTTTTTGCCAAGGGAATTTTATGTTTCATTGATAAGTTTTTATTGCAATCATTGCTAATAGTTTATTTTTTAGATTTTAAAAGTCCCCGCAAAACGTGAGATGAATAATTCATTACGAAAGAGAAAATTTCCTAATCAGCTAATAAGAAATGCGTTTTTTTTAGAAATTATCAACAAAATTCTGTTACAACACGATTTTGTTATCAAAAGATATAATCCCTGAGAAAAGTGAGCTAAAAAATATTTAAATTCAATATGATTCACGTGTGTGATTCACTTGAACGTTATTTACCGTGAGTGGTTGCACTTGACCACTTTCTCCAAAGTAGAAAAGTTTTCAATTGCCGTTTAGAGTACATCAAAATCAAATGCAAATTAATCATCAATATATGGTTAAATTTCCAGATACACAAGAAATTTATTGGACGAGGGAAATGGCAAATTCAACCTGATGATCCTGTGCTGGGGTGAAGGACACGCGTCCGCCATTCACGATCACGCAGACTCCCATTGCTTTATGAAAATGCTGCAAGGAGAACTGTGCGAGATCCGCTATGAAATGCCAGCGGAAGCTAACGAAATAACAAATTCCCACGCTGACATCGGTGTTGCCAATGATTCTGGTGAGGAATTCGAAGGTCAAGAGATGCGCGAAATTTCTAGACACACACTGGAATTAAATGGTGTCTGCTACATCACTGGTATGCCACAACAATACTATATAGTGTTTCTTTATACGACTTGATTTCATTTGTAGATAATCTAGGACTCCACAGAGTGGAGAATTTGAGCCATACAGATGGTGCTGTGTCATTGCATTTATACTGTCCTCCCTTCAATGAGTGCTCCATATTTCAGAAGAACTCTGGAAAGCGAATTAAGTGTCCTGTAACTTTCTGGAGCAAGTACGGAATACGTCAAGATAAGGTTTGTTGAAAATAATACCTCGAAAATTCTTAATTCGATATTTTTAAACATTTATAAATTTTATAGAACAGTATCAAATCATATCAAATTATTTTTATTGCAGAATTCTGAAAAATAGGACCGTCACAAAGCCTGTACAAATATTATTACTAGTTTTACACTCAGTCACGAAGTGCAGATTACTTCCAGTAGTAGATATATGAAAGAAGCTGTGTTATCAAATATCATCATAAATTACATTCCCTTTATACCCTGTAAAATATTTAATTCGAGAAATAAATTGATTTCTATTGCACCTGGATATTTTCGGATAAGTTCATATTTACCTAGATAAAAAACTATTACTTTTGGATTTCACTTATTTAGATTTTAATGATTACAACGAAATCCACGTAATGTTTATGTTAAAATGCTATGTTAAAATTTTCGGAACATAATATTATTTATGTAATTCAAGAAACAAAACCTTAAAATTCGTTACATCAAACTAGGTTGTAACGATAGTTTTTCACTTGTCATAGTTTGTCACTTGAAGCAATACTTGGGCTAAAGCTAAAAGGCTAAAGGGCTAAACTGCCAGTACAGAAGTCTTATATATGATTCTGCTAATCCGGCTCTATACCCAGATTGGTGCCAATTAAATTGTCTCTACAGATACATACATAGACATACGTATATTAGGTAGAAAAAAGTTATACATAAATGTATATAATAATAATTAATTTATAAAATAACATAAATAACAGTAGACATGTGAAAAGACGCTTGTATAGATAATACATATTTCAAAAAAGTAACATTGAATCAACAACAGAAAGTTTTAAATTCTTCATTCCTAAATTATGAAAAATCATATTTATATAAAGTTTCTTAAGATAACTTTTAGAAATTAATTAGTCACCGCATTGTTCTCAAAACTTGTGATATGTTTATAAAATGCACGAAACGTAGGTACATGTTTTGAATTTATATTAAAACTCTGTCATTTAAAAAACAAGTGTAATTAAATCCTAAAGCATTGGAAGTGAATTAGCATTACATTACAGAATATACCTTAAGTGAGATATAACATTATAAAACATACTTAATTGCGATCAATGGTTGGACTGCTTCATGAGTATAATCAATGTTTGCATTTACTTCTTACTAAGCATAATCTCTCGAGTTCAGCTTTCTCATCTGTAATGATAAAAATATTGTTAATTCAACTCTGGGAAGTCTGACTGCCTTACCTCTCTTTCGTCGCCCTCTATATCTAATGTAGTTCTTTTATCCTTAAAAACCACAGTATACAACAGAGAAGCCACAATTCCACCCATAATCGGGCCTACCCAATACACCTACGGGTGTTTTTTTGAAATCAAATTTTAATTTGTTTACAAATTACTGTATTTGTTTATTACCCAATGATTTTCCCAATTTCCACTAGCAATCGCCGAGCCAAGTGTTCGTGCAGGATTCATTCCCGCACCCGTGTATGCGATCGCTGACAAATGACCTAATGACACCGACAAACCGATTGCTAGGGGAGCAGTGAACCGCGAATCTAAAATAAGAACTCCATTAAATTTCAATTAAAAAATAAAACATTGCAAAATATAAACCTGGTTTTGATTCATCGCAAGCTCCAAGAACTGTTAAAACCAGCACGAAACCCAAGAAAAATTCAAATCCCAGACCTTGAGTTGCAGTGATACCTGGTGTTAATATTGTCTGACCATAAGTGCGGATATTACTTTCTGGCATGAGTACCTAAAAATGATATAAATATTTGCTTAAAAAGATCCTTAAGGCTTTGTAGGTCAATTGAATATCTTGAAAGTCTCATGCTCAGCTTTACCCAGTTAAAATTGTCTGTCGCAATTTTTACGCATATTCTGTATTAGGAAATGAATTTTATTTCAGGTTTTCAACAAACGTCGGACAACTTCAACGCATGCTAAAAACCAATTGCAGTCTCTCCAATAAATGGTAAAGAATGAAAACCAAGCCAACCGAGAAGAACAACTTACTTTAAAGGCTTGTGAGCCGCATATAGCACCAATACATTGAGCAATGATATAAACAACGGACTTAATCAAGCTTATTTTTCCACATGTGAATAATCCTACGGTAACCGCGGGATTAATGTGACCTCCGCTAACATGTCCAATGATCTGAAAATAGAAAAACCAAAGATGAACACCAGCCAAACTGTATTATTTTATAATTCGCGGGAGAATGTTATATATTTTTGCCCAAT
Organism: Leptogaster cylindrica; assembly: GCA_963082835.1. Classification (NCBI taxonomy): domain Eukaryota; kingdom Metazoa; phylum Arthropoda; class Insecta; order Diptera; family Asilidae; genus Leptogaster; species Leptogaster cylindrica. Next base: position 21,765,209 of record OY720106.1, on the reverse strand, counting down.
TGGAAAATATGTATGCTTGATGATCGTCTCTCTTCGAGAACTTTTTTGCGGCACTACGCAATTAACTTGCACTGGGTAAAATTAAAGAAAATTAATTGTGATTGATTGATGTCTTGCGCCAAATGCAATCAATTTGTGTGAAGCTCCAGATGATGGAACGTGACATCGTGCTGGGACTTTTTCTCTAATATATTTTCACATCAACGCAAGTGGGATATCTGAATAATTGTTGGAAGTGCTAAAATATAAATAATAACTCACCGTAATCGCTACAAAAACTGCGAAGCCAAAGGCGAGTGCGGGAAATATGCGTGCTTCTGGCGTTGTGCATGCACCGCAGGCGAAGAAATTTATAATAAAAATACCTAAAATGATAGCAAATAAGAAGAAGACACAAAAAATTTTAATTTTGAAATTTACCAACAAACTCAGCTATAAAGCATCTGAGAATCTGGGTTTTGTCCGTTTTCAATTCGGACACTCCAATCACTTCCTTCCAATTCAAGTTCCTCGCCATTTTCAATCACGTCTTCAATTTGATCACCTAATATTGAAGATAATACAGCTCTTTTGAATTGTTTTTTGATAATAATTCAGAGGTTCGCAGTCTTAAAAAGCACACACCATTTTCAATTGTCATGTACATAGGAACCCTTAGAACATTGTTTCCACGGCACGTGTTGATTTAATATTGTACTTAACTGTACACTTAAAACTATCCCTTGTCCTGTTTTTCCTTTATTCGTTTAGTTCGTTCTTTTTGTACTAAATAATATATTATTTATAGGCGGTACTGCTGATGCACTCAGGTTTTACCTGGCTCTCGTTCTTTATTTTGTATTTACTTGAAGAGCAGGGCCGTGAGTGATATCGTACAGTGTTTGTATAGTCGTAAAAACAATATAGGCTTTATATACATAGAGAAGTGAACATCCTTATTGTAATAAGTTTTGTCATTATTTTGTTGACCATGAAATTCATTTTGATTAACTAAACCCCACTTTAAATTATGTATAGTACTACTAAAAGAAGATCAGTATAGTATTCCTTAAATCTAACTTATTATTGTTCATAATTATTTACATTTATATCTTCGCGTGAAGAAACAGAAATGCGACACCTGCGCGATTTCAGGTTTGATCACGATTGGGAATGCATCATTGGGTGAATCAATCATAGTTCTACTTGCACTATTTTTCCGTATTAATCTGACGCACAATTCGAATTAATTATTCAGAGTCAAACGGGTGTCAATCAGGAATTTCCCACAGTTATTAATTAAAAATTAATGAAATATTAATGCAGGGCCTTGTGAATATTAGTGCAATTATTATTGTTAATAATACACTTACACTTATTACACTTATTATTGGAATTTCAGGCTGACTTCCATTAAGTAATGTAATAATGAAAAGCTTTTTGGTTACTCAACCGTACAAATTTTATAAAAATTTATTTGTAACCTCAGAGATACGCTTCGACTGTTATTAAGGGAAATTCAAAAAATTAAATAAAGTGATACGTTTATATTCAAAATATTTCCTTTTAAGGAAATTGGAAAATATTGTAATCGTAATGCAATAACATTAAACAACTTTACAACAGTTTCCAAAATATGAAGTAAAACCGAACCAAATATGTATAATAAGTGTTTCCTGATTTTTATTAAAATTATGTACCAATGAAAAAAAATTAATTTACATTTTACACATTTTTAATTTAGATTTTTTACCCTGGCAGTCTTAACAGGTATTACAAATTTTAAGTTTTGATACAAATCTGGAAAAATCTTTTCTCGGTAAATTGGTAACAAAATAAATTAATAAGAACTGATCGAATGACAATGCAAAATAATTTTGATGATGCAATTACAATGACTGCTCCATTCTAAATTAGCAAAATGACGTTATTTAGATTACCATTAAACCATAAAAAAATCCACTGAAGATAGCTGAATAAATTATTTCTAGAGTTTAAAATTACGACATTTTTTTATGTTTCTCTTGTTGACATTTTCATCACTTTTACTGTAAACAATAAAATGAGAAAAATAAAAAACAATTCGTGAAGAAATAAATTTACAAAAATCACAAACTCTGTGCAGTCTGCATATTTAAGAAAGAACATTTGTGGCAATGAATAAATAATTTATTTATATGTATCATTAATATTAATAGTAATGTCGAAATCGACCTAGAAAATTAGAATCAGAGGAAAAGGATAAAAAAAATAATTGTAGAATCAAAGAGAAGTAACTAGTTAATGCGAAACGGATGCAAACGTTTTAAAAGGGAAAAGGAACTCGAGCAAGTGCAGATTAGCGACTAACCGCAATTCTGGTGATGGCTGCCGGGGAAAGGTGGCGATAATCAGCAAAACCACTTCTTCAAATAAAGCAAACCACGTGAGCCGTGATTATTTCATGAAAGCATTCAAGTGTAAAACAGTCGTCGTTAGTAGACGAAGGTTAATTACCAATTATGATAAATTTGTGTTCCAGAAACTTGGGTTACTGCCATTTTAGAATAATATAAAATACGTTACGATCGCTTTAAATGCTTACTATGGATAATTAAAAGAAATTTTGCACTCCAAATTTGGTAATTTTTCAATAAATACAATTTTTAGCTCTACCACTCTATAAAAATTCTTCAAAGAACCGCAGAAATATTTGCCGACATCAACGATAATTTAATTATAAATGTTTTTATTCCAACTGAATTAATCTGAAAGAATTATTTGGGGAAAATTTTCCCTCTTCTTCAATCCCGCAAGCTCCATCAGTACTTAAGTATGACCCAATTCTCAATTCACTAAACAATGCTCACTTGGCTCCTTCTAACAGTGGAAGAATGCCGACATGACCTCCTACACAAATGATATCACAAAAACAAAAAAAAAACTAAGTCGCAAGGTGATCCCAGAGCCCAAAAGTTTTTAACTGCGCCAAAAGCATCAGCGCTCGTCTTTCGGGCGTTTGTACACAAAAATCAAAAAGCCAACATCAATTTATGAATTTGTTTCGGCTAATGTGGATGATATCATCGTTTTGGCAACCATCATTTCAATTTATAATTTCAATCAACGGGTAACTAATTGATCTAGGCGAGGTTGGCTCTTACCCTCGATCACAACGAACTTAAACCTAAACCCGTAGAGAACACACCTTGCACGAAATCGTTAACAACCAAATAACAAAAATTATTTAAATTATTGTATCACTTACTCAAAAATCTCGATTGTCGTTGAGAATTTTACCGTGGAAGGATATTCGCGTTTAGATCAAAAGCACACTAATCCCTCGTTTCCTCGTTAACACGCCGTACGACTATCTAAAACTGAATCTTTCTTGTTTGAAATTCGCGGGACACGTTAAAAAAGTAAACCGCGCAGACGCACCGCGATCAGAGCTTTTAATTGTGGGGCGATTCCCCATCATTCCGGCCACTCAGGTGTAATTGCGAGCGGCTTTTCTTCGGTTTCATCAAGCTGGAGGCTTTCGTGCTTAATCCGCACCAATAAAAAAAATAACTGTCTTAAGTCACGAATCTGAGTTATAAAAAAGATGACGATCCCCAATTCCCAGCAGCTTGATCGATCATCAGCGGACTTCTGAGCTTTCATTATCTGGCTCAATTAAAGTTGCAGACTCTTAGGCGGATTCAATTTAAAAATAGAAAAATGGGACATTAGCTTTGTTATCTTATTATTCATCTTTATTTTTACTAAATGTAACCGAGCATACGATATTTTACAATACTTTGGTGCAAGTAAATCAGACTTTACAGAAATTTACTAAATTTTGAACAGAATGACTTAATTGGCTGCATTAATCTTTAAAGTGACCTAATTGCGGAAAATACTAGCATAATTTAATGCATCCTACAACTAAACATTTCGAACTTGAAATGATCTCACTTAAAGCAAAGTAAGGTAAAGCGATTATTTGGAACAATTACTACAATTGAACTTGGAATGGATTTTTTTTTTTTCAAAATTCAAGCTATTTTATTTAGTTCCTTTATTGCATGTGTTTTTTCTCAAAAACACTTTGAGAATGGAATAAGCGCGATTCGATGTGCACTTAAAATTACTTCGACCACGAAACAATTATACTCGACATTTAACAATCTCCAAACTCATTTGCTTGCTTCATTCACATACAATAATTGTTTTTATCAGTGATTTGTTGAACGGAAAAATTTTATATGGTTATTTGCGTTTGCCAGTGAATTGTGTAAAATACGCAAATTTGTTTTTAATCATTTTTTTTAATCATGATGTTGTACAATTTTCATACAGCGACAAACATATTGTTTGATACTAAAGAATTTTGTTTTTAACGATTTACGATTATTTTGTTATACTGTTTGATGTATATCTGTGATAAGAATTAATGCGAGAGGAGTATTAAGTAAATATCAACAAATTATCATCAATAGCAATTGTTATATTGTATAACATGTTTATGTACTTTAATTGTTTAGAAAAACATACTGTACCGTTGACAATTCAAAAGAATAAAATTAATCAATATTTCAATTTTTGGATAGCAAATTATTTTGAATATAAATTTTTCTCTGATTTATTTTTAATCAATTAAGATGCTTTCTTTTACTTCGAATAACAAATGAAATCTCTTAACATAATTAAGGTTACAAAATTCACACCAAGAAGTTTTAATCTGTTTTACAACCTCGACAAAAAATGATTAATTTTTGCTAGAGATCTCGTGTCTGTAAGATATTTATTAAAGTAAATGTGAAGGTTGGGACTTGAAATGCATTAGTATAACACTCACGAAATCTATTACAACCATTTCTAAAACGCAAACAAACCATATAAAATAAAACCAAATAAACGACTTTAACTAAACATGTTTGGGAGTGAAAATGATGCTCACCAAATGTTGACAAAGAAATAAAAAATGGATTAGAAGTTTACAAGATCTTTAGTTGATAATGATCATTGTTGAATGCAATAAATTATGTACCTGTAAGGAATCCTATAGGCTTAGGAAATGTTATAATAGCTATTGTAATATTGTACCGAATGGTATCATTAGATTAATCGATTTTTTGGAGGACAGAATAATTTTTTATGTCTTAAATATGTTATGGAGTAATCTATGGAGCTAGAAACGCGTGTTATGTCGAGATACAAATCCTTTCTGTAAACCTTGCGACTCCTTGAACTTTGTACACGGTTATTAAGTTCGTATCTGATGCAACAATATATTTTTATATCAAAAATGTTTTCATTGGCTATGATTAATGAGAAATCACACAACATTAAAAATTGTCACGAAATACTAATTAGGATTATTTACGTTTTCTACAGTCGTAATTTCATGGTTCTAATACAGCAATCACGAACAGGGCGAAGAATCAGTGCTGAGTTCATAATATGTGTTCCCATGATAAGATTTCTCTTCCTGCTTCTGGATCCACATACCGCAAACTCTTCTTGGTGAAAATCGATAGGAGGAGTTGCTAACAACAGAAGAATATAAATAAAACAAGTCGACAATAATTTGATCACCCAGAGCGCCTCATCACCGACAGATATTAAATATAATTGCAAAAATTATTTCCACTGCACCGAGATAATTATTGAAGGCGGAAGTGCATTATGCACCGACTGCTGCTGATGATGTTCTTTTGTAGTCTGGGACTCCCTGCTTTTCAGACTGCATTTTCTATGCTAATATTGTAAACGAGGATCTTGGCGACATACCTACTTCGATTGCTACGATCGTTTTAATGGCGAATTTAGTGCCCATTAGAATTCTAATGAAACATATTAACTAGTGCGCAAAAATATTATTACGGAGAAATGCAGTCAATGCATGGTTCTCATTGCACTTACATTTGTATGTACGTGACCTGAACATGCAAAATAAATAATAAATTCTGTGGAAATTCCTTCAAGATGATGATACATGATCAAGGTTCTTCTAAAAAGCCTGGAGACAAATGCATTCGTCCTCGGCAGCCTGAAATACTGTGGAGCTATTTCTTGGGAACCTTTTTTCCCATATGGGATCTCACTCAAAATTAATTAGTTTGTACCGAACAAGGTCTTAGATTAAGTACCGAGCATTCGCAAAAGGCGTAGCCTCTACCTGTCAAACGTAAGGTAAGTTAAACTCAAACGCTTGTGTGGGAATTTTTCTTCATCATTTTTTTATTTTAAATTATTACTAAATTGCAATGGTAAAAATATGTGGGCGCGAAAAAACCGAAAAGAAGATGGATTCGTATAATGTATATGCATGGAAATTATTACGTGCATTTGCACGGAGTAAGCAAACGATCATGCCGCGAAATCGTATTCAACGAAAAACAAATTGTGAAGGACTTCCAACGAAGGCTCCATGCTTACTTCTTCTGTCGGTTTTCTAAGATCAACTCTTACTCAAGATTGGTGTGTTGGGAAAAAAGCATTTCCATAGCGCTTGAATCATTCTAAGCTGGTTTGTGCTCACACAGACTAATCGGGGTCATGCTATGCTTTTTTAGTGTTCGCCCTGTCTCCGGTAAACGTTGCGACTTGCGAATGTGACAGCATAATGTTCAAAATCATAATTGCACGTACGATCAATTCCAGGTTCGTGTGATGGTCAGGTTTTGCTGCTCAAAAAATCACTTACCAAAGGCACTGATTACTGATTAGAGAATAAGAAATCAGTCAGGCAGTGGCGTAAGGCGTAAATACGGAGTGGGGGGTTCCGTTCCAAGAAACCCAAATTTCCAGTCCCCATACAAACTTTCTGGTACTTTTCATGTAGTTCCTCACTTAATTTTTCGATTTCGCTATTTTTTAGATTTGCTTTAAAAAATTCTTGGCGTTCAAAAAATAGTTCGGCTTACAATATATTTTTCGAAATTTTTATTAAATCACCAAGAACGAAACATTTTTAGTTGAAGGGTTATTCATACTTATTCATACTAAGGGAATTTCATACTTTCTTTTAGGTAGGTATATTTCGAAGAAAAATCTATCATTGAGATCGATACCATGTCACGACTTTTGAAAAATTCTTTCATAGTTCGTTTCATGCCTCCCTGAGTACGAAACCACCCCCCGCCGTGCCGCGCCGCACCGTCGTTCGAAAGTTTATATATATATATATATATATTTACACGCTAGCGGCCGGATTTTTGAAGATATTGGAACCATATTTTAGTACGTTATTTCTGGGGTTAATAGCTCGGTTAAGTTCGTTAACGAGCAAAATCTTCCCAAGGGGGTGGCCGGGGGAGGGGGTTGAAATGTTTAAAAAATGATATCTCGGCCCTTATGAAGTTTAGAGAAAAACTTCATTTGCATAATTTAGAGTACTCTCCACCAGCTTAACGGTGACACCACCAAATTAGGGGTTGGTGGGGTACGAGTGGGGATGGGCGTGGGGTTGGAATTTCGAATTTTTCTAAACCACGTCTTGGGGGGTATCGTTGAAAAGCTCTTGACGAGTAGTTTATAAATCGATAACTAGTTTATCGACTTTGAAATAAATTACCCCAATAAACGTAATCGAAACAGTTCGAAATCTACCTCAGCCTGCCGAAAGGGATTTTTTAAATAGACTTTTATTTAAGGTCGAGCTTTCGTATACAGTTCGTTCGTGTACATGGCTGTATTGCATTGACATTGTTAGAGTTATTTTTTTTTATTGCAAAATATACATAAATGAATAACATTCTTATTATTATTTAAATAGAGCCGCACGACTCGGTGGTGTAATATGTACCTATATATATGATTCCGGCAATTAAACACAGAATCATCTGAAATCAAACGTTCAAAAATCTACTTTTTAATAGTACAATAATAGTACCTAAAGTTATGTACAGTATGACTGGTTACTTTAATGAAATTATTTTCAAAATTGTGAAAATCATACTTTTAGGTCATTCTAAAAATAATTTCGTTATTTTTTTAACGAATCCCTTTTTAGTAAACCCAAATTATTATAAAATATGTTTATTCGAAATGTAAATTTCACAGTTTTTCATACTTACTATACATTTTATTTCTTTAGTTAGTAGGTTAGTTTTTAAATATTAACCAACTTTTCAAAGATCTCAATTTGAACTAGAAATGAAAATTAGCGAAAATTGAAGACTTTTGTGAATCCCAATCTCTCATCCCCCAGGAAAAAAACCGATTTACGGTCAGGTTAAATTGTGGGAGAAAGGTGCACGATCTGCAAGTTAAAAGAAAATATTCATAAGCAAAAATACAGATTTTTCGAATTCTGTAACGGTATTAAGACAACAATCAGCAAATCCTAATAACGATGAAAATTCAACTGCAGAAAATATTTGGTTCTTTATAAACTTTATTCTCCAGAAAATAAAATTTTCTAAAACCTCGAAGGGTCTAATTAATGCAATTGGTAATCAAAATTACTACATTTGTTTTTCAGATAAAAAAGCACTTATCAATTACATGCCACTGTTTCATTTGCACGCGTTCAAGGATTAAGAGATATCGCAGAGTCTGTACTGCACAAGTACATACATGTAGTTAACAGAGTTAACATAATACTTGCTACTGAACAAATATTTATATAAGTGATAACAAACAAACGCAATTGTGCCATTAAAAAAAATTATGTAAAATATCTTGTGAGGAAAAGATAATTTTTAAATCACCTTTAAACATATTCCTTATCATTGAAAAAACCTGTACAACCATTTTGAGCTCTTGAGCTCTGATGAAAAGGCGGCAAAAATAAAAAACAAACATTGCACTCTGCACTGTGCAGTTACAATTTCTGCTTTCAGATAACTTCTGAAGATGGTCAGCCGCCGGCCGTGCAAGAAGTTAAGTTACCACGCACGATGGATGGGTCTCTGCACGACCTGCAGGCACTTGTTAGACGAAAGATGAGCAGTCTTCCGTCCACGCCACCTGTGGGCTCTGTCTGTATCGACGAGATTTCTCCAAGGTGTTTGGGGGCCTTAATGTCGGGCACTGTGCCAATCTATTCGAGCGACAAAACTACGCGACATCGCGAGTCGTACGCGAAACCAGCGAGTTTTAGTCGCGGCAGCAGCAGCAGCAACACCAATTGAGTTTTGGCGTAGAATTTTATTCCCGATCGAACGCTGGAGAAGTCAGCACACGAGTTCCGAGCCGATTGATAAACGGATTTCTTGCAATTGGTCGCCATTCGAGACCCTCAAAAGTGGACCACTATCATTTTTGACCGCCACCTATAAACTACAATCAAGAACGGTTTTCGCTTGAAAAGAAATTCCTCGTCGTGGAATCAGGAAATTTCAAATTTTTGCGCTGTGAGACACTCGACCGCGATTACAGTGCTAAAGAAAGTGTAGTAAAAGTGCATCAGGTACTCCCGTGAACAGTTCCATCTTGAATTCAAGTAATTCGGTCAATATCCCTTGAGGAAATTTAAAGTGGATCACCATCAACATGCTGAAGAAAGGTCAGTTCAAGTTCCCAGTGTGTCTAGAAATATTACTCAAAAAGTCAACCAACAGGATGATCACGACATAATAAATTTGTGCGCACCCCTTCAGAACTTATCATTAATCGCATCGAATATAATTAATTAAAATTCCACGAAGAAATTTCTCGCAAGGTCATTTCCTCGCAAGTGTTTGATTAATTTCGCGAAACAATTGTCAAGTGCAGACGTTCTAAGCAAACACGCACATCAATTGTCGAGCAGATGAATTGCGTAGCCATTGTCAAATAGAAACGATGTAATTCTAGTTAAATAAAACTTTTGAGGCGTGTTTCCAATCCAATCAAAAGTAATTTGCAAAATGGATAGTTGGTGGAACGGTAGAGTAGGTACTACGACTTCCGGTGCGAAGCGGCACCTAATTTGAATCGATCTGTTCTCATTTCCGACCTTTTCCTAAAAAAACTTTGATAATATTTGAATACAAATATTTTGCCGCATACCGTTCTTTGGAGGGGAATCACGAAAATTCTGCTATGATTGCATGTCTCCAATCGTTTCCTTTTCTGATTTATGGCACCATAATTTTCATTAGTCTAAAAAGCTTCTTCGTCCAGCTAGAAACCCTACATTCTTCAAAAACAACGCTAATTAAGGTTTTCGGATATAAAAACATTTAATTATGCGTTGGTTTGCAAAAAAAATATTCCTCACAAATTTGTTAGCTTTGTGACTTTTGGTTCTAAAAATATCCCACAGCAAAAAGTTGTGTTTCTTCTTTTATAATAACCCTTTTAACAGTTGGTATTATATAAATTTACAATAAACTTCCTTCATTAACTGGTTCAGTATATTACTAAGAAATAATTGTTGCTATAATAACAATTCAAAAAACAGAAGATAGATATAGCCAGAATTCATGTTTTGCTTATTTTTCAGTTAACTTAGCCTGATTAAGTTTGCACTGTGTAAATTGTTAAAAACAATAAACCTTTTCGTAACTTATGCTTTTGTTTATAACTATTTTTCTGCAATAATTTCAGCATATAGGTCAATAAACCTTTGCAGAAATCTCCACATTGTTTCGACATGCGAAGAGAATGCAAAAAGCTACTTTCTCAACTTTCTCATAAAATACATCAAGATGACGCTGTATTTCTGCAATTATTTTCAGTTTACGTTGGAATAACGCAAGCAACATAAAATAAACTTTATTGTCGTTCGAGGAGATTAGAAGTGGATAATTACATTTTCTCAACTTTTACGATCATTATTCTCGCGGTTTTACACGTTGAACGCAAATTAAAAGACTTTTTCGAACCAAAAAACGTAGTTTGAATATGGGTATGAAAAAATAAAAAAATATAAGAAAAAAACACAGACTCAATTTCCATTGCAATTCTAAAATATGGATTAAGACTAAAATTTCTTGATCCTCATAAAAAAGTGAAAGTAATTATTATTTTTTATTCAATATCAAAATGTGGGACCAATGATAAAAGCGCAATCTATTCTTTAATCTAATCTTCTGGTATTTATAAGAAATTTTTTTTGCGAAAATTTTGTCTAAAAATTAAAATAGCAAAATATACCATAAAAACTTCATTTTTAAAATTTATGCTTCCTGGATTGCTAATTACTGAGAGAATTGCGCGAAACAAATGAAATACAAAAACTTACTGGTGTTATAATTGAGTTGCTTAAACATTTTTGTTCATCTTGGTTAACGCAAAAAAGCTTCAACATTAGGCGACCTTTACTATTATTACTATTCCTTGTGGAAAGTGATTTCATTAATGTCAGTGACTGCTTCAGTGCCAAGGCTGCAATTTGCATTAGGTTTTTGCAACTGCTGCTGAAGTTTTACTCGAATGGCTTGATTCAGTGTAAAAACACAAATGCACCTGCTTTCTGCACTTCTCAGTTGCATTCTGGTCTTTGGACGTCGCGGGATTACACCGCGATAGCCTCAAAGAGCTGCTGGATCGTGTACAAAGACAATAAATCTTGACCATTGATTTTCTAAGACCTTCCGCATTGCCTTCCGACACCATTTATTTGAAATTTTGGCGTAAATCGGACACTGAAATCCGCACCTCCTCAAGGACGAGTTAGCGTTCAAAGGAGTTTGCAAAAAGACTCGAATCCGGAGACTGCTGACGGTTATTTTTGGACGCGCCCTTTCTTCAACCATGAGTTTTGCGTCAAGATTTTTCGTGGCCATAAATTTTCGTAATTTACAACGTCTTCAGGGGAAATTAAATAGTTAAATTTAGTTCATAATTCACCCGCAAACAGAAACAAGCTCTTGCGCACCTTACCACAAAAGAAACAGCACCACTTGCGTATATTGGCCAAGGTTAAGGGAAACGAGTCAAGTTATCAAAGAACACTGTTTTTTGACTGATGTGGTATACACCCGCACATTCCCATCCTAATGTAACGATTTTTTCTACTGGTTTGTGAAAAGTAATGGGAATCATGTTCATCAATACGTTCGCAAAAAAAAAAATAGCAAAATTCCGAAATGGTACTTGATTTACTATATTATTTATTTTTGGATATTAGATAATTTCATGGGGCGTTTTTGCTAATTTTAATTAGCGAATTTTTGCTAACAGAAGAAATAAATTTGTAAAATACTAGGTATATTTATAATAATTTGCAAAATGAACAAAATCATTTGAATTGGTGACGTAACACTTTAATAATATTCCATGATAATACACCTTTTGTAATAAATTTAATAAATGTATCTCTTAAAATATAACTTATCTTACAAACATTTTATTTATTACAACTAAACAAGCTTTAATTTGTTTCTTTGTGTTAAATCAAGTTATTTCTGTTTTGCTTTGTTTTTCACACATTAATAATAAGCGACTCAATTTCATCCAATGCACGTGAATAAATTTATTCCTGCGAAAAGAATATTCTCATAACTTGTTTTATATTTTTGAAATCTGTAAGTTTGTGTAAACAGAAATGTATATGACGCAAAATCTCGTAAAGTATATCTTACGTGAATGATATTTTCTTCATCGAAAAATAAGTGACGAGTTTGCAATAAATCTTTTGTAGTAATTACGAGAACTTCTGCAAAGCTCCATCAAAAAAGTTTTTAAAGTTTCATTAATTTCCTTTTTTTCACCAAATTGGCGTGATAAACGCTTCCAAACTATATTCACAACATGAGTGAAAAAAAGCAACTTTGAAGAGTTTATCATTGAAATCTGGGAGCCTTCTCTATTTTCAGCGTGGAAGTGACTTGTCAAATGTCCGCCGTGTAATTTGAGACAACATGATTAATTAACCACGAAAGCGGTAATCACTTGCTATTCGCTGCTGGTGCTGCTGGTAATTTACATCTTGCACGAATCCGAATTCCTTATTTACGATTCTAGACGCTTGTTATTGTTTTTAGCATCTATCGGCGAATTTTATGGTGCATTTCGTGCTAACGATCTTTGCAATTTGTCTCTAAAATGCCTGTTTCAAAAAACAACAACAAGAGTAATAATAATCTCTGTAAAATTAAAATTTTCCATTCCCTCGTCAATTTTGTGTGTTAAAGCAAATTTTCAGAATGACATTATGTAATTTCATTATATGTAATTAAATTAAGTGTTTTTTATTTTTGTGTTAATACGTTTTTATTCCGGAAATTACGGGCAATTACATGAAACATATTCTGAGATATTTTGCAATATGAGAAATGTGTAATCTTGATTCTCGAAAAAATAAAATAAAAACAATCAACAGAAAACAATACCAATGCACAAAACAAGTTGTTGTTTTCTATGGAAATGCACTGATTGATGAATGAATCATGAAATTTCTTACTGCGACCAAAGATCGGATTTCAGGGTGACATGTGATATTAATTAATTAACAAAAAGAAATGTATAATCACAAAGTATGGTCTCAATGAAAATAACATATACCTACAAATGACAAATTGATTTCTTTCTTTTCTGGAAAATTGATTTGATAAGGAGCAATTTTCTTAATTTGCGTGAAGTGCTGTAAATTGTGTAATGGCTGCTTTTCAATAACATTAATTCAAATAGGAGTTTATTGTGCATCATAGCGCTTCATCCGCGAACCATGAAAACATGCTATTCCCACCGCCCGGCCGTGCACTTTTTACTACTAGTACTTCCAGACATCGCGTGATCTCTTACATCACCATTACAGTGGATTCTAGTTGCATATTCATGTACTCGTTTTTCCAGCTTTTCGCTATTATTTGGATCATGGGTGTTTACAAGCAACCCTCGCCGTATTCTGTTCGGCAGGACATCAAATCTTCTACCAATTATTATGCATTCAATTTAGATATTATTGCATACAATTTGCTAATTGCATGCACTTATGGAATAAATTTCAAAATGTACTAATAGGTACTAATAATCACAATGCTCTCAAAGGGAAAATAAAATCGGATAATAACAAAAGAGGATGTCATTTCATAAGTTTTTCAGTCATGCAATGAAATTTCATTAAAAACGAAAACGGATCAAGGATATTAAATGTTATGTTTTGAAATGAGGTTAATGGGTTTTTTTTAATAATCCTTTATCTAGAATGAAATATAGTAAAAAAATATCCCGAAAGTTCTTTTATTTTTTAACAACTTTAATTCATAAATCAAATTATGCAAATGCATTGTGTGTCAAGAAATTGCTTAATATCAAAAAACATGCCGGAAAAAATGTAACTACAGTCAGAGTTTGTTTGCCCTGAATGACATTAAAAGATCGTCTTTGCTGTGATTTATAACTTCGGCCACCGCCCCAAAAAATAAAAGATGTACCAATATCAATCCAGTAACATCAATTAATTATCTTACGACAAAATCTGCTCTTTCAAAAGGTTAAATTACTTATATTTTTGGTTTTGTACTCAAAATTTCAATGTCAAAACAAAATACGACGAATGACGGAATTTTACTAAAACAAGATGATTTAAAACCTACTGTCATTTAACGGCTTCTGCAATAAGAGAGAATCAGGAAAGATAAAATAAATAGTAGATATTGTTATAAGTTATAACATTTAGATTCATCATTTGAGTTATGATAAAGTGGGCTTGAATGATTTATTTTCCATTTCGTTTTGCATTTAATACCAATGATATTCATTTCCCTGTTTAAGGTTCAAGGTCATCGTGAGAAAATATTGTTTTAGGACTTTCACCAAAATTAACATAATTCTTGTTTACAAATAATTTGCATTCTCTGCTCAGAAAATAAAATACAAACTGTTAATATTTAAATTTAACGTAAAGTTTTTGATATTCTAAAAACAATCTTGTTCCAGAAAAATATTACAATAATATATTCTTTTCTAAAAATAGCTGAAACTAAAAAGCACCGATTGACCTCATCTGATTGTGTTCATCGAAATGCGATTGATTAAAGAAATAGTAAAGAAAATGGATAAAATATGGAAAGTCTGCCTTCACTACGTGCCAATTAAAATCGTTCGGGATCGTTCCAATCCGATTAACCGAATTCCAAGCAGATGTTTCTTTATTATTGTTGTTTTTTTAAATACAACGCACAATTCATTCTAGCAAGAGTGAAATTTTCGAAATTTTCCGAAGATGAGTTTCCGTAATTAACAGATTCACAACCGCCTTTCTTGGACCTTCGTCACAGTTCAATCGTCGTTGCTTTTTTTTCATATTTGGGTCAACGTTTCCATTTAAGATAAATAAATTTGTCCGGTAGCAATATGTCAAAACTATTGCCTTAAATATTCAATAAAACAAGAAACCACTTTTAATTTGAATAAAAAAAGAGGTAAGATGGGTTACACGGTCAGTTTGGAACTTCCGAGACAAAATCACATCCGCTATTAATTTGGAGGAAGTGATGGACGAAACACACTTTTTTAAATGCTTTTCATTTGTGAGACATTTTTGAAAAGCCTCTGAGTAAAATTCAACTAATTCTGGCATTTGTTCATCTCGAGTCTTGGAGGCGGCTTCCTTCATAATTTCCTTGTGTCCGTTGCGTGAGGAAAGTAATTATAATGCAAATTAGTTGCAAGATGCGTCTGAATATTGTGCAAATTGATTTGGAGTTTTTGAGATTTCATTCAGTTGAGTTGCGTGATGAATACAATACAAATACAAATTGATACAATACAAATTGAATAGATTAATAGCGTTGACTTAGCGTTGCTTCTTTATTGGACTACCGTCTTTTAATGAGGTTTTTTCTGTCTGGATGTTTTGATGTAATAATGAATTGGTTAATGCTCATTCGACATTATTACACTCTCTCTTGAATAGTTATAAAAGAAAACAAAATTTTCAGAGTAACCTTGGCAATGAGGAATAATAAAGTAGCCTTGCCCCAAACCTAGTACGAGTGAGGAAAGTTAACAAAGGTCCTTACATTTTGGTGTTTGTGGGGGTTGACGGCGGGGGCTGCTTTCTCTTACTTTCTTATGTATAATTTGCGTGTTAAATTCTATGAATACAGATCCCTGGCAAAAAGGTTTTAATGGTTTTTCACCCTTTCACACCAATAAATGATTGTAACGTATACAATTTGTGCGGATTTCCTTACAAAGCGAAACAATTGTCATTATTGAAAGAATATTGATACAATAATAAAATTTTTATATACAATATACCTACATAATACATATAGAGGTACTACCAAACCTCCTTCATATCTCTTTAATTTCTAGAGCAAATAATGTAAGGAATAGTGTTCTTTAAAAGCCCAAAAAATATGTGTTCTGCTGGTTTTCAGTTCGGAAAAAATAACTAAAAATGAAAAGTTTGAAATGAAAGTGGTATAAGTCCAATTATTCAAGAACTGAGATATTTAAGGGTTTACGTTTGAATTGATTTAAAAATATTGGCACACATTAATCGATTCAGAGGATGTTTTAACACTATAAACCGGATACATTTTATTATCATATAATATAATTATTAAACTTATTAAAAAAAACATTTTTTTAGCTCTAAAAATGGATCTAACTTATGGACTTATACTTTCAATAAAAACATACTATAAAAAATAAAAACAAGGGTTAGGTTTAAGTCCATATTTTTGTAGACATTGCACTTTACTGGAATGGATTTTTTAATGTAAAAATAATAATTAAAATGATGACATGTAAATACACGAATAATCACGTTTATTAAGTAAAAATCGAGTTATATGTCGTGATGTTTTATACAGTGGTTGAGTGGCAACAAATTTCGTTTAAATAGTGAGATGTTTGGCCTTTGGATAGTCCTTGTTTTTCGAATAAAAAAATTAGTTCGAATGAATCGTTTTCTTCCATACAAGTTTTGTAAACAAATTTGTGCGGTTCATTCCTTTTAAACCTCATCCAGCATATTTTCAGCCATTGTATAATTTCTTCGTCCTTATTTTGTTCCTGTTGGATCTCTTCTAGAGATTTCGTTGAGACAAAATTTTCTCGTTTAATTTCATACAAAATGATTAAGCTATTTTTTTTCCGGCAAGCCTTTATATTGTATTATAATAGTCTCGAGCAGTACATAATTTTGATCCTTTTTCTTTATTTCTTTGATCCTTTTTCTATTTTCTTTATTTTCTTTTTTCATTCTTGATTTGATATGATATCATTGATTTTTAATGTTACAAAATCTTTTCTGTGGAACAATTTCAAGATATTCTTATCTACTAACATAAAACAGTTTCCTTCGTAGCCACTTACAAAGAAGAAATATTATACATTTGTATCATTGAATTGTGAAACACATTGTGATGAAGAAATATTTCAATCAAAACAGCGATAAATTGCATTTTTCAAATAACATTTCAATTTTAGAATAAAACCTCTTCACAATTGTTCCCCCGTCCCAACGATGTTTTTATCTCAACTAGCTGTGATTAAATCTCATTTACACCTGTTAATTTCAAGTGGACTCAACATTCACTTGAAAAGATTTAACTCCACAACAACACACCTGATTTCGGTTAAATGCTCTGGACGCACCTAGAAATTTCCCAACCTTTGCTTATCACCAATAAAATTGTTTTCTGGATTAGCAAAATGGCTCCAAATGAACACCGCTTAATTTATTGAGATTGGACCTAGCGAACAACTACTGTGCGAGTGCTCGGCTGAAGTAAACTAATAGATTTCGTTATCGGTAATTAGCAGCCGCGATACGTAATCGGCGATTCTCATCTGCGGCAATTACGAACTGATTAGAGACACCAGCACTCACCAGGGCGTTGTGGGCCTTCGGCTGCGACAGCCTCTTCAGTTGCAATTTCTCAACTCCAAGTGAATTGTCCTGATTTCGGCTACAAGTTCGGGGCGTGTAATATGAATTTAATTGCAGGTGAATAAGTATTTCGGTTAAAAGTAAATATTTGGTGCGATTTATGATTGTTTTCTTTCTCCATTTTTACAGCCGCGGGTTTTCTGTAAAAATTTAAGTCAAGTGAAAATAATGAAATTAATCTTACTTTTACATATGTCGAACAAGATCTACAACAATTATAAAATATTAATGGTGGTCAATTCCAATGATATTGTTAAAATGGGAAACTGCATTTTCGAAAATTGGAAAGATCGTTTCTCACTGTATTCGAATCAGGGTCAATATGAAGTGGTCTAAATATAAGTAATTGGCCGCTCGAACATTTCAAACAAAAAAATTCATATTCTCTCTATTTTTTCTATTATAATATGTATAAGAACACTTTATAAAAATTCTATCCAAAACCGTTTAAGTGCCGCGAGCATTTTTGTTTTTCTAGTCACGCTGATTTCTGTGTTTGCAACCTTTAACCTTAATGGACATATTTCAGAAACTATTTATCCAAAAAGTTTGAAAAGGTTGATTGGGGCGTAGTAGATTCTGTATGCTGAAGGACTAAATGGCTGTGGTTATTTTGGGTTTTATTGCTTTAAATCACAAGTTCAACTGTTCAAGTGTTTAAAATTAACTAATTTGTCCAGGTATTTATAGAGTAATTTATTGAATAGTTCCAGACCTGAGCCTAAATTAATTACGAAATTGCTGTTCCTGAATTCGTTAATTGCCGTGAAATACCAAAATCTTGTTTATGCTAAAAATTTAAATTTGATTGCATTCAATTAAACTTATATTATGAATTTTTGAATTGCAGGACTTGAAAAATTCGTAGGACTGTCCGATATCCGAGATGGACGAAATGTTTGGCGCTTTTTGTGTGCAGAACTTGTGGGAACATTCTTCCTTGTTGCAGTTGGCGTGGGCAGCACTGTGGGTGGCTTTGACGACGGTTACAAGCCAACCATTGTTCAAATAGCCCTCACATTCGGACTGGTCGTCGCTACTCTGGCACAGGTACTGATGCACATACATATTCTTCTATTGAAGCGTAGTAATATAAAATTAGAAAGGATAATTCTGCGTAAAAACAAACACGCGATCTCTTGTAAAACCTCTGAAACTTTATTACCTCATGCACTTTCTGCTGGTAATCATGATAGAACGAGAATAATGGCATTTCAAGGCAGTTAGATGTAAAAAAAAGTATTATTTTGAAGGTATTCGACATTTATGATTGTAACTTGTAAGTACTAGACATAATGGCAGAGTGCAAGCGAAAACAATGAATGATGTCGTCGGCGTCGTCGTCGTCGTCTTTAGGAGCCAAGTACTCGAGCTCAAAAGTCGCCTTCATATTGAACAGCATTTGGGAGAGGCGCACTACAAAAGGAAGGATATTTTATTTGAAATTTTCCAGACGATATTATAATTATTCTTTAGATGACCTAGAAACGATTTTTGAGTACATATATCTTGTGACTGAACAAGTGTACAATGATTTTCTTACTCGAAACAAAGTCTAGTTGTTTGCCAGAGATCAAAATGGATCAGCAGTACCAGAAGGCGAAACTCTTGAATTAAGTGAACATTTTGATTGAGTAGGTACACTTCACTATAGCAGTGATCGACTGATCGACGTACATATAACGTTAATTAATTTTGAAGTGATCGTAATGAACGTGAACCTTACCTTGCTGATTGTCTCGGTGTGGTTTGAATCGGTGTAACACAAAATGCTATCACCAAAGATCATCTAGTTTCTGCAAAGCCATCCTTTCCCTGACCTTAATATTGCACATTGGCATAAACTTCACCTTACCCAGATCGCATTCCGACGCATACCGATCAAATTTTAATGCACATGCAAGGAGACGCGCGTTAGCTCGATCTCTGCAGGCGTTGATCGCGGTGGAAAAGTCAACGGCGCGGTCCGAATGAAGAAAGTAGCCATGAAGATCAACATTTATACTTGGTTGGCTATCTTCTAAGGCCTCTGAGGTTAGGCACAGCACTTACTCAGTGGCTTGTCCGTAAAGAGGCGGGGGACATCTATTTACCAGCGAAGGAGAAAATTGTGCACAGACTGCACAGGCTAATATTTGCAAGTTTGCAACAAACTTAACCGGTCTTGAAGCGAAGATGTGTAGAAGGAGATATCCACAGGAAAATTCAAGGTTACTCGCATTTAGGTTATGTAATATCTCGTTCGATCTCAATGGGTCATAAGAATCGCTCATAAAGAGTCGGCATCGCTTATATGTTGTATACCATATCGCTATTCAGCTCCCAACAGTGATCTATAGAGTGATTATATTTTTAAAAAAGTTTTTTAACAATGCTCAGCCGTGCAAAGTCAATCGAGTTCAACTCAAAAGTTGTCGAACTTTTTGTAGTTCAACAGGTACCGCATCTTGGCTGCACTGTCGTTGTGCTATGGCTCGGATATGTCTACTTATGAAGCACTGGCACAAGTGGCAGAAATGAATGTTGCTTTTCGTTCCCTGGGGCTATATCAATTTTGGAATGCATAAGATCTAATCCCACTGGCACGCACTTTCTACAGTTTATTTCGTGTGGGGCATAACCTAAGCTATGGGTATTGTTTGTAATATTGGACAATACATTTATTATCCAAATTATCTGCGTAACCTTTGCAATCAGATAACATTCATTTAAATCAGTTCATAAGCTTAACACTGTAGGGTATTATTTAATGTTCACCTTATAAGCATAATGAATTGGGTAAAAACACAACAGCAAAAATTAAGAAAATTAATAAAAAAAACTACAGCGACTGCTTATACTCGAGTACCAACTTCATAGAAGGTTAGATCTAGGCCTTTTCAACCGTTTAATCAATGCAGACAGGCTAAAGTTTATCACTGGCATCACCGCAGGGTATGTGCAAAATGCGGCCGCTATGACTCAAATCGGACCCAGTGATTGGCCGCTATTAGAGCAGCAATAAAGTAAAGAAGTCAAACACCCGAGGATCTTAAGAAGCACAAGTGGGGTCTGCTTATTATTTAACACGGTCCCAACTAAATGCTAGCATTAGACGGACACTAAAAAACCATTGAGCCTTGCGTATGAGAAAGCATATTAGCCGGAGACACACTTCACACGCAGCGATTAAAGTGGGCTTTGGACTCCAATCCAAATTGCCATCGAGCGTAAATGCGTTGCTGCAGGCGATTTGGTAGCCTAGTTTTAATAAAAACGTCCGGTAAACTTGCCACGCTTAATTTAAGCACTCCACAAAAGGCATTTATCGTTCAGTAATTTTGTTTTTCATATGTGATATTTCCAAGAATACCGATGATACTAATGTTGATCGCAATTTGGAAGAAGACTGAGATTGCACAGAGTTCAATGTTACTAAATTATTTGTTGTGTATTTTTTTACATAAATAACTTCAATTGGTTTTGGAAAATGAATACGAACTGCGAACAAGGATTTAAATTTATATACAGTGGAGAAGAAGGATTTGTCGGAATCTTGCAGAAAAGTAAGATAGGGTATATTAGTTTTGAGCAGAGGCTTGCAACGCCAAGAAATAGTGGTGATAGAGAAAAGAGAAACTATATATTCATGCTTGGGAACTGAAAAGAAACCGATTTTTGCATGTCAATCTTGTCTGTCTGTCCATACGATTATTCCAGAACACTTGTAGTTAGAGGATGGGGAATTGAAATTGGTTGCAATAATCTTTCATTAAAATTGTAAGGACAAGTTCGAAGATGAGCAAAATCGGGTAACTCCTTTTTTGTAGTGACATATAAGTGTGAATCGTTTTTAAAATTAAATTTTACTTTTCAATATGTAATTTAGAACGACTTTTTTTACGGGGAGAAAACGGTTATTGCACGGATTCTTACACGTTTTGTTAGCAAACGTTGCTTCCGTGTTAAAACTGGGCTGTTTTACATCTAGGATATTTCATAATTGGCCTCAAACCAATAATTTTGGTACTATAGCTATAAATCTATAATTGATGAGGCGGAGTGGAAAACATGTTCAAGTACAGAATTACATAAAAGAAACAGATTCAAAAGTTAATAGTTATATTTGAAAGTGAAATCTGTTTCTGAACAAACAAATATAAGATCCACATATCTATGACAAAGATGTAAAAAAATGCAAATTTATTTTCAAAATTTCTTTTTCAATTATCTATCATGAACAAATTATTATTTTTTACTAGTTTTCAATTAATTTTATTGTTTTTCCAGGCATTCGGACACATCAGTGGATGTCACATAAACCCTGCAGTTACAGTAGGATTCCTAGCAGTGGCTGATATGAGTCTTCTAAAAGGAGCAATGTACATCGCTGTTCAATGTGTTGGTGCTATTGCGGGTGCTGCCGTCATAAAGGTAATTGAACGAGTGATGAGTCGAAACGATCATTAAGCGAAATCCACAACAATTCCCACGTCCAAGAAGCCATTCGGTGCGGTAATTACAGACGCACAAAAAATATAATTATTATTTGATAAAAAAGCAAACCAAAAAACAAAAACATGTCAAGAGTCAAAACATGTCTACGCAGTCGAAAAGTTAAAATAGAATTAATTGAAGTCACAAGATCCGAACGGCAAACAGTAAAATTGTGCTGGAGATCGTTTTAATAAAGAACCGATCATCACTTGCCGTCGCAATGAGTTAAAACTATCTTCACTTGTACTTTCTTCAGTAATCTCAAGTGCACACGTAATTTGCAAGTTAGACTATCGTTCCGTGCGTCGGTTATGTTTTTGACCCAATTGCACATGGAATGAACGTATCAATAATTACGAGAAGACACACACAGATCATTAAGCAGTGATGGATGGTACTTGCCTTGCATTCTGGTGCTTAAATCATTGCTGATTTTATTCGAAGGTACTATTTTAATTACCAGTTTTTGCAGCCGGTATTTTATAATTATGTGTGTAGGTACACTTGATTTGTATACAATTCAATTACAATTTTATATATATTTAATTACATATTTGAGGAATGCGAATATGCAATCAAAGATCTTTTATGACATTTCGATTTGAAGAAAACTTTTTCTAAACTCTAATTTTCGTGATTTATATTTTTAAATAAAAAAAATATCGTATTTTTTCTCAGGCCATTGTACCAACTGAAATGGGAGAAGATTTGGGAGTTACAAAAGTGTATTCTGGAATAACAGAAGGTCAAGGTTTCGGTGTGGAAACATTAATTACATTTATTTTCGTATTGGTTGTAAAAGGTGTATCAGATCCTCGACGAGGAGATATAAAGGGATCAGCTCCTCTTGCAGTTGGTCTCGCTATAACAGCTGGACATCTTGCTGCGGTAAGCCATTTTGAATTTGTGCCGAAATTAGGTTGATAAAAATCCTCTATTGAAATAGATCAAATTTACTGGTGCAAGCATGAATCCAGCACGATCTTTTGGTCCAGCTGTGATCCAAAATTCGTGGGCAGGACATTGGGTAATTATTATTATTTATTAAATATTATATATTATTGAATTTATTATTAATATACTAAATGCAAATACTTTTTTTTAATTTTTTCATAGGTGTACTGGGCAGGTCCGATGTTTGGAGGTCTCCTAGCTGGTTTAGCCTATCGATTGCTCTTCAAAGTTCGAAAGGGGGATGAGGAGACTGCATCATATGACTTTTGAACTCCCTTTCCCCCCATAATTGTTAAGAGTGTATATTCGCTTCATCGCGCAGCTCAACTCGTGCTGCTGTGCCTATTGGTTATATTGGCTAAGTGTGCTTTAGCTAGATGTGCACCAAATATCCTCCACATTCGTTTGAAGTAAATACATAGTTTTCTATGAAAATTCATCTTTTGTCGAATTATTTCCTGCAATTGTCTAGCAACTCAGATTAAAATCCAAAATGAAAAAAAAAACAAAGCTGGCAAATTATGGAAATAGAAAACAAAAATTCTCGGTTTAAATTAACGATTAACACGTTTTCTTAGTATATTTAAGACATACATCACTGTATTTTAAGTTAAATAAAAACATTTATAATGTTTTCGACGAGTTTCTATTATATTTTTCTTTGAAAATTCTTCCCAAGATCGTTCTATGTTTAAGCATCGAGTGTAAAAATAGAAAACCGGCGATATTTGTTCTCTGATCAAGAAATAGAATTCAGTTGCTCCGGTTTTCTGTTAACGTGCAGTGCATTCTATAAAAATGAATTTAATTGAGAAGACCGGATTTTTTCCGGAATATTATCTTAACATCAAAAATGTCTGCTCTGATTTGGAAATGGATAATTTCGGAAAATTAATGTCTGATTTAGATCGAATCCGATTTATGTTCGATTTAAACGCAGTACAGCTTAATGCTGTGAAAATTGAAAGAGAACTTTGTGGGAAAAACGCAGAAATTGCAGCAGACCTTAAAGAAAAAGGAAATCAGGCGTTTAAAAATAAGAAGTGGTTGGATGCCCTTATAATATACAACAAAAGTTATCTAGTGATGCCTCACGATAATCGTAAGTTGGGAAAATTTTTGACTTGTTCGCTGAAACCACGGAGTAAACAATCGCTAGAAGGAGATATCGAAACATGAATCACATGGCTGTGACGTCACTGTGGCAACGCGTTAGCGTGCACTTTTTAAAATATGATACCTCAGGCAATATTGAATTAAAACTGAGACTTGTTTTACTTACACATACTCGTAGATTCACAACCAACTAAATTTTATAGTTTTGAACTAATATTACCACAAAATGCATAGTACACATATGTTCACTATAACTACAACGTGCAGAGAAAACCATCATATTAGTTCAAATTAAACCAACTGACAATGTTGTATGTTAATTTATTTTACATTTACTTGATTGATTTTGGTTTTTCTTGTTTACCTTAATTTTTCGGTCTGATTTTATCTATGAAGAGATTTGAACAAATCCTTGCATTTTTCATGTTCACCGAGTTATCACAAACAGAAATTGGTTTTTTCCTCATTTTTTTTTTTTGTTTTTGGAAACACGAAATTTTTTATCACTCTTTTCTAGTTTTTTTGTTTTGAATAGTTTCTTTAACTCTTTGCACTGCATTTCACTGCATTGTGTAACGTTCTTAAATTTTACAACACAGATTTCTTCATTGTTTCCCATACTTAATGCTTACACTTCTGCCACAGGGACGTCACTTTTGCAGAAACATGGCGGAGTCTCTTTTTACATCGATCTTTCATCTAGATATTCTTTACTCCGTGGCTGAAACGTTTAAACAAAAACCTTTCTTCATATTTTAGCTGCAGATATTGCGATTATTTTGGCGAATCGATCAGCTGCTCTGTTTTACTTGGAAAAATTTGATGAAGCCTTATTAGATATATCCAGATCAATTGAAAAGGGTTATCCAGAGAGCAACGTCTACAAACTCTACGAGCGTCAAGCGAAATGTTTTTTGGCAAAAAAGAATCTACCAGAGGCTTTTGAATCTTTCAAGTAAATTTTCTTTTACAGCAAATATAAATTAAAATCGTATTTATCTTCATTTCCTTTAGACGAACAATACAAGCTTTAGATAACTCTAAACTACCTCTTGATAAAAGGAGTAAGATTGAAAGGGATGCAATGATAATGATAAAGATGCTAGAAAAGGATCCACAAATTAAAAAGGCTTCTTCAACTAAAACTGTTTCTAAAAAACATAGTCCATATTACAACAAAGCTATGGCATTTGATTACAGTGACGAGGAGGGTAGATTCGCAAAGGCGGTAAAGGACATTGAAGTTGGAGAGGAACTTCTTATAGAGCAGCCAAATGTGTCCGTTCTGCTGAACAAATATTCCAAAACTCATTGTCACACATGTTTTTTAAGGTAAGTTGTTGCAATAAATTGATTTAATTTAAATTATCATTTATATTTGTAGAACAACAACTCCATTGGCATGTCCTCGATGTCCTGACGTGGTATTTTGTTCCGAATTATGCTTCAAGGCTGCTATGAACACCTCTCATAAATACGAATGCGGAATTTTGCCAATAATTTGGCGTTCAGGGATCTCAATAAATTGTCATATGGCTCTAAGGATCATAACCAGCAAGTCTGTGAATTATTTTCAGAAAATAAAAGAGAGTTTAAGCATTAATATGACTTCGGATGAACTGCAAAAGTAGGTCCCACATTATTCGCTCATTTGAACTAATTGTATGGGAATACTATACAGGTTGCCGACTGATGACTACAGACGAGTCTATGGCCTGTTGAGGCATGAAGACAAACGTAGTACATCCAGTTACTTTCAGTACGCTTTAATGGCTCACTTCCTCACATCATGTCTCAAGGAAACGAACTATTTCGGTGCTACTTCCGACGTCGACGTAGTCAATATGATCGGCAGTCTGGTCTTAAGGAATCTTCAATTTCTTCAATTCAATTCACATGAAATTTTTGAGTTGCATAAATCAGGACAATCGGGAGAAGCGCAAAAAACAGTTTTCATAGGAGCTGGCGTTTACCCCACTTTGGCTATGTTCAATCATTCCTGCGATCCTGGAATCACAAAGTAAACATAACATAACCCCAAAGAATTGACTCAAATATACGTGTATTTTCTTTTTTTTTTGCAGATATTTCCAGGGAAATACAGTACACGCGCATGCAGTCAAGCCCATAATAGCGGGAAGCGTCATAGCAGAGAACTATGGTCCGCTGTATACACAGGACCCCAAGAATGATCGCCAACAGAAACTCAAGGATCTATACAACTTCGATTGCAAGTGTGAGGCGTGTTTCAATGATTGGCCCCGTTTCGATGAAATGGACAATTCCGTTGTTCGATTTCGATGCGATGGAGACACAAAATGCGACAACATCATCCAAATCTCCTCTAACTGCAACGAATTTATGATTACGTGTGTCGCTTGTGGTCACGTTAACAACATTTTGAAAGGATTAAAGATTATGCAGGTATAAATAACAATTTATTTTTTTAGGAAAGATGATTTTTGTTTGCCTTTGATTTATATAAATAGGATACGGAAATGATTACAAAAACTGCAAAACGACTTTACAATGCTGGGGAAATCAAAAAAGCACTGGACAAATATCTGGATTTGCTAAAAATTATGCATGAAGTTCTTGCTCCACCGTTCTCAGATTATTGTCAATGCCAGCAAAATATTAAGGACTGTTTTTTGCATTTTGGTAATGTTTATTTATTATCATGATAGCGATATAAGTTCAGACAAAAACAAAATATGTGTAGCAAGCAATATTTTTCAAATTAAATTGTTTCTAATTCATCTATATTAAATTCGCGAAAATTTGCTTGTTTATTGGTTTATTTTTGCTGTTAAAGCAAATCTTTCGACGGCTAATCAACCCACTTCTCCTCCTCCAATCGAGCTAAAACTTTACAAATAGGCTCATTGGCGATGACAATACATTCTATCAAAGATTTATCCCGTTTTCACAGAAGGAACGGATAAAATCAGTAATAATAATGAAAAAAAGACAGCGTTTTGCACTGCGCATAAAAAAAATTATCGTAAAACCAAGTCATCTTTTCATTTTTTTTTAATCAATTTTAATTGTCACCATTTTGAAAATACCTACTCTGTAGATGAATTGTAGTAAAAAGCACTGTTCTTACGGGTTGGTTTTTTTACCTAGTCGTTATACCCTAGATATTAGAATATTAGTTTTGTGCGAACGTTTGCAACGCCAAGATATAAATGTGATGGGGAAAAAAGAATTATATATTCATGATTGGGAAGTGAAAAGAAACCGCTTTATGAATGTCCATCTGTCCGTCTGCCTGTTTGTCTGTCTGTCTGTACAGACGATAACTCGAGAACGCTTGTAGCTAGAGACTTCAAATTTGGTACAATATGATACTTCGTTAAGATGGTACGGCCAAGTTCGAAAATGAACAAATTCGGGCAACTTCTTAGTGTTGCCATATAAGCCTGAACCGTTTTTATACAAAAATGATGATTTTTTTACTGAATATTTACATTTTGAATATTAGTTGTTAATTGATGTCATTTTATCACATTTTTACAAAATTTATATTAAAATCTTTGTTATCACATTTATCAGGTTTTTACACTTCACTTTTACAGGAGTTTTACTTGACAAGTTTGACACCAGAAATCGGTGACTTAAGCTCCATCTCTTAGTGAAAGCATTCAAGAAATCAAGTCACTTTTGCCTTCATAATCATTTCAAGATTTTGTTTGTGAAATCGCAGGAAGTGGATGATGTTTTAACTACCTTGTTTTATTTTGAATTGAATTGTTTTTGGAGCTATTTTGATTTGAATGTAGTGGAGTAATTATTATATTTTGAGCAACATCAGCAGATTGAGTTCATCAGTAGTACCAACTTAATGTATACTTAATTTGGATTTTGGCGTTGGCCAGTTCGTCTTCTTCAAGTTCTTCAGTCTCTTTTGCTTTCACTCCTCGTTGTGAGTGGACGTGTACAAATTAAATTGGAGCAAACACGTGCACTCAGTTTTCTTCAACTTCTTTAATCCCAAGTAAGTTTAATTGAAATTGTTCTTGTTAATGGTAGTAATCAATAATATGATGAACAGTTACCGCCCCAGTCCGAAATACTATGTGGATTGGTTATCTATTCTGAATTGTTGATTAAATTCATAAAACACATTTTTAAAATAACCCTCAGATACTCTAAATATATTTTTCCTTTTAGAATGGGTCAAGCAAGTGTGGACATAACCTGAAATAATGAAGTTGCCATGTGAGTATTTTTTCGTGTTGAAGTGAATTTGATATACCTTGATGATAATTTACGACAAGCATATAGCTGAATTCCTGTGGATAAACTTTACCTGAAGCTTATTGTAATCATTTCACCTGAAAACTTTCAATTTTTTAAATTAATAGGAATTTCTTTCATATTTCAGGAATGGAACTGATCCTCTGAGTTCTGACCAAACGAATTTATGAGAAAATGCTCAGCAGTGAAACCTTGGGATTCTGCAGCTTCCAAGAGGTAAATAACTAAACATTTACACCTAACTCTTGTAGAACTTATATGATGATTGATTTGTTCAGTTATCCCTGTCATAAAAAAGAGTTGATGAGATTTTTGACCCTGAATTTGCTAATTTATCATAATTTCCTATTTCGTGGTTCTAGTCTAACCAGCGTTCTTTTTCATTTTAGAATACCAGGAAATGGGGCCTCTGAGAACAGCAACGGACTGAAGCAAGTGCCAGTGAAATTTTGTAAGAGCAAGGAACATACATTATGTTACAACAAATAAAATAAAGCATTTTGAAAGTACTTTTGTGTTAACATTTGGCTGACGAATTTTCTTTGTGTGTAAGGTTTCGAGGTGTTTGTAATAGAAGAATTAACGTCATTTGGGCTTCCACTTGACCCAGTTTCATCAAGGTACAATATTTTATACGCATTTGATTTTTTCCACTGTTGAGCCACAAAAACTTAAAGCGATCTGTTGTTGGCGCATTCTTATATTTATTCTGAAATCTCCGACGTCGGGAGTCATCCCAAACTTCTCCAGTCAAATATTCATTCTGGCTTGTAATGAAGGAACCCTATAGTGGGTTTCACTATATTATATTCAATATATTTATGATCAAGTTAAAACAATAATGTGAATCGACTAAAGTCTCCCCGCTTTTCCCTCACGATCTTAGTAAAACAAAAGTAGAAATTGGAAATTCATTCACTCGTTGAACTAACAAAATGACTCGCTTTATTCAATTTAAAGTAAGTTTAAGTTTATTCAATTTCCATAAATTGATCAGCATTGGTTAAAATAGCTAAGTGTATTTTGCTGTTTTCTTCAACGATA
This sequence comes from Leptogaster cylindrica, assembly GCA_963082835.1. NCBI lineage: Eukaryota > Metazoa > Arthropoda > Insecta > Diptera > Asilidae > Leptogaster > Leptogaster cylindrica. The sequence goes on along the minus strand of OY720106.1, from coordinate 21,735,628 downwards.
AAATTCGGTCCTACGAGGCAATTCTTTAGAATGGATCCACGTTTCACCACAGCCTTGTTGCAAATAATCGAATTTTCTATTCTGCTTCTAAAATAAAAAATATGAGAATAGTTTTACGCAAATTACAGAATTTTACCCTTCTTCAATAACCGCGTGGGCCATCACGACGCTATTTAAAATTACTGTTTTCTCATGAATAGTGCAGTACGGTCCAAAGGTGCTGCCTGTTAGAGACGTCTTCTCTGAAAGTTTAGCATTATCTGCCACAGCAATGTCTTTCGTTTGGGTGCTGTTGACGACGGCGTTTGGTGAAATCAAGGGATATGCAGTGGCACCGAAAATCTCTGCCCACATTGATGGTAGCTGAGACACATTTACTAGAAAGTTTTGATCAATTATCCAACCATTTTTATTACTTTTTGATTCATGGCAAAGTACGCCGCTGTTGTATTCAGGCGATAACCAAAGGACTCCTTCCCGATTTCAACGGCATAGCATCGAATCACGCCACCATTGTAAGAATCTCCAAACCTAGAATCACTGTATAGCGATGCGTTAATAACCTGTTGGTCCTGGGAACAGTGCGGTACAAACTAGAGAGGAAAATTGTAAAATTGCAAATTGAAATAACATTTCCTTGAACTCACAAAGAAAATATCATTTTCCTGTTTAATTTTTACTGCGAACTCACTGGCCTGGTCCATTGCAGGCTGACTGTCCTTGGACATTTGTTTCTTCACAATGTAGGGAAGAAATTCGCCTTTCAATGTTGAAATATTATCTTTCTGAAATATACTCAGCAAATAAGTTAATCCTTTTATAAATATCGGAAATGTTACTTTTGTGAGAAAGTCCAGAATCCATTTTCTCATTATATAGATGTGCGAGTCTACCAAGCGGCTGTACATATCGATTTTGCCATTTGTTCTCATTAAGTGTCCACTCACGAGGACCTCTTCTTCAAAATCAGTAATGGATCCCACAAAAACCAGGCGATTCGTGTCAGGATCCAGTCCAATCAAATCCCTTTCAGGCTTATACTTCGCCTTGGGTCCAGGTGCTGTGACATCACCGCCTAAATCTTTGCTAAACATTAGCGCACACAGCGATGCATTGTGCTGACGAAATTTATTAATTAGAGGAAACAGAGAAACATTTGTCACCACATCACACGAAATCACCAGAAAATCGCTCTTAATTCTGTTTAAAACAGTAAATTACTTATTAGCCAAGTGAAGGGAAATAGTGGACTTACTTATCGTAAATATATCTGAGGCTATCCGCAGTCCCAAGATCGGTGTCTGCTTGAATTGTCGCATAATCAATCTTCATTTTTAGAGGAGTTTTATCAAGTGTTTGCTGTATTTCAAGTTTTTGTGTTTCCAGAACCACAACAATAGCTTCTGAAATTTCCAATATTTTACATTAATATGTATAAAATTCGTGGAAATATAACTAAACCTTGAAATCCATGTTGCTGGAGCAATTGAAGTGGATAAAAGAGCAAAGGAAAAGGTCCGACCGGCAATAAACATTTGGGATTATCACCAACTAAATCTGTCATGCGTGTACCGCGACCAGCGGCGAGTACAATCGCTTGCAGTTCTGAAATCACCATATGAATAAAATTACTTTATAATATTATGGAAAATGAAGAGCAAGAATTTCCAACCCAAAAAAAGTTTGTTTTTTGACAATTGCTTACCTCTTCCCTAAACTAGCGCCCCAAGTTTAATACGGGAAAATGTCAAAGTTCGTCATAGCTATATTTTGTTAGAACGAAAGTGGCTCCAAATTCATCATAATAAGTAATTATTAATTTTTATATTTTTTTAAATGAGAAACTGGCTGATTAGAACGAATTAAAACAAATCGTGTTTTACTTAAATACAGAAGTTACGGACTAACTTGACAGATTGTAGTTTCAGCTTTCTCAAATAAAGATGTCGACAGTGTAGTCTGGTAGAAGAACTATCAAATCTTATTTTAAATTTGTCAGTTTCGCGTTTCAAGCGGTTTTGTTACAATTGTAACCGAAAATGTACAATTTAAAAGTAATATCTGGCAGTAAATTAGTATTTCTGGAATCACCAGAATATGGAAGTGAAGTGTTTAAGCCCGAAGTAATAAACGGCAGGCTTCAACTCATCAATATTGTAAAAAATCGGCGATGTTGTGTAAACACTGGAAATATTGAAGCATTGGAGCCAAAAAAGAAGAAGTCAGGGATCTCAAAGTGTAAATTTAAGAAAGATAACACGGACCTGCGAAAACACTGCCCAAGCACGAGAAATGCAGTTCCCTTGAACATTCCTTCGAGCAAGTCGACTCCGGAATCATCAATTAAAGAAGAAAACCAAGCAAATGAATCCGATAATTCGATGCAATGCCCTTCTTTTGATTCGGGATATCAGTCTGAAAGGATTCGCTTCACGGACATATCAAGTATATTAGAAAATGCAAACAGTGTTCCAGATTTAACTTATATGGGGTGTATTGTAAAAAAAGTGAACTCTACTGGCAATGTTTTACAAGATGTTATTTCAAAGACTATGTCAAACTACGGTTGTCGCTGGTCGTTACCGTCTGAATCAGAAATAAAAAAGAACTCTGAAGTATTGTCGTGCAATGCATTGCAAAAGACAAGTTCATTTGACTCCGGAATTCAGAGCCAGAGTGGAACATTTGGAAGTGTATCAACTTTAGGTGTCAGCTCTTTTGAAAACACATCTAATTCACAATTCAAAGCACCCTCAAGCATTTCGATGGAATTAGTCGAGGGAGAATCCAAAAATGCTCATCATTCTACACCAAAATTTAGAAAACTTGTCAGACTACACCGCACACCTACAAAAAATACCCCGAAGAAAGTAGCTAAACTTGTCGAGTTTCCTGGATTAACACCCAAACATTCAAAAGTGCCTGCTGCGTTAAATCCGCCCACTGTGACCAAGTGGAGGAAATGTATTACCCCCAAGAAGAATTATTCTCGGAACGGCGTGGCGGTGGATTTGAAATCGAATGAAACTAAATGGATGGCGAGAATAACAAATAAATCGGAATATTTTAGAAATGCAACCATGGGAGTCCCAGCGGAGCCCATCTACGAGGTCTGGACTACTAAAGTAATAATTGACGAGAACACAATGATCAGCGCCAAAAGGTTCAAGGAACAACTCGCAAATTGCTCCGAAAGCGTTCGCGATTCATATTGTAACAGAACAAAGGACAATCTTCAGCATGGTAAACTCGCCGCCACTAATTTGATTAGGAATCCTGTTAAGAGCAAATGTTTGGCTGATAGTTTAAGGCAAGCATTTCAGAGAAAGTGTAAAACTAGGCCCGAGGCCACTGAACCCAGGTACTTGAACTTGCTGGACGACATCTCTTCGTCGACAGAACCTGCGGTGCTAAGCCAGTTGGGGTTTGAATGAAATTGAAACGTTCATCAAATTCAGGATCATACTTATTAGCAACTCTTTTCGTCATTCGAGTACTTGAAATTCAAAATTAAAATGCAGGTTCTAGTTTACATTATTTTGTAATGAATGAATTTAGAACTGTAAAGAATTTAAAAATCCTATTTCGATGGAAATATGTAATTCATTTATTCACTTACAGCAATAAATTGAGCTAATATGGAATTTCCGGTTTGTCTTTTTTTACCACTACATTGGAGAGGATCTTAACTCTTTCCGCAGCTGATTAAATCATCATCATGTTTTCGTTTCAGCAATTTCAGCAATTGGGCTTTATTTTTGTTCTGCTATAGTTAAAGTTTAGTTATATAAAAGGGCAATCCGCACAATTTCCCACAAAGCCGTTTCTAGAAGAAATTTCTTTTAGTGCTTCCAAAATCTGAGCTCATTCAGTGAACATTAAAAATATTGAATAAATTCATTTGATTTTGAATCACCAACGTAAAGCAAACAATTTTATTTATAAGGCGAGATTTTAAAAATATGATTGCAATTTCGAATTGAAAAAATACTGTAAAATCAGTTTGCCTTTAGTTCAAAAAGCACAGGGCATTTTCCATACAGTATACTTAACATATAATAAATATGTAGGTATATAAGACCAGTGGCATCCAAAATTTTATTCGCGAGTTGTACAGCTCCATCCAACTTTTGGAGATTCAAATGCCTAATGAAATGCGCCGTGTAGTCAATGAGATTCACAGAGAAAAGGAATTTAAATAAAACAAACTTCCTTCCTATGTATATATATATATATTCTATTCAATTGGCCATTGTAATATGTTTCCTTTTATATATGTACAATGTCATTTTAGTACCCATCAAATTTAATAATGTCACTTAAAATTTCATGATTTGAATTCATACAAAAAAGAAAAACAAATTAAAATGTTAACAAATGTTTAGATTTTGTATATATTCTTTAAAGAATTCTGCAAAAATTAATATATATAATATAGATAATATATATTATTCATACAAAGGTAAATATTTTAGTTTTATTTTTTTTTTTTATTTTTTGTGAATAATTAATCTTCATTTCTGAACCGATTTTTGAATGCGATACAGAATCAATTTTATGAATATCATTTTTTTTATTTTAAAAATTCAGTCAAACAAAATAAAAGACCTCTTTATTTTTATCGTTTGCACATGTTAACTAAATTGCCTACTTTAAAAATTGGAGTTAAATGTTATGTTTGCAACAATAATGCATAATGTATAACCTCTTAAAATTTACGATTAGTTTCTACAAAGTATGTAAAATGGCATTCATAATCATAAATGAGTAATATTCTAACATTCCTCGTATAATGTGTTATTAATCTTAAAAATATGTATATGTAAATTAAAGTATCATCCACCACCCAGGAACAAATAAATTGCAGTAATAATAATATAAAAAATAATTTCACAATAACTATTAAGTTCTTTTTATATAAATTTCAAGGCAATGTTTTCTTTTCCTTTTTTTAAGAGTTACTTTAATTGAGAGGATTACAACACTTTGCTGAATAAAGGCTCGTTATTTTTGTGTTCTCAAAGTCGGTTACTCGGTTCTTATATAATTCATGTGCTTCGAGCATATTATTGTTATTACTAGTGTCTTTATTGATCGTTTCCAAAACGTATTATTTTTAGTAAGAATTGCGTTTTTTAGTGCCTACGGAAAGTCTTACATGAATATTGTGGCACAATATTTTATTTTTATGTAGTTTTTGTTTCATTTATTAAATTTAAAGAAATTACAATTTTTTTATTTATTTCTTGAGCAGAAAATGTTCCATTATTTTTGATTCTTAAGTCTTAGTTTCATGTAGCCGGATTGCTCAAAATTATTGATATTAGACAAAATATTTTATAAATGTTTTGTTAGCTTATGAAAATGCAACTAAAACAATACTTAATAAATAAAAATATTGTTTAATGCATTTAATATGAACTAATTCATTTTACATTGAATATTTTTAACGTGTATTTATTCCAGCCGTTTATAATACAACATGCTGGAGAGTATTTCAATCTTTAGTTATAAAGAAACTAAAAGATTTAAAAAGATTTATTCGAATGACAAAAGTGAAAAGTAAATTTGATTTAAATAAAATTCACCAAGTGTAAATTTATTCCAGTTGATATTAAACAATTCATTTATGTTTTAACTCTTACTAAAAAAAAGTAAATGAACGGAGGTAATAAATTTTTATGATATAATCAGTCATTATTTAAGTAACAGTAGTAAAACATCTGCTAAGAAACTAAAGATTTGTGAAAAAATAATAATAAAATAAATCAATGAAATCGTTCAAAGAACTTTAGAAATATTTATTTATTAATAAAACTTTAGCGCATTTCGGCTACAACTAATAAAGGTATGTATATTATCGGTTTTCTCTTCTTAGTACACATAGTATCAATCAATCCAAGTTCAATTCCAAAAGAATAGTCCTTAATGAGCAGCTAGGGGTCGTGTTATTGTTTTTCGTTATAAATTTGTTCTTTTTTTTTTCATTTTTGTTTTTACCTAAACAATTACAGCAGCAGTGAGGGAGGAATATACCAGAAATTCTGCAGGAAAACAATTCGAAAGTAATGAATTTATATTCACAACAGAATTCCCAATATGTTCCGCTAGCAATTAAATCTAAAAATCATTATTACAAGCTCATTGTCCTTTTAAACATTGCCATTAACGGTTCCAATATACATTTTTTTGGTTTTGTTTTTCAATATTATCATCGAAAAAAAAGTATGTAGAAATAAACATGATACAAAATATATTGCAAAATTATTTCACAATTCAGTCAAAAAACATTTTAACAATTTCAAAACGAAACTTCCAACATTATTTTGTACAAGTAAATATTATTTAGTAGTACATAAAAATTGCTTTAGATCAATCCCATTAATAAAAATTTAAAAACAAAGAAAAAATGTCGCAGTCTCTTGTATGCTGTACGGGGAACTGTACAACTTTTAAGCAAAACATGAATTGTGAAATATACTTTCACTGAATTAGCTTTAGAAATTACGTATGTTTATTCTTTTACTTAAGATTTACGCTTCACATTAACTCAAAGCAATGATTGACTACAACTGATTTTTCTTACGATCATTTTGAATACAAAAACTAATGCACTTAAACATTTGGTACAGAAATAGAACATAGATAGTTTTGATAATAGTACAAAGAATTTTTTATTCCTTTTCTTTTGTGATAATTTGGAGGATAAAGTGAGACCCTAAAACGCTAGTTTTATTATCGTTATAAATTTTAAAGAGACGTTTTAGTCACATTTCAACGTCTTAGTCCCCAAGCAGAAGACATGGGAGCATTGTCATTAGTGTTAACGTTATTTGATAGCCCGAAGTCAGGGAAGTCTTCTTGGGATTGCGTATTTGGAGCATTGGCAGCAGAGTTTGATGGTCCATTGTTCTTCTTTTCCCATGGGGCACCTTGAACAACGAATCCGCTCTTATTGAATGCTTGCTCCAAAACCGAACTGAAATGGTTTGTATTTGTTGGCACATAATCAACGGCGTCCTGTAGATATTCTTCTTCCAAATTCAAGATGTGATCCTTAGCTTCGATTACGTTTTCCTCGAGACCCATTATGGTAACCTCATTTGGATTTTCATCACCAGCTTTCGCAAATTTGATATCCACTTTATAGTCTTCCATTATCTTTCGAATATTTCGACCACGTTGACCAATAATACGGGGATGAACACGTTGATCAACATCGATCACTTCCTTCACTTGATCATTGAGTTCGTTCACCATTTTCATGATTTCATCTTTAGCTGCAAGAGCGTTTGCTTCGTATCCAATTATGGTGATGGTCCTATAATCAGGGTCCTCTCGTTTGGGGAAGGATATATTAACGTTGAAGTCGGATCGCAACTTGTTGACGACCACACCACGGCGACCAATAATTTTCGGATGAAAATCAGGATCAACATCGATCTTAATTTCGAATGACCGAAGTTCACGGTCTTTTCGATCACTTTCGAGCTCTTCGACGCGCTTCTGTAAGGCTTCTTTGGCCTCAGCCACATTAATTGGAGTGCCTGTTATTTTAATAACATCCAATTTAAGTTCTGGCGGCGAGAGCTCAATGTGCACATCGTAACGGCTCATGAACTCACGAACATTGCTTCCCTTCTGTCCGATGATTGAGCGATGAAGATCGAAGGCCACATTCATTTCCTCGGTTACAGGAATGAGATTTAGTAGAGCTTGTTTCGCTGCTTGGCATTTTGCCTCGTGCCCAGTAATGCGAATGATATCGCATTGCTTCACAACATCCTCTCCACCGTTGACCATGTCTTCGGGATCGTCGTTAAAAGAACGGTCTGGGAACTTGATTTGTACATCGTATTCCGATGTAACTGCTTGAATTTTCACACCACGTGAGCCCATGATAGTGCGATGGTGTCTCTGTGGAATCACGCACTCAATAGTGACTTGTGCCTCCAGATTAGCAACATTCTCCAGAATCCTTTGCTTAGCTGCTTCAATGCAGTCTTTTGCACCCTTCAACACCACTTTATCGCTGTCGACTCCTTGACGAGGGAAGGAAATCGATACACCACCACATTCATCTGAAATCCTGTGGAGGATTTCTCCACGTTTAGCAACAAAGTGTTTGTGATATTTCGGATCCACCGATATTTCGCCCTCAGTTACTTTATCGATGTCCTTAATAATGTTCTCCAATTGATCCTTGGCAGCTTTCACTTTATCCTCCTTTCCAATGATGGTAATTATTTCCTTATCCTCATCATCTGGTCCTGGGAAGATAATTCGAGCACCAGTAGCATCCCGAATCTTCCTGATGGAAGCGCCATTCTTTCCGATAAGGAATTTGTGATGCTGCTGCTTAGCACGAACCTCAGCTGTGAAAGAAGCTTGTTGTCTTTCGTTGGCAAGCTCCAGAAGCTGAGACTTGGCCTTTTCAACATCATCCTTTGGACCACGAATAGTAACCTGAAAACGGTGAATTATTTGTCAGGATTCTACTTTTGAAAATAATTAAATTACAGAAACAATTTAGAAAACATTTTATAGTTTGAATGTAGCAAATGTATGCTCACCTTATCGCTCTTGGATTCACTTGGCGGGAACTTGATGTTAACACCTCCGCACTCCTCCATTATAGATGAAATCAATTTTCCTCCAGTACCAATGATCGAGTTGTAATATTTCGGAGGAATTTGGACATCTTCGCTTATTATATCAGATAATTCATTCTGAATTTTCTGAATGCGTTCCTTAGCTTCAAGGACGTTCTCCTTTTTACCAGTAATTACAATTACTTCATTCGTATCACCTTCAGCAGGCAAATCAATTTTCGTTTGAGTTTCATCGCGAATTTTCTTGATATTTGCGCCACCCTTTCCAATTACAAACTTGTGGAATTGTTTGAAAATGGGAACTTCAATAACATGTGATGACTCTTGAATTTCTTTGACCAATTTCATTAGGTCCTTATGACATCTATCAACTTCATCTTTGGGTCCACGTAACTTAACAATATCATTGTTCTCCATCAACGCAGGAATGGAAATTACAACTTGCCTGTAACGCTCCTTGATTTCCCTGATTTTCTCACCCTTTGCTCCTATAATGGATCGATGAAGACGACGATCAATAATAACGTCCTTTGCCTTCTCGTTTTCTAGTTTATCAATTTTTTCCTGAAGTTCCCTGTGAGCCTGAGCAACACCATCTTTTGGACCTTCAATGCGAATATTGTTCTCACCTTCCCTCTCCTCAATGTTAATCATCACTTTCAAGTCATCCTTTAATCTGTTGATGTTAGCACCAGCTTTTCCAATAATATGCTTGTAGAAATTGGGATTCACTGTCATTACAACGAAGGTGTAATTCGTTAAAAGTTCCCGGATGACGCGATCCAAGTAATTTTGAGCCTTTTCAACATTCTCTGGTGGACCTTCCAGCTTAATTCTGCCGTCATCCATACAAGACATATTGACATTAGGGTAATCTTGCTCAAACTCCTTCATGTTGGCACCCTTCTTACCAATGATGTACTTGTGAATCCAATTCGGTGCTTCCAAGAATACAGACTTCACTGAATTCGCTTTCTCATAGACGAGAGTCAGAGCATGACCGAGATTAGCTTGAGGGCCACGGAGTGTGATGGTATCGGTGTTCGAATCCGGTTGAGGTATGTCCACATACACTCCAGTCAACTGAAGGATTTCCTGAATCGTTGATCCTCGCTGTCCAATGATGTAGCGATGCTGGGTTTTGGAAACTTCAACACTAACAGTTGAGCACTTCTTCTCCATTTCCTTATAGATCGCTTCGATCTTATTTTTTGCAGCGAGAACACCTTCCTTGTCGCCAGTGATTGTAATTTCGTCCTTGTGAACACTTTGAGGTGGGACATTTATCTTAGCACCGGTTTCCTCAATCAGACGATTTAAATTCTCGCTGTACGGGCCCAAAATGAATGGATGGTAAATCCTTGGGATAGAAATTCGTTCAAAAGCCTTCTTCTGCTGTTCATCAGACATTGTACGAATTTCATGTTCAGCTTTTTCAATGCCCTCCTTAGTACCAGATATCGTAATGATATCGCTATCCTCACTAATGATTGGTACACTAATCTTAGTGGTTGTTATCTTTTCTAGTTCCTTCAAACGTTCACCCTTCTTGCCCAATATAACCCTGTGGTGTTCTTTCGGGATGCTTATTTGCTTGCTTGCTTGAGTTTGAAAATGAACTAGAATTTTCCGACGAGCATCAAGTACCTCATTCGTTTTGCCCTTTACCAAAAATGTCAGCGACTGATCCTTACCACTGGATATTTCGATATGGGCGCCAGTTTCTTTCATGATCTGCTGGCATGTCCTCATTGATTCACCTTCACCGAATTTCTCAGAATCGGAAGATTTACGTTCTTCACATGGAACATGGAAGACCTAAACAATGAATCGCTCTTTCAATTCGTGTTATAGTTTTATCAATTAGTTTGTAAATATTACCTGGGTTACAACTGAGCTTCCGACTCGCATACTTGTCGATGGAAGTGGTACATTTTTCGATGTCGGCGGTGCACTCTCCGGCAAAGCGGGGAAAAGATCGTCATAGGTATAGTTGGGCTGAACGTTGTCGTTTACTGAAAATGTTTATAATTAAAATAGTTTTTGATAAAATGAAGTGTAAACATTTACCGTTTGATTCCTCCATCACTGCTGCTTGCATTACTAAAGAAAAAGAAAAGTCCTTATTCGTTCCAAGTCGTTACAGTACCACTGAAAGCAAAGAACAAGTTTTATTTGATGCAAACAACAAATTCGCCTAATAATTTAAAATTATTTTACAAAAAAATATATATAAGAGGAAAGTGAAATAACTTTAACAGAAATTCATGATTCCTAAACGTATTGGAAGGTTGCGCTGTAATTTTTTAATCTTATCACTATTCTTGTTGGTGCTGCTTAGTTAACAATTATAAAGCTAAATTATTAACAATTTATAAAGCTAAATTTTTTTTCGCAAGTCAGTCTTTACTCTTTCATGATTTCCTCCTTTCGACTGAGCAAGGCACTGAGTTCACTGTAATGCGACCTGTAGACTCAAATTTTTTGTAATCAACAATATCTTTGTTGAAGTTCTGATTTTGACTGTTTTGTATTTAAGTGAGTCCTGTTACTCTTCCCCATGAATTACTAAAAAAATAAGTACAAGTCTCATATTTTGCTTGGTTTTTGTTTGAAAGAAACATTCTTGAACATGATATTAATGAGTAAATCTAGTCCAAACATTTTTGTCTTAAAGAGCAAAAACAAAAACATCACGTGAACATTTCGTGATATCGGGTTTCATCAAATGAGCAAACTTTACAGCAATTGGGATTTAATGCATCACAACTAGTCTTGTTCCCCGATTAGTAAAAGGTGTTCGTCATGTTGCATTCTTCTGGTAGAAAGTGTGCCACTGAATCCATCCAGTTGAGACTCCGGTATGATTACAGAAACCGCAGCACTTTTCCGCGGCCGCGAAAACAACACTTTGCTGTTTCGTGGGGAGGAGGACGGAGAATCGTTTGAATAGAATGGAAAGAAGTCGTCGCTGCGCGGAAGCCTTATCAATGGCTCAAGAGGTTGCGGCTGATAATTACCCCACGTCAGTTGCGACGAGTTCCAAGCTGGCTGCATTTATCGTTCCCATGATTTATTTTTAGGTTATTGACAAGATATGAATGGGACTTTTTTTATGGTGTTACTTTTCCTATTGCAAAAACATAAGTAAAAGAATTATAACAAAGTAAATGCTGTTTCCATTGACCAGTATGAAAAGTATAGAGTAAATTAACACGTGGCAATTGATTTAAGTCGGATTCAATGGAGTAATGGAGAATGGAGATCCGCCAATCACACACATGTCCCCTCTCGCTACACCGTGTAATTGCACACGTGTCTCCATTGCAACGTATACATGGAAGTGACACATGCAAAAGTTGTCCCCAGCCGGTATTCTTTCGTTTCGAACTCATCGAATTCTGGAAACCTGCTTTTTGCAGCGTACATTGCTTTCTAATTCGCATTTATTAGCGCTTAATTTGAATATCAAATTACATTAGGAATATATTAAAAATCTTTCGACTAAAATTGTTGCGTTATAACTAAAAAACTGACTTAAAATGTGAAGATTTATTCATGAGGATTTTTCTCATATTGTTCTCTTTCTCTCATTAGAGTAAATTAACAAAACAGTTTTTTGTCAATGTGTGCTCAGAGATGGTTGGTATTTGAGGACGTGTCGGCAAGAGAAAATTTACTGTTATCATATCTGACGTCTATTGATCAGACAAGGATGAACAATTTCTATTTTGACATTTGGGAAAGTCGTCATGGAAAAAACTCCACATGGCAGGAATTAAAAGGGACTTTCGATTACGACTTCTGTAAAAACCCCAATAAAAACATATCATTTCACTTACTGTACTGCAATTCCAAAAGATCCAGCCTTAATAAAGTTCCGGCGTTGAAAGATCCAGCTTGATGCACTTGGCGTGTCAGTTATCTGTAAAGCATTTAATAAAAATAAATGCCAGCTGAAAATAAAAACTAAACAAAAACAAAAGGAAAGCAGAGATTCCTAATTTCCCTTTAACTTTGTTCCTTTAAAAACGACTAAGTGGCAACACATACACACACATTTGCACAATCCTTCACTCACACGTGTAAACATTTCATTCTTTGCACACGTTTTCACTCTGAGAAAAGATGAGCAGAAAAAATCCTTTCCGCTAATTATAACGATTAATCATGACAACTGCACTGTTAAATTACTGTTAGATTAACGATGGATACAAAATAAATGAGTTATGATGAAAATATTAAGAAAATTCCATTGAGCGAACTGCGTACATACCGAGACTTCCAAGCATTAAGTGCTAACTAGAAAAGCCCAAAATGTTGAAGAAGAAGCTGCCCACAACAATGCCCACTATTCGATCTTGATCGAACCTTTTTCGAACAAAGTTTTATATGAAGTTTTTCAATTTTGGAGAGTTTGTATAAAATAATAAACTATAAGTAGAAAGCTTTCTGTTTTATAGCAGTTTATTTTTCAACATGTGCTATGGAATAAACATGATTGTTTTAATGATTTTCCCAGTAGAGGCGCAATCCAAACAAGCGTTTTATTTCAATAGCTAAATAACATACAAATAACAAAAAAACATGTAACAATAATTCCAACAAGGAAACATTATAGGTTTATAATAATTATCCTACATATTAAAACTCTAATAATAGTTATTGTAAGGAAGAAATAAGATGCCTTAAGTTTCAACTAGCAAGTGTTGAAGTTCACCGCTGGATGGCAGATTAAAGCTTCGTCGTTCGATTTCCGCAGTTCGCATTCCGCATCTGAGAAATGAAAGAATCGAATTCACCACGGAAGGTGGAAAGAGGAGGTGGATGTGATTTGAAATTGACCTAATCGCAAAAATTTGTTCACCTAAGCATTTGATATTACACATTTATACCATTTTGGTAATTTGGTTGCATTCTGCAAATGGACTAGCTTCCAAGACCATACTGCATACAGAGTGCCATAGTACAATAGTACAAGTTTTCTTGAATAGTTTAAAATGAACTCTCAGTTGCAAGTTTACAACTGTTGCATTTAATAAACATTAACAATAACATATTTGAAGTCGACGTAACATGCTCATATAACTGATTCATATATAACCTATAAAACATTAAAACATTACTATCAGAAAGTGCACTGCGGCAGCGTTTTAAAAATATACATATAAAGTATAATAACAGTTTTAAAATAAATTTTAAATAGATTTTTCTTAGAGCAACATTACAGACGAATTGCGCAGATCCTGGCGTAAACAAATTGTTAGAAATTTATGAGGAACACACATCAAAATATTACATTCTTTTAACACTTATCACAATTATTTTTTAGAATAAAGGGTTTTTTTACATGCTTTAAGTAAGCCTTTATTTGCTTATAACATCTTTTTGCAATTGCGAATTAGAACTATTGAAAACAGATAATGATTGTGCTGTACTTTTGTTTTTTAATTTGTGTTGTTTTTTATTTGCAGTACCTTTGTGGAAAGAAGGTGAAATATGCATTTAAACTTAGTCTTTCAATTTTTCATAGCAATAAATGGATGAAAATAAAAAATATGTAAATTGCACATGGAAGAAACATTCGCACTATATAATTTTACATATGAAAAAATAAAAATGGAAATGATAACAAGGGACGCATTGTCGCATTAATTAGACAATTTGTACGAACCGCGTGCTCCATATTGAAATTTTTCTGTTATTTTGAAAAATGATTGACATTATGAGAAAAATTCAAGATAAGGTAAAATCAATTATGATGCTTAAAAGTGGATATTGAAATGAGTCTTTGCATATAAAGTTTTCACAAATTTCTTTAAAATACTAGATGCTGTGAGCGAATGAAACAAATTAACAAAAAATTTGAAAAATTGGTTTTTTTTTATTTATCTGTTACTTAGGCAAAGTTGGGTTACTAACTAACACACTTATGACACCGAACAGATTTCATAGCTACCAATTTCTATAATACCAAAAAAGGCTCTGCGCCACATTGTACGCCGCGCCACTATCTACGCTGCTCCCCTATATATTAACACGCTAGCGGCGGTTTTTTTGAAGATATTGGAACCAAATTTTAATATGTTATTTCTGGGGTTAATAGCTCGGTTAAGTTGGTTAATGAGCAAAATCGGCCCAAGGGGGTCGCCGGCGGAGGGGTTTGAAATTATTAAAAAATTATATCTCGGCCCCTATGAAGTTTAGAGGGAAACTTTATTTGCATAAATTAGAGTACTCTCTATGAGGTTAACGGTGATACCACCGAATTAGGGGTTGGTGGGGTAGGAGTGGGGGTGTGGGTGGAAATTCAAATTTTTCTAAACCACGTCTTGTGGGGCATCGCTGAAAAGCTCTTGATGAGTAGTTTATAAATCCATAACTAGTTTCCCTATTTTGAAATAAATTACCCCAATAAACGAAATTAAAACACATCGAAATCTATCAGCCTGTAGGCCTGCCGAAAGGGATTTTTTTAAGTTGTTTTGTCATTTCTTTTTTCACTGCAGTTTGTAATTTGCAAACATTTTTGCCTTACAATATTAGACGAAACACAGGAAATTAATTAGTGGGCCAACAAAAACACTATCAGATGGTTTGGGCAATAAAATAAACAAAAAAAACGTTGAATGAACCTATTCGAATTAAAAAATTAAAAAATTACTATACATTTATTATTTTCACTGTCCGCACAAAAAGATAAAATAAAATAACGGGAAACCATTCTAGCTGAATTAAAACGAATTCAAGAAAAATTATTAAAACCAAACAAGTCGAACATTCTGATTTCATGTATTATGTTAGAATCAACGAAAATCATTCAAAAATGTACTCCACTACTGGTCAATTAAAAAAAATGTGTTCCCAAACATTTTTA
Source organism: Leptogaster cylindrica (assembly GCA_963082835.1). Lineage (NCBI taxonomy): Eukaryota > Metazoa > Arthropoda > Insecta > Diptera > Asilidae > Leptogaster > Leptogaster cylindrica. The sequence continues at coordinate 21,720,139 of OY720106.1, read as the reverse complement.
GGTAGTTTACCTACTGGATAGATTGTTTGATAGATGCTAGTAGTAAAAAAATAAAACAAATATCAAAGAAATGTTGCTTTCTTTCATAGAATGTCTTTATTATCATAACATGACCATCACTGTAAATGTATAATACGAAAATACCTTTTTGGAGTTAAAATAAACGGAAACCATGTAATAAGAGGCATGTATTAAGACAGCTGCTTGATTTCGAAGGATTTGAACATTTTTTACAATAATTTGCTGCTTTATTCAATCGGTGGAGCAAATCTGGATAATGTTGAACATTCAGTTCATTCGATGAGCGTCTCCTCATTTTCTCTATGTTTCTTTTCAGATTTTGTTATTTTATGAATTACAAACAATAATTATTTAATATTTTATTAGATAATATAATGAAAGAGTCTTTCTCAAGTACAAACATTTTTGCGATAAACAAGTTTATTTTGAGAAATTGTTTATTAATTCTGGAGACTTAAAAGTATTTTTAACCGACTTCAAAAAGGAGGAGGTTATAAGTTCGACCGCGATTTTTTTTTAAATGTTTGTTCCAGCATAACTTCCAAACGGTTTACCCGATTTTAATAATTTTTTTTTTATTTGATTTAAGAAAGCTTCGCGGTGGTACCGTGTTACTAATAAATTCAACGCGTTTTTTTTTTTTTTTTTGTAGCATACCTAACTGCCAAACTTCCAAACAGTTTAACCGATTTGCATATAATTCTTTTTTTATTCGATTCAGGTCCCATTAATTTTTATTTCTTATATAACAAAAACCCAAATTTTTGAATTCGCCGCCTATAAGTAATCCACCATATATATACAGATCCTAATATTTACAATTCAAACTAAAAGAAGCTAATCTCTGCTAAATCAAAAGATAACACTTATAACTACAGTAGCTCAAAGCTGTGGTAGGGACCTAATTGACTAAGCTATCAATATATCTTTATCGTTTTCCAAAAATATGCAGATATATACCTATGTATAATTTGTAGGTTTATTGTAATGGATAGATAAATAAATAAGTTTTTATAAAATTGGTGATAAATTGGCGCCGACTTCAAAAAGTTGGGTTTTTGTTATATAAGAAATAAAAATTATTTTATACTTTTTAAGTGTAAGTTTTTTTGAAGTCGGTTCAATTTTTTTTAAAAAAGAGTTTTATTTTGACTTATTAAAATAATTAGGAACACAAAGAATTTCCCAACTTTCCCAAAATGCTCCATTGTGACAATAATTGTGACATCCATACTTACGTAACATCCCGGTACCAAGAAAATTGCTTCAAGCTTTCCGGCAAAATTATTACAAATTGTTCATTTTTGAGTAATATTTTAAAGCTCTAATATAATTCTAAAACGTCATTTTCTTCGTTCGGTTTTAAATCTTATCCTTCCTCACGTTTTTGTCGAGATTCTGTTGTAATATAATTTCCTGTAGGTAAAATGATCTTATCCCCTAATACTGGGGTATAAATAAGACTACTAAAAACGAGTACGTGAATGAGGGAGGGTTGACTTTTAATAATCCTACTGAATTCGAGGAAGCCTCTGCTTTGAAGTGTTGGGTGATTGAAATTCCGTTCTTTGAAGAATGTGTATTTATTCTTATATGAAAGAAAGAGCTCATAATATTGCAGAATTGTGTGGGACTTGCTCTCGAAAAACCAAATAATGTGAATTTATTTTATTCGAGGGTGCGATTGAGTGGGTGGCTTCCGTGGAACTTTTACTTACTATTGTATATAATCAATATTTGTATAAACTTACTCATAAAGTTTTTGGGTTTGGCAAAAAAAAAAAAAAACAAAAGCAGCGATTTAAATGCTGGGACATTTCACTATTTCGAGTAACAGTAGGCAGAAGAAATTTTTAATGATTTTTAATTCCCCTGCACAAATTATTCAAATATTCAGTTATTTTGTTACAAAACAATATCATTGGACATAAATAGATTTATTTTACATCAAAATATTTAATGATAGTGACCCAACAAATACATCTTAGAGTTTCTTTTAATTACACATTTAGGACAACCTTAATAATTTAAAATAATGACGCTTAGATTTTGTTGTTTTTATAAACGCTTTTTTTTAAAAAATTTCTGAATATGATTTTTTTTCTTTAGGTATATTAAAAAATACATTCTAATAAATATGTACTATTGCAAAATGCAAATGGTGATATTCTAACACTTAGAAACAAATATTGAACGGCAATAAATATTTTGAAAGACATTAAGTACCTACATGACCACGTAAAAAAATTAAATGACTGACTTATGGACTTTTTTGAAAATTAAACCTCTTCTGAAGTTTCCAATCTTTCCAACTGCTAGGGTCTCACAATCACAGTGCATTCCTCCGTTCTGAAAAGTATGAGACTTTTGCAAAAGAATTCTATTTAATTTCACATCATGTGCACGGTTCCTTAAATATAATATATTCAAAGATTTAAAAACATTTTGTAAAAAATAATCAAAGTTTTTATTTCCATGGGAAAAGTTTAAAATTGAAGCAAATAATTTGAATGGAAAAGAATTATCGGTGAAAGGAAAGGAGGAATTCGAAGAATGTTTTATATTCGTGTGGAATTTGCATATTTAATACTTTACTATTATCTATTTATATATTTTCTTATAAGCGCTGATTGGCATGCAGGACTTTATTCATTATTCATTGGTACGGGGCTGCTGGATGTGGTTAAACTGTAAATTCAAGAGTAAAAGGATAGTGAAAATAATAGTATTATTTTATTTCTATAGAATAAAAAAAATATTGAAAATATCAAAAGCACACATAACAATTATATTATACATATAATAAATAAATATACATATTCACAGGCTTTAGAAGAAGAGACAGGCACACTGAGATCATAGCTTTTGCGCGTATTCGAAAAAAATAAATGAATCCTTCAATGGTGCTTACCGTAAGCTCTCCGTCCTCGACCGTGGCGAATAGTCCTTGGAGAATCTGTACCTGTTTTTTTGTTTTGGATGAAAACACAAAAATTTCAATTAATTTCACTCTTAATTTGATATTTACGATAAATACAAGACCCAAAAAGCTGATTTTATGAACAAAGAAAAACAGGGAATGCAGGGATGCTTAACTTTCGGTTAACGGAGAATGAGCAGAACAGTTCGCCAAGTTACAATTTGTTTTTATTTTGTGTCTGCCGACCGACAACCACCATTGAAGTTGAAATAAATTTTAATACAAACGTGTAGCCAGTTTTTACCTTTTCGCAGTTCAGTAAACAGGACAACAATGGCGGAGAAGTTGGAGATTTTTTGGGTAGGGAAATAAAGAGGGTCACGAGAAAAACCAAATGTTTTGTGTTTACAATATATGTTATACAAGTTCGATGGCCTCAGATTTAACAATGTGGAATTTAGTGTCTTTTTCATTTCCTTTTAGAACATAAAATCGCAACAAATAGACATTATAAACCTTTTTAAGAGGTTGTAAGCCAATGAAATATGTAGAGAACACCTGAGCCTTTTATTGGAATCTATTGCGATTTCCTGCTGCTCAAATTAAGATCTCAGAATAATTGCGCAGCACGTAGCAATCACAAGAAACTTCTTCGATACTGCATGAAATTGAATTTATGTTTTCTATTCAATAATTAAGTGACAAGAATGTTGAATGCTATTTTAGGCTGGTTTCATGTGGAAACGTGGCGTCAGAAAAGTACTAGAACCAAAGCATGAACTCAAGTATGATGGAAAAACATCCTCGGGCTCGGGCAGGAGTTGTTTCGGTCAGTTGAGTTATTTGAATAAACCCTGGGGTGTTTTCGAAACAATTGCACACATCAAATTTCGGTTCTTTTGTCTAATGGATCGTGTTGTTATTTATTGTAGATAAAGTAGTCTAGTAGATCGACAGATGAACAAATTTTCTCGTCCTTCAAGTCCTATTTGAAATTTATTGAAGTTTTAAAATATTTTTAAGTTTGCCCTTATTATAGGCCAAGCATATTAAACTTTTGATTTCGAAAAAGTATGAACAGGCATACAAAATTTCGAAGAAACTTTAATACATATGCTAAAGGCTACGGTAAAATTACATTTTGTTGTTGATTTTCATTTCTAATCACAATACACATGAAGGATTTTCCGAAAGAATGATTTTAATTGAGTGCCAAATTGCCAATATGAACAAGGACTAAAAGGAAATATTGAAAGCAAATTTTACTGTTTAATCATGATTTTTCGAAAGCTGACTGAGGGGAAAGAAGTGATGAACTATTTGCTTTAATTCAGTCATCTTAAATTTTGACTTTTATTTTCTTTTATTAATTGCACTCGTATTTTATAATTTTATTAAAATATTGTCTATGAAAATTATTGTACCTCCTTTTTCATTTATCGTTCGTTTTCGTGCAAGGCTTTAAGGATTTCTGTTCTACACCTTCACTCTTAAAATTTATTTCCATTTCAATATATATAAAATTGCTGCACGAATACAAATATCTGAGTTCTTAATTAAATTTACCCAAAACCAAAATCGAACAATGAAATTACCTTCGACTCCTCGAATTTCCCGATGTTATGTCTCGTTCGTTATGCCATCTTTCAAATCGATGTCGAAGTGTTTGCCGAACTTCAGAGTTAAGAAAACAATAGAATAATGAAACAGAAAATCCCTGAAAATTTCTCTCGTTTTTAATTAATATAAATAATAAATTAATTGTAACTCACCTGGATGCTGATGAGAAATGCTTGAATTATATAAAACACATGCTTTTCTATGCCGTGCTCTGGACCTGTCAATATCAAAAGATAAGTGATACCCAGCAGGGGTATAAGGACGAGAAGGGCCTTTGAAGCCTTTCTGTATTGTCTTGTCTCCAGAGTATTTGCAGACCGAAGTTTTGTAATAAGTACCTTCAAAAATGTATTCGTTATAAATTTATAACATGGAAATTATTATGTAAGTCGGAATTTAAAGTTCAGGATGCTTACCCACATTATACGAATAAGGAATATTAAATTTAGAACCAGAACAAGACAAGTTGGACCTTGGAATATCCAGTCAATGTGCGATTCCCGCATCCAGGAGCATTCTATTTGCAACTGAAAAATAAATTTGATGTTGAATATCGGAAATCTTAATTTCCAACAATCATTTCATTTTACAAGTAATGTTTGATTTTATCTGGGAAAGATACCCAAACATTTCGCAAGGAATAATCAAATGTTAGATTCCATCGCGGAATAAGACGAAATTTTAACATTCGGACGTCATTCCATCAATCTTTTCGAAACAACAATAACGACATTTTGTATCTAAATAAAAAGGGGATTACCATAAAATATAAAGTTGTCCAATCGAAATCCGGACATTGCTCTTTGTTTACGTTTTCAAACAACCTTTTTATGCTTTTTGAGTTCATGGTCAATAAAATATGTTTATATTTTGCTGCTTAAGGATTTCGTTGATATTTATCAAAAACCATTTCCGTAAGATATTTTTTCAGTTTTTCTATAAACTTTATATTGTTTATATGTTTTCTATCCTTTAATAAAATTAAATGGAACTCTTCTCGTTTCATGTGAAACTCAAACACGTCCTTTAAATGGTGTTGTAAATTTTCCATGAAATTGATTTTTCATTAAAATGTTTAATGCAATTTGTTGAAAGTATGTTATCGTATTTAGAGCAAATTATATTGGACTCTTAATTAATTTAACTCACCCCATTAAAGTTTTCAGATTCCAGGACTGGAGCATAAATTTTAGCTATGGACCAAACGAATACAATAACTGCAGGACATCCTGGAAGTAACCGTTCATTTATTATTGAATACATGTTTTTTATTTCAACAATCAATAAAATCATCTCGCTCAGTCTCACTTACCCCATCCAATGATAGCATACATAGAAAATTTTATATTGTCACTAGAAAAAGTTTGTACAACCAGCATGTAGAGATAAAGACCTAAAGGATAAACATGTCAGTGTTAAAGCCACTCAAATAATGAACATCTATCAAACCCTCGACCAGCATCCAGAAAAAGTTTGTTAGTGTGAAGTAATGGAAAAATATCACCAGCGTTATACATCCAGCCTGACTTGGGTGGTCAGTCATCTAGATTATTTATTTTTTCAATATGTAAGTTTAATTTTTCCGAAGGAAAATAATGGAAAAGTCTTACCACTTGAAGAAAGAGAGTCAGAATCCAGAGTAGAGCTGCCAAAATGTATGTGAGGAACAAGTTCGCATGAATGGTATTGCGAAGGCATTTCAGATCCCTGGTCGAAAAGGATGCTTTTATTAGAAGTTATTTTTCAGTGTAGTTTATAATTACTTGAAGTATAAAAACACTATTAATGCTAGAGTTAAAGCTATAAGACTTATGAAGTAACCGGAACAATAGATGAATGTGGGCAGTTCGACGCCTGGAGAGAAGTCCGGAACTGGAGACGACTCGGGCAGATGGTGACATTTGTCATAGTTGGAATAACTGTCCCAGGTACCGTTTAAGTGACAGTAGCGCGTCGCATTTTCTGAAAAGAATAACGGAAACATCATCATTATCCATTATCCCGTAATGGCGTTTTTTAAGTGAAAAGTTTGCGTGGAAAACAATATGAGTAGGCAATTCGTTTTATGCCACTCTATATAGAATTTTGTGCTCTGCAAACTAGTGTGCTTATTTTTTTTTCTGGGGGTATATTGTTTAAGGTCTTTAAAATGGAGATGCCAAGTCGACAAAAAAGAACATTTTCGGCACCTTATGCTTTTTCCGTTTTTTGGCATGATCCTTAGTATTTTCCTGACTTGGATTCGGATTTCCATCTATTCCGATTCCCTTCTACCGTCCAGGCATTGAACAGTTTGAACGATGGGAAGAAATTGTAAACAATAACCTAGAATACATTGTTGATTCATTTGTTGTTGATTTCGTATTTAATTTTGTGGAAACTTAAATTTAATTAAACCTTATTACTTATGGGCCAACCCAAATCCCAATATTATAATAAGCTGTAATGAATATGTGTAGGTACAATAATATACATATTATACAAATGAACAAATTAAAATTTGATTCCGAAAAATTTTATTGAAAACTATTCCACTGACTTACAAGGATAACAGGGCATTGAAAAGCAAGTGAATTAGCAAGTGATAACTATTAGTTATTACTGATCTGAATATTGATGACTAAACGGTATTAAGACTATGAGGATCATAGGAAAGAACAGCAGTTTAAAAACAAAAACAATGTTAAATATAAGATTCAATACAAAAGTTTGTTTGCCATAATAGCGTTTACTGAGTTAATTACTTACTTCCATAGCCGCCAGCAGGAAATTTTCTTTAGAGGGCGCAACGTCAGGAGCTTTCCTCTGGAGATTTTTTTCAAATTATTTAGGTCTAAGTGTGCACTTTGAGCTACCTCTGGGCGCGTAAATTTTTTTTTTGTTTTGAGAATTGTTAAAATTTCGTATCTTTAAAATATTTTTCGCTAACGAAAACATCAAAAATGATTTAAAATACGTACTAAAAATGTAAACAGAATTAAATTAACAATAAAATAATTCACAATAGTGTAAATATTAAACAAGAGTTAAGCATTGTGTTTACAAATATAATGTTTAATTTGTTATTTTAAGGACCTACAAATACATACAAAATCCTGTTTTCGCTATCGTATTTTAAATTGAGTTAGAACGCGGATAAAGGTGCAATAAAAAACTGGAAAGAAACTTTCTTTCTACAATAAATATGTTTTTTTGAATCTTTATGACTTTTGCATAAATATATTTAGCAGTAATTTACGGTTATTCCCATCTAGGCACCCAACAAATATATTACAAGTTAATTATTATTCATTAATAAATCTTCTTAAGGGCATTACAATTTTCATGGTAAATTACGAAATTTATAAATTAGCTGAGATATTCCGTTTTATATAAAACGGAAATCCGTTTGAAATCCTATTTAAAGAACTGAGACTTCAACGTGATAAGCCTTGTTCGTGGAAACCCCCTTCAGTCCATTATTGTTCGTCCTGTTGTTAGATGCTAAGTAAAGAACTTTCAGGACGACGAGAGGAATTTACGATTTATGATTATTAATGGTACGAATAAATACCTTCGAGAAAAATTTCCAAGTGAGCCTGGATTTAGTTGATTTTCCCAAGATTTATTGTTATTAAAATATATTTATTTTGCAAAGTTTTCGTTGAATATTTTATTAAAAAACCATTACTTCTTATTTAGAAGTGCTGTTGTTTTCAGACAATCTTTTGATCTTATTAAAAACAATTGCAGTAATTCATTTGTTTCATATACAAACAAAGGACGAATCACGGGATGTTGAAATTTCTATAAATTATGTCCACAAAACATTTCGCTGGTATAGGTACCTATATTGATTTGTATATTCTCCATTTTGAGTAAAAAATTTATGGATTTCTTTAGTCTTTATTTTGTTTTCGAATAATTTCTTTCAGTAATTTTTATTTTTTCAATATTATTTTGAATGCTAAAGAGATCCAACACCACCAAAAAATTGCAAGGATTCATTATTTCGTCTCCTTCGTAAGAAATGATGTTGAAATAATAACGTTACGAAAATCTGAAAATATTAAAATCTGTGTTCTTACCATTTTAATTATATCAGTCTTAAGGTTAAGAACAACAATTTTACCAGAAGATTTCGGTATCTAAGGACAACACTTTGAACACGCGTTTTGAAGAGCACAAAATTCTCCTCCATGATTTTATATTGCTACTCGCTCAGTGGCTCGTGTATACTCCATTCACCTCTTGTATATTTTTGGTGTATATTAAAAAAAAGATTGTTATATTTAACTAAGTCCTTATTAGGATTATTTTCCCGAATCTGTCTAATTGATTAATACAGAATACAGCACGTAACTGCAAGATGGAAGATCAGATGATAGATAAGCTTCTTACAAAATGCTCCATCTAAAATAACGCAGGACATTTTCAGAGTCTCACAAAAGGAAGTTAGGATTAGTGAAAAGCGCAAGGCAGTCTTACTGGAGGACAAGTCAGTTCTGAATTGATTATTGCCAAGTGTACGAATTAAGGAAGACTAATTAATGCCATCGTCAAAGTCAAACTGTTTTTATTAACAACATGGAAAGCGGATTGGTCTGCTTCCATGTGTATATGTTCGCCATGATGTCCTTGTAAGTGACAACAACATAAGAATTCAAGGAACATATTCTTGTCAAAAGGATTCGGATTACTTTTAGTAAACAAATTCCTTCAAGTGGATATTTGTAGAACGTGAGAAGATTTTCGTATACTTGCATAAATAAATATTTAAAGTGGTGAATTTGTTGTGCAGACTTGAAAGGATTGAAGGGAAATAAGATTTCTGTCAGAAGGATTTCTTGGGATCAGTAATACAATATTTTATTCTATGGATATTCATGTTTAATGCAAAACAGTTACTTTTATCGGTAATGAATACGACAACTACTGAATTTTATTTTAAAATAAAAAAAAAACAACCAAGTGCTATTAAAACAAATCAACAAAGTAGATAATGTTTTTTTGTATACTAGCTGTAGAAAAAAATATAAGAACACTTCCTCAAAACAAGGAGCTATCTGAAATTAGAGAGCATTTTATTACTGTATAGGTCGAAGTTAATGGTATGGTTATAGCTCAAAAGGTTCGCCATTTGTTTAAGGATATAAGCCTTGAAGGGATTTTCCAGTGAGTTGCAAATGGTACCTACTTTCGAGAATTGCACATTCCGAGACGATGTAGTCGTTGCAAAGAATGTGAAGGGACTATAGAGATGTTATTTTGTTTACTATAATTTCACTTTTTATTCATTCATTAAATAATGTTACCTATTTGCAGAAATTGAAACTTTCTTAATCCTTGCAAGTTGCAATTGAATAACACTTTAGTAGTAGTAGGAAGCAAAGTTGCAATTAATGATTTTCAAGCAATAGTTATTTGGTTTAAGGTCTAATTGATTTCTTTGAAATGGTCGTGATAAAGGAGTAAGGGCGTTTTTGGGCTATCGGCGGCCACCCATAAAACTAGTGTCAAATAAAAGTACTGTCACTTAGTAACAACTTTTGGTATGTGCGTTACATTGTATTTCATTTAGGAAAAAAAATATTTAAATATAAAGATTGCATTGAGCAAAAGTCAGACTTATATGGCAACACCAAGAAGGTGTTGCCCGATTTTAATCATCTTCGAACTTGACCTTACAATTTCAACGAAACATTGTTGTACCGAATTTCAATCTTCTAACTATAACCGTTTCAAGTTATCGTTCGTACAGACAGACAGACAAACAGACAGACATACTATACTGTAAGCCTCAAAAATCGACTCAGCATATCGAAGAACCCGCGGAACACCGATTTCGTTCCATTCTAACCACATTAGAGGTTTTGGCTAAAGAAATGAATTTTCGGCACTAATGTGCGGTGGCGTGAGGGTCGTGGGCGCCGTCCGCGCTGTCCTTCGGTTACGTTTGGGTCGTTGTGCACTGTGCGATTGTTTATCTTTTTTGCTTAATTATTTAATAAATACTTCTAGATTATTAATTTCACTTTGATTTTTCATTTTTGCACTGAACATAAGCCAGGATACATAGTAAATCTATTCAAAACAAAAATGTATTTTATCCCTTTTAGAAGTACATGGCGGCGATAAAACTTCTGCATAACTATATCAAGAAATATCAAAATTAATCTTGGCCGCAAATAGCCCACGGTCCATACAATTTTGCCCATTCTCCTTTGTTTTGCAACTTCCCAATTGTAACCATTTGATCGGACCGGAAGTGAAGCGAGTTAAGGAAAAGAGTGCGACCTAGGTGTGAATCATGGCCAAACCTTGAATTTTTACTCTCCTGTAGAAGAGTTGGGTAATAAGTACTCACATTTTTAAAATTGCATTTGTTTGAAAACCGAATTTCTTTATGGTTTCAAATATATTTACAACACTATAAATATAAAATTAGGTTACATCAATAAAACAAACCTGGCCCGGGACTTGTATTTACAATTATTGGATTCCCCTCTTTTTCTTTTAGGGGCCATTCTAATTATAAAAAACTGAAAGACTGAAGCCACACCTTTCAAAGTAATTTTCGTATCCAGTGAACCTGAAAAAATCAATTTCCGAAATAATCAAGCACGAACGATGAATGCACGTTTTGCAGTATGTTTCAGTTTCATTCACAGAAATAAAATCACTATTTATTTAATGAAGAAGAATAATATTGTTTAATATTATATACACACGAAGAGGAACGTAGAACAGTTTTTCTCAATAAGACTATTAGCTGCAGGCAGCGAATGTAATTTGAATGAACAATGTTTTTGCAGCAGACAAATTGCCTCTATAAATTTAATTTACCAGAGTAATCTGTATGTGAAATGGAGCATTTCAATTGATCCTATATACGGAAGACAATGTATACATTTGGCTGGGTATTTCAATGTTTCCTTAGTAGTTTTTTTTTTTAAAAATCAAGGTGAATTAAATGTTGTATTTAAAAAAGTAATAATTACTATTATTATTTTATTCTTAATGGCTCATTGTAGGTACGTTAAAACATTTCCCAGGTGAATATTTTTCAATCTTTGTTTGAACTCAAAAACTTCTTAAAAGAGAAATGATTTTTAAAATGATCTGGTAAAACAATGAAAGCATTAAAAAGAAGTCAAAGTATAATGAGCATTTATTAACGTTAACGATTCCAGAAAATTTATGCAACAAATGAAAAAGGAAAAATTTAAATTACTTACGTGTGCTGTCGTACTGAACTCCCTTAAATTCCTCGAAGCACGGAAGTACAGAAAAAGTGCCAGGAGATGTCCTGGGCCAGCAGAGGACCGAGTCGAAGTAGACAGGGCATTCGTTTGATGACGAATCCTATTTGAATAAATTAAAAAAACAACCCGTAAAAACAATGCTTTTTTTCTATATTTCATCTAGGTATATAGTATTTTCAAAATTGTGACAATTAAAATTAATTAAAAATAAGAAAAGATGACTTGATTTTATGATAATTTTTTGTGTGGACAGTGCAGAACGCTGTCATTTTTACATTATTATTAAAGATTTTATCCGAACCTTCTGTGATTTGTGACAACAGGATAAAACCTTGATAGAATGCATTGTCATCGACAACGAGTCTATCTGTAAAGTTTTAGCTGAATTGGAGGAGGAGAAGTGTGTTAATTAGCAGTCGAGAGATTTGTCTTAATGGCAAAAATAATAAATAAACAAGCAAGTTTTCGCGAAGTTAATATAGATGAATTAAAAAGGTATTAAAACTCAAAAGCATCACCGTTTTTTATTATTTAAATGAAAAGTATTTTCATATTTTAAATTGACACGAATTATTGTCGATCATTGAATACGTGCTTTGAAATAATAGAAGAAGTTCACCTTATTCCGTTATCGATATTAAATTTGTATTTGTGAAGGGATTTAAGGAATTCAAGCGGTTGAATTCAGGTATAAGAGAAGTTAGTGGAAATTTTAATGTGACTTCATTAAATATGTATAATTTATAAGAAAATGCAGCTTTGATGAGCATTGGCGGAAAAGAAGTCAAACCTAAAGGGTGGAGCAAGGAATGATAGAATGCCCCAATGGGTTAAGCCAACCATGCCCCCAAAACTCCGCCTCTTGTGATGAGGATTGACGATTCTGTCTACAGAAGGATTTAGATCTAATTTATGTGTCCTTAGAACATCTTTATACATTACTTATTAGCAAAATTCTTGACTACCTATGTTAAAATTGTGTTAAAAACTATTAGAATTTTATTTCTAAACTAATTAGATTATTTGTGTTAAACCGAAAACATTGTGAAAAATCTGAAAAATCATGATTTTTCTTTTTTTCTTTTTTTATCAGCAGACAAGAATTTCTCTGCTTTTCTAGTAAGAGTATTTCAACGCATGGCCATCTTTTTAAGTATAAATTTGTGGATAAAAGTGTTTAATATTTAAAACACGATGCTTGAACGGTGGAAAGCATTCAGATGAGCCAGATAAGACCTATTTTTCGTTATCATAAGCTCCTCTTATCATTAGTCAAATAATTATCCATGAAAAATTTTTTTTTTCTAAAAGCTGTGGTAATTTTACATGGAATTGTTATATAATTTGCAGGATACTTTCAAATATAATCAAAGTGCAAACTCACTCAACCGCATTCAACTATGTGAAATAATTTACGTTTCTCAATTGTAATGTTTTATAATAATTAAGTAATAAATCACAATGGGAAATGTTTGATGAAGAAAACATTTGATTCTATAGTGCATAAGTGGAAAATTAGGATTTCTATTATTAGAAAATCCATTCAAAAATTCCGCATATTATTTTGGTCTCAATATCATGGAATTTAATTCAGTTTGAATATTGAATTTTTTGTTTGTTCGTGAGGTAATAAGAATTATGTACGTAAGTAATATATTATAATTCATAACTATACTGTGTTCTTAAGTAATATCAATATTTATACCATTAACGTTTGAATAAAATCTGTTTTTATTTATATGATAATTCTTTATTCCTCTAAACGCGTTTTTCTCAAAACCACATTTTTCAAATTAGGCGTAATTATAACTCAAAGGAATCTCTGCCAATAAAGTTGAAAATTTTACTTAAGATTCAGAACCATATTTTCGTAGAATTTTTTAATTATACTGTATATGTAGTTCTTTTGTTATAAATAATTTTTTCTTGAAATTATGATTCTTTATTTCAAATATGCGCCATTTTTGCAAATAGTAATATATAGACAAAATCCTTTAATCCTATTAAAGTTTATTATTACAGATTTTTGATTTATTCCGTAGTTTTGTTTAAAAACACCCAAGATATGCCTAGTTTTAGCCGTTTGCGGCAAAGCCAAAAAAGGGTAATATTAGTAGGATTCTATGTGTACGTTTTTATTTAAGTATGTTCCACCGTACGCCTAAACTACTCATCCGATTTTGACGAATAGCCTACATTTTATACGAATAATATTAATATGGCGGATGTTACGTCCAAAAATGAGGGGTGTTTTAAAATTTTTTTTTTCTATGGCACCGAGTGGAATGTAAATAAAAGAGGAGACAATTTTAAATTCATACATATAGGTACATATAAGTACAATGTTAAATATAAAATATACCTATTTTCGGTATTCTTTCTACAAACTTCGAATTTTTTTTGTGATTTGACCATCTGCATTACATAAGGTTATTTTTTTAGTTTGTCAGCTGTCGCTAATGTTTATTAAATTATATCTACTGTTTGTTTGCAATGTGGTCGTGCGTTTTATATTAAAAAAATAAGCAATAAAAAACGACGAATAATACACACAGCCAATGAAATGTATCTTTACGACGTTTTCCATATACACATAATAATATTTTGATTTTCGAAAGCCTTACACGGCACCACTTTTCGAATGTTCATTACGACTCGAAGATTTCCATTTAATTTATATAGTAACATCAATCATGATAAATTAAAATAGTAAAAGGACCCACCTACACAATTATTATGTAAATCATTTTGTAAATAATTATTGTTTTGTAAAAATTCTCGAAAATTAAAGGTTGTCTTTTGTTTTATTTTCGTTTGCCATGTAGGAGTATAATTTTCTTTTATCTATCTACATTAAGAGCATTATAACACAGAAGAAAAAAAATTACAAATCCTTCGAAAACACAAAACTCTCAAATTTAATTGTGAACAAAGTTTGAAATTTGAGAAAAACTCTGATCTTACTTGATACCAAAATTAAGTATAAAACTTCCGCCATAGTTATTTCTAGAATAAATTGTATTACTTTCTCGAAAGTAAGAGTTTTGTAAACTTTCATTTACAGAGGATGTTAAACCATCTTTTGAAGACGTGCTGAGCATCAAAATGGATCCATTAACCAATTAGTTTGAACTAGACAGCATGAGTTGCTCAATAAAGACATGGAGCCATCATTAGTAGAGTAATTTCCAGTTAATTTTGGCACAATGCAGTCGGTGTGCATGAAAATTATTCATTGAGCAAATCCAGCGAATAAATCTGCGCCATAAAACTCATCTTTACGAGGTGTCTTTATAAACTATATCAATCACCTTCCGCATGAACGTGGCCGGGGTACGAATGGCGATTGACTCGTTGAACCTCATCTGGGCAATTTAATTGTCTGGCTGCACATTTTGCAATGATTGCAGATTGTCTGGTTGGCTTTCCGCATTGTTGGCTTAATTGTTCGCGGTTTATGCTATTGACGTAAAAATAACTTTTTTCCAGCAAAATGTTCTTTTTGTAATAACATTTGGAAAATATAAAACATCGCCGTCGGTTCGTGATTACTCTATAAACATGTTAACATGTCAGGTGAATTTGGGGAAAGGAGCAAATAAAAAACACCGAAGTGCGAGAAATATTACGAATATGTAAGAACGATGATCATCAACCTTGAAGGAATGGAATCATTTTGAAATGAGTTCACCAAGGGTCAAAGGCAGAGTTTAATGAATTGCTCAATGATGATTGATGACATTTTCTGCAAAAAATATACTTTGAAGAACGTAAACATTTTTAACAATAGTTTCTTTTATATGCTACTAGCAGATTTAAATTTTATTTTTAACTAGCAGGTCTACCCGTTTTCACCCGGGACGGTGTAAATCATAATATAATGTACATCATATTACTTTTTGAATTTACAACTGCGCCCAAACGCGACATATATTACATAGAACCGTTTACCGTAGTTGTTTAGTTTTCTTCAATCCAGGGTCGTTTCGGGGAGTTGAATTACGATAGAAGTCGGTAGTTCTTATTTAACTTTCTTTCTAACGAAAAAGCCATACCAATTTCTATGATTTTCTTATTTCAAGAATGGGGAATATTCATAGAAACGTTCAACCCCCAGTTGACCTCCTTAGGGGTTGAATTTCAAAAAATTTTGATACGGATATTTCTTTATTTCTAACAAAAGGCCGAATACCAATTTTTTGGAATTTTTTACTTAAAATATGGCGAATTTCTCACCAAACTATCAGCCTTTAGCTGTGGAATTTCAAAAAATTCGGCCTTAGTGCTGGTTAGGGAACCTCTATGCAAAAATTTCAGCTTTATAGGTCCAGTGGTTTAGTCCGTGCGTTGTCTGTCAGTCATTTACGGAATTGGCTTATGTAGTGTATAGTTGATCTACCCGGCCTTACACGGGAATGCTTTATCATCAATATTCAATATCCGTGCTTTCCTACGGTGTTCCACAAAGTAAAAATATTGGGTATATTTATTAAGCTGGATGGATTTATGGATGTCCGTCCAGACCATAACTCGAGAACGCTTGTAGCTAGAGGATTGAAGTACAATAATATTTCGTTAAAATTTTCAGGTCAAGTTCGAACATGAGCGAAATCGGGCAACTAATTCTTATTGTTGCCATATAAGCCTGAATCGATAAATGCTGATTTTGTTTATTGAATATAAACTTTCTTTCTAGCAATTTTTTTGGGACGTTGTTTTTTTACACAATCTTGTAATTTTACAGATACCAAAAACTTTCGTTTTTTAAATGCCTTATCAATATAATCAACAATTTTTTATTTTACAAACTACAAACTATTTGCAAACTATTTTTTCAGGGTTTTTTACACGATTTCTTAACAAACGTTGCTTCTGTGTTAAAACTGTGCTACTTTATATCTAGAGTATATCCCAATTGGCCTAAACCAATTATATTCTCCGTACTAGTTTAAATTAATTTGTTAAATTCATTGTTAGATAATAAATTTATTGTTTTGTTCGAAATTTTTGAAATAATTTTTTTAAGTAGATATTATGTTTTTTAAGTAGGTATGTATATTTTCTGGTTAAATATAAATCAAAATTCGAACAATGTAGATAACACATACGCCAATTAATATAATATTATTCTGTTTTATTTTTTAATTTTATTTGGGTTTGAGTTTTCGTAAAAAGTACTTATATCTAAATATATTCATGCTAATTAATTTAATAATATTATGCTTTAGCAACTTTTAAGCCTTTTGGAACTTTTAGCAATTAATTTCGTGTTTTAAGTATTACAAAAGAGGGATGTTTTATCAAAATTAAATGTGTGAATGTTACTATGACTTGCCTGATTATCTTTCGGTGTTATTTTAAAATAATTTTGATTATGACAATTTTGTACAATATTATATTTATTGTAATTAACAAAAATAATAAAACCCACTTCCAGGGTAATAATTTTCATCAATTTATGTAATATAAGTAATTCGTATCTGAATGGTATTTGAATATCCATGGAACACTTTTTTTTTTAAATTTATAAGACACTTAAATTGATTTAGGAGAGTTCTATATTCTTCAGACTCTGATAAAAAAAATGCCGGAAAAAAAGCTATAAATCTCGACGAAGTTTTGTCTACCTGAAACGTCCATGGGTTTCTTTTTGTTAGACTGGCAGGTCTCTACCCAGTTTCACCCGGGGCGTGAAAATCATAATATAATGTACATCATATTAAATACATTTTGAATTTTCAACTACTCCCAAATGCGACGTATATTACATAGAACCGTTTCCCGCAGGTCGGGTTACTAATTGCTTTTTTATTTTTTTCCAGTAAAGTATCGTTTTGACGGCTTGAATTGGAATGGAGATTGGTACTTTGGTAGTTCTCATTAAGCTTTTTTTCTAACCAGAAAGGCAAAATACAAATTATTAGGAATTTTTTACTTCAACAATGGCGGATTTTCATATAAACATTCATCCCTTATTTTACCCCCTTAGGAGTGGTATTTCAGAAAATCTGTTCTTAATGAGCACCTATGAGATAAGTTGCAGAAGTGTACAATATTTCATGGAAATATTTCGGAAATCAGCGGTTACCGAACAACAGTGATCAGTCAGTCAGTCAGTGGGTTTTGGATTTTATATATATAGATAAATTTCATCAACAAATTATGAAACAGGTTGAAACCAATTTGAAAATTAACATAAAACCCTACGAAGGACACAAAATCAAACGGTAAGAACAACGAGTCTTCTCTGGTGGATTGCTCATGGTTGGGAATTGAAATGCAAAGTCCTGTGAGTATAAGTCTCTTTTATAGGCCAATATCCAGCAAAAGGACCAAACCCAACCAACAGAAGATTTAATCCAATTTGAAATTATAACGAAGGAGTAATTGTTGGTCGGCACTTGTTCTTTGGTTAATTGATTAAAATTTAAGCAGGGTGTTCGTGGGTGTTGCGCTTTAGTGTATTTGCGTTCTACTTTATACATTCCACTTACTTTATGTCTGTCCTCATGGTATTTGAGTAGGCACTTAAGCTCCTCGCTTGCATTGACCACCTGCAGATAATTGGCGAGGTCATCGGAATCACTTTCCACATGGAGCTCCAGTTTGATACGTTGTTGAAAATTCGTTTACTCGTTTGAATAACACAAGAACAATAAAATTAATAAGTCCTGGAGTGCGATATTTAATAATTCTTTACATTTTCACCAAGGACTTGTCACGCACAGCAAACGATATCGGATTACTTGAACCCCGTCCGCCCGAGTACGGATACAAGGAAGTCTGCACTTCGGCTGATTTCCTTCTACACAGTCTAGGTGGAGTTCGCGCACTGGACATTTATTTCTACTTCGATGTCACTTAACTTTGTCTCCTTTTTTTTTTTTATAAAATATTTAAAATTTTCCCGTAAAGTTTTGATATGATGCCCGGACGCTGGCTGAGATTACACTGAAAGACGTTAATCATGTTTTTGATAATTAAGAGATGTGTAATAAAATCTAATTCTGTTTGCTTGTAGTGTAAACAAGCGAACAGTGTTCGTAGTTGCTGGAGATAGTCTCGCACGGTTGGGAACAATATTTGACCGTGTAAATAGAGCCGCTCGGGTGTACAGCAAGTGTTGGCCTGCACGTTTTATCGAAATTTGCACAGGTTGCCTCATCGGGCTTAAAAAGAAAATAATATAGAAGAGCCCTGTTAAAATGGTTGTGTATGGCAGAGAAGGAGGTGCTGGGAGGAAGACAACATTCGAGCGGATTCAATATGAAAAAGATTCGAGAAAAAAAAATCATTAACCTATCCAATGGAGCGTCCCCAGGGTGCTATGAAAAATTAGATTTTCCTCGATCTCTCGCTGAGGTCCCCGGGGTGAACTTTAGTCTACTAATTCTTCAACCTTCAGATAAAGCGCTTTAATGTGATTACTGCATTTTATGTACATTAATTTTTTTTTCTATACTACACATTAATTGAAGTGCAGCTGTCAAAATTACATTTAGTTGATCTTTGCGAAAAGTACGCGCTAGTGATAAAGAAAACGGTAGGATTAAACCGGAAATCTCGTCTCCACTGCACTGTTGCAGAAAAAATTAGTTTAAATCATAACTTGCGCGAATTTTTTGGTTTTTTTAGAAACGAAGAAAAACAGAATTATCATCGAATACATCTTAAACGCGTTCAACACCCGAGCACAGCTGTTTTATTTACCAGATAATGTTTCGCGTTATCAACAAATAAAATCGAGATTTGTGTTGCCGTTGCTAGTTTTAATTTTGCCGAATTATTTAAATATTTTTTATGTTCTTTTTTATGTTTTTACATATTTTACTGGTGCACAAAATATAATCCGAAGTAGGTAAAACAAGTTATGCGAGCGACTATTTGTGCTGGATGAAGTGAACTGATTTCCCGATTCCACTGTAAAATGATAACTTCGATGGCGGATTTGATCAAAAGCTTGTCGTCGGTTTGTTGGCAGGTGCATGAGTGCTTAGTTTTTTAATTAACGAAATATGTTAATTTATTACCAAGACATTACACAAATATAATTGAGGTACTCGTACGTAGCTGAAATGGAGAGTAAAAAAATTACTGTCACGTGTCTCTTTATGTGGTGGATACATTCTTCAGAAATCCCCGTAAAAATTCTTAACTTACCTTCAGAAATCAGCGATACTTTCCGTTACTTTTATAAAATCACAATCAACCATGGAACGAATATCAACACTTTCTCCTCTACTAATTTTTAAATTTTTTGATCAGCGTAATGCTCTAAATTAATTGGTTTTCTTCGGTGTGGATACAAACTAATGCACAATAGGGCAGCAGCACCCACTTCATCGGGCTTGGCGATCCTCGAGTAAACACCACTCCCACCTCCCCAAACCCAATGTTTAGGGGATCAGGCCCTGAAACTAGGCGCGTAAAAAATTGGTTTTTATTTAGGTAAACTACAAACTGACGCTTAAAACAGCTTTTTACTTATTATTCTCTGAATAATACACATATGTATGTACTCGCTTCGGAAACATTGTTTTGAACACACCCTTAAAATTTTTTCTTTTAAGTACGTTTCAAGATGCGTAGATTCCAAAAATGCTATTTCCGTCCTTCAGGTCATCGATATCTACCTTTATTTCCTGTCGAGAAAAAACTTTTTCTCTCAAACTGGCAGTAGTATTTGCGGACCTTTTCTCAGGTTTTGTAGATCTCTGCACTAACCTCCCAATAGTGCTGTATTCATTATTCAATCGAAAGTAATAAACCCCTGTGTAAGGACTTTGCAGCGTTTTTAATTGAAGATGCATTTTTATACAAACCAAAGCATTTTATATGTAACTGTAATTGCTATATAGGTATTTACTAATTTTGCGGCTCAGTTTTGCGCTCAGTGCACAAGAACAGCACTATATAGTACCCAGCTATAGTTACGCTGTCAGCGCAGGACTCTCTCCTGAGTTTCACATTCGTAGTTGTGTAAAACAATCATTATTTATCCAAAAATAAAAATAAATATTAGTTAAAAATATGTTTTGTTCGGCCCGTTTGTCGTTAAGCTCGGTCAATATGGCATCGAAATTTTGTTTTATATTTTAAGGAAAAGCTTAAACGATTTTGATGAAAATTCCAGACATGAATTAGTTATATGAAATCAATACAGGAACCTACTCTAAAATTCGAGTTTTAAAAAAAAAATGACTATAAATTTTCGCGAGAGAACACCCGAACTGAGGTATTTTATCTATAGCTATACCAATATGTATAGTCAAAAGTCGATTATCACAATGCCCAGAACGGTGGCCATTTTAATAATCTGATTTTGGTTTATTATTTTCAATAATAAACTTTTGGAATCGGCACGAAAAAAAAAATTATAACCCCCCCGTGAAATTTTGTCAGTTTACGTTTTGAGATATGTAGATTTCAAAAAACGAATAAAAAACGAATTGAAAAACCAAATATTGAAAAAATCATATTTCCGAAACCGTTCAAGCTTTTTTCATAAAACTCGGAATATACAATCAATAATATTACTCAATGGAATACATTTTATTGCATGAATTTATCTCAATTAGTTTTTGAGTAATGGAATTTTGGAATTTTTAATCTCCATAAAATATTCCATTTCTTGGTGGATTAAAAAATATATTATTTCCAAAAAATTTGACATTTTTCAAGTCAAGGCTAGATGGCAGTAGTGATCATGTGAAGTGATTTCACGTTTTTTAATGAAGTATGAAGTACTACATTTGTCTATGCTATTACCTTAAGCCCTGCATGAAAAACCTTTTAAAATATTGTAATTTACATGCAAATAGAAAATTCCATATTTGGATTATATGTATGCAAAACTCACAAAATGAACCCCGATTTGGTGAAAAAACGGATTTTAAATGTTTTGCTTATGTTACATTATATTATATTATTTATTAATTAAATTAATTTCATACAGAATTTAACTAATTTCATATGTGCAAATATATTTGTTCTGTGAAGACTTACGGCTTGAAACATTTGCCGGAATGCTGATACGTAAATTAGTAGAAAATCAATATCGAAATGTATAACTGACTCAATTAAGTAATTTTCGTGTTGTAACTCGAGAACTCAGGCTCTATTTGCATATGAAAATGGCAAAGAGATTACACGATTGTTTACAGCATGATTAGCTTGTAATTGTCTGGAGAGGAACTTACTGAAGGATTAGTGCAACAAGCTGAAGATGAGTATTTGCATTTTCATGCTACACATGAATCGTCAGTATGCAGGGACACTCGTATGTCTTTGAATGGTGATCGAAGCCTTGCAGTCTCTTAGGTTACATTTTTTTTTAATTTGTATATATAGGAATATATAATGGATTCCTAAACAGCTGGTTATTTATTTCTACTTACAATGCTAAAATTGCTTTTGAAATTAAAAAAAATCCCTTTCGGAAGGCCTAAAGGCTGAGGTAGATTTCGAAGTATTTTGATTGCGTTTATTGGGATCATTTATATCAAAATTGAGAAACTAGTTATGGATTTATAAACTACTCATCGAGAGCTTTTCAACGATACCCCATAAGACGTGGTTTAGAAAAATTGGAATGTCCACCCCCACCCCCATTGGTACCCCACCTACCCCTAATTTGGTGGTGTCACCGTTAACCTCATAGAGACTACTCTTATTTATGCAAATAAAGTCTCTCTCTAAACTTCATAGGGGCCGAGATATAATTTTTTCAAAATATCAACCCCCTCCCCGGCCACCCCCGAGGGCTAATTTGGCTCATTACCAAACTTAACCGAGTTATTAACCCCAAAAATAACATATTAAAATTTGGTTCCAATATCTTCAAAAATACGACCGCCAGCGTGTAAATATATATATATATAAACTTTCGAACGGGGGTGGTTTCGTACTCAGGGAGGCATGAAACGAAAAACTATGAAAATTTTTTTTCGAAAGTCGTGACATGGTATACATCTCAATAAGTAGATTTTTCTTCGAAATCTAACTAAAATTTTTTTCAAAAACCAAAAAAATTAATGAATGTCTGTTAAAACGTCGCCTTCTAATAAATGAAATAATTATATATAAGCTATATATTAGTTCAAATTGCATTATAACTAACAGTACCTATAACACTGTTCTTGAAATATAACTAGAATCGTAAGTTCTTTGAAAATGAATAGGATAAACCATTTTGGTGAATCCCATTTTAAGGAGATTAGCTGGTTTTAAAAAAGCTGTAAGGAGGCCTGCTATTTTCATGGCATCAATTAAACTTAAAAGAGATAGCAAGTCCACATATACGCTCCGTTCGTGACATAAGGATTGAAACCGTTGTATTATAACCGCTTTTGTGAACAGATGGAAAAGGACGAATATTTTTGCCGTTAGCAAAAGTTGATCAAAAGAACTTTAGTTCTTGTAATTGCTTTAAAAACTCCTTGTATGTGTAACAAAAGAGAGAAAATGAATCTTTTCAGTTAAAATTCTTTCTATTTATTTTGTGTAATTCTAAGAAATTCTAAAATTTATTGTGCTTACCAAATACGAACAATCATTCCTGTTACCGTTGAACCGTAGAAATGTTTCTAGTCCTATTTTTTGTTTTTACTTTGATGTAGGTATTTGGAAAAAAATTGTTTTCCTAATTTTCTTTTAACACTTTGTTTTGCTTAATTTTTGAAAAATATTTGAATTATGCGTAGGCATTGTTCCATTTTTTATCATCTTTCAAATTGCGAGGTGTTGTTTTGGAAACTGTTTTGAACATTTAGAACTAAAAGAAAGGACAAGTACACATAATATTATGCTTACTTTGAAAGTTGTTTTCTAAAACATCAAAAGAAAATTTCATTTTTTTTTTCAAAATTCGTTTTGATGTTTTTAGACTCGCATAAAAAATTGCTTTGAAATGTGTAATCTTAAGCATCGTTGATTTGATGTTAGAAACAGATAAACCTTTATTTTTTGTATCGAATTACATAAAAATTCTTCTCCAAGCGATTGTAAAATAAATTACCTCTTTTTTTCCTTCAATAAAAAAAATTATGTGCAAATTGTGTAGACATTAATTTATTTCAAAGGAATTTTAAGTTTCTAAGGTTGTTGCTTTGATTTCAACGAACAATAAATATTCTTCCGATAAATACTTCAAACAAAGAAACCAATTATTTCAAAGTAAGACAATTTTGCTTTCAACGAAATCTCAAAATCATAAATTTAGTTTCTATGAATGGAAACATTATAAACGTGAGTTGTTTGTATCATACAATAATCAAGTATTAATGACTAGGATACAAATTGAAACACGAACATTTTGTTTAAAAGGTTTTGCGGAATACAAAATTTTATGTGATTGTTTTATTGTTTTCAATTTATTGGAGAAATGAAATTGCTCCCTTAGTAATAATAAATAAAAGAAAAATTGTCGATTGCTATTTAGTTTTTGTTGCATGAATAAAATTTCTCATTGTTTATTGTTTCGAATTCACTTTCGTTTTTTATTCATAAAAACTAAAAAGTAAATTTGGCCTTTGAATTGATATATTATTTAATAATTTTGTTAAATCAGAATAAATAAAAGTTCTTTCTCACAATTATTCAATAATATAATTACATAATTATTCTATTACAGTTTGAAAGAGGTTCAATGAATGAAATTAAGAAGACGGAAGTATAGTTATTGCTATAAAGTTTTCTTCATTGTAAGTTCTGAATAATTAACCCTAGAAGGACTAATAATAATCGTCAGTAGCAACATCACGAGACCACTTTTGTTAGTTACTTCTGCTTCTTGATGATCTTGTTCATCAATTAGGCATAATGAAATTAATATCCCTAACGAGGAATCTCGTCTCGACCTAATCGCCCCTTTAATGGCCGCCTAATAGTACACTCGAACACCCTTGGGACTCAGTTGGCCCTTGACTGGGTAAGGTTTTTTATGCATCAATGGAATGCCAACGGCTGATCCTTATCCAATTTCCGGCGGCCATTGCTACCTTAATACAGTGTTATTTACTCTCTGCGGGGATTTCCTTACAAATATGGAATAATTCGATTATTAATTTATTACACACAGATTCTTGGACACACGGCCCTCACAGCGATTCATTTCATTGGGCTTCGAGTCCATTGTAACTGCACACTAGCAAACAAAATTGCACAGGGTTAATTGATTGAAGTCTAAAAAGTACAGTTGGATATAATACAAAATTCTGAAGAGCATAGCATTGCATGATTGCAGCAATTACATACGCAATCTCAATGCAGCAATTAAGAATGCATTTGCAACCAGTTGTAGTCTTAGTCAAGTTTGTTCGATGGAATTATGTAAACGAGACTCAATGGCTCAATTTAGATGCTCAACTAAATTAAAGTTAATTAATTTTAGTGGATTGCAATGGTACCTAATCCGTAATCAGTTCAGTTGGAGTTTTTATTTGAAAAAGGGTAACGGAAATGTTTGTCCACATAAGTTTATTGAAGAGTTTTTGTTTAAACAATGTAGGTATTTGAAATCTTTAACATACAAAAATTCTCTTATCATTAAATTTCAGTTTAAACAAAAAACGAAATACCTAAATAATTTATATTATGTAGGATTTCATTAAATTCACCTTCAATTGTGTGACTTTCTAATGAACTTTTAATGAAAATACTTTGAACCTATAAAAAGTTGTGCTAAAATTAGAATATTATTCGTTTTCCTGGAAAATTGAAATGTAATTTAATATTTATTCTCATTCGGAAAAGAAAGCTTGATAATGTTTTCTGTTCTGAGAAATAAATCAAACCATTTCATGTGCATAATTCAGTTACATATTCTCCGTTTTTGTTTTTTTGAAGAAAATTAGTTAACAATTCTGGAAAAATTATGGTAAGAGGGGTTCTTTGTTACACAGCACCTATATTAAAAAAAATTAGAAAACATTAAAATAAAAGCGAAAAAAGTTTAGTGGAGTTTGCCGAGACCTTCTTGAAATTGCTAAATATGTATATTAATTATTAATGAGAAATAATTTCTTTTTCAATGTTTTTTATTAGGTATTTTCCGAGATATACTATCTATCAGTTTTATTGTTTCCTATATTGCGTTTTTTGTTTGTTTTTGATTTTTAGACAAGTCTCAATGATAATATATAAATATAGTTGTAAACGAAGGTTTTGTTTTTTGAAAAGAAACTTTGGCAATAATTTAAAATGTTGGAAGGTACTTTTGAATGTAAAATTAATTTGTGTTTTTATTCCGTTTGAAGTGTAAATAAACTTTTATTGTTATTGCAATTACGCGTGGCTAGTGGGTGGTCATAAAAAGTAGTTCTATTAAAAACATATCCTATTCCTATAAGTTCATTAGGAAAATTTGTCACGTCTACTGTGTGAATATCATTAAGTATATGTAATACATTTTCGCATTTGTTGTTTTGCAAATTGCTAGTTTCAGTTTTTTAAAATTTCCTTTCATCTGCGCCTCCCGCACTCCCCGCAGCCCCATTGGAGTAAAGAATTTGAATTCCATAGTCATTTGGTGTCTTCGAAAATCTCATTTTTGGCTGCGTAGATTTAAATTGTTGGAGCTAAAAACACAGAAGAAGCGTAAAGTTTTTGGTGAATTTATTTTAAACACGTTTCGATCAGATTGCAGAATCATTTCGTCAAAGAAACCTAAACTCGGCTAAGCTGTCGATATTTGCGATTTAACTAATGGAGGTGCTCCTTTTCTTCGCACCCAATTTGGCCGACATTAATGGCTTCTATAGGAGTGGAGTGTATTTGCTGTCGGTGCCAAAGAACCATTCGTGAATCAAATTTTAGTGGGCATTTCATTGGGGGGTCGATGGGATGACGGGATGATGGGATGTTGGAATTAATGGGATGAGGCCGGCCACCTCATCAACTAGCTCCATTTATTTTTTCTGGCAACGAGAGGACATAAAGGCGAGTTACGGTTTGTTATTTCAAGTGTTCATATTGACGCAAAATACGATACCTCGCCAAACACTTGCTGATATGTTGAATAAAATTTCAAATTGTCTCGTCCTGTCCTGTCGCTCTCGAGTGAGTGCGTTACAGGACAACAACCACACGGACATGGGAGAGTCCATTAAGCATCGATTGTTGTTTACATCTATTTCCGCAACAATTTTATTGTAATTGGAGCAAGCTATTTTTAGTGCAGTCACCTCTTAAATATTTGGGTAAATGATGGATCGGACATTTAGCTTGTTTTGTTTATGTTTTTGAAATTGATCCGTTAATAGCTCAATAAAACATGTGCTTACAGTTTTATGTAAATGTGTGCTTAAAAATACTTCCTTGTAATTAGTTTTTGTCGAATAAATTTATAAAACTTCCTTTTGTTCTTAATATTGTTGTTCTTATTGATGAATGTTGTAAACATTTGATTTTTTTTGACATGTTTTCATTGTTTACATTTTTAAAATAAATAAAGTTTGTGTATTTTGATTGCGATTCAAAACCAAATACCTATGGGTCCGGCTTTAAGTTATAACCCCCCCCCCCCCCCCCCCCCCCAACACCACCAACAAGAATTTTCGCTTTTTCCATTTCATAAAATTTTATCAAACAAAATTGTTTTGTCTTGACCTAATATGAGAAATAAAATAAATCCAATATTTCGTTACATTAAACGAATGAACCAATATCAACATCTCAACTATATATTTTTTTTTACGGAAAATTTGCGTTAAAAGTGTTCCCCCTTACGCGGTTGCCTAGTTCGCCAATATGAACGACCCGACCCTGTTTATAAATATTTCTATTTATTAAGCAAAATATGCTTCTAAAACGTCTTCTTAAGATGTTTTGCTGCTGTTTAAGAACAACATTATTTGAAATATTGATCAACGTATTTATAAACTGTGAAAAAAACGACATTGACACATCAACAGAAATTTGTCTAATATCGAATAGAAAGGTGATTTAAAAATACTTGCTATTTAATTACAAGTTTAAAAAAAATTATGTGATTCAGGATTATGAATCAATTGCCTTCTATCAAGAAATAACTTTTTGATATCTTTCCACATGATTGAATTGTTACGCAGTGTAAATAAGAATGAATAATAAATATTCACTGAATTTCCGTCATCATTGGTTTTATTTGGTTTAATTGAAGCCGTGGCCTGTCAGCGGACGTTAAACCAGATAAAATCTATTTGAACGAATTAATTTGAAAACCAAAATGTCCAATGCCAGGATATGCATTCAGGGTTAAATGAAGGCGTGGATTTACATTAAGAGCAGCATTAATTGCCAGGCATAATTAAGGGGCCATTTCAGTTGGGTGCATCTATTTTGAAAATTATTGCTGTGCCATTTGCGACTTACTAACCGAACTGGAGATAACAATTGGGAGTCTAGCCGCAAGGTTTATGCAATTCACTCATGTAAACAATTTTCTAATTTGTGTGAGTTATGCATGCTTATTACTAAGTGATGCTGATGCATTTATAATCGGATCGCTGCAACATGACGCCGTTGGCGCTTTGCAACATGCAGCCTCAGGTGAAAAAGGAGTATACCCTGCAGTAATTTATTTATAAGCTGAATAAATTAAAACAAAATAGCATCGATGTTAATATAAGGCTTACGTACATTAATGAAGGTGGGCGTTTTATAACCACAATTATTTACTCTATTAGCTTTTCGCTTGCTATTTGGGTCATTCCACAACATGTCATCCAGCCAGGTCATGCCAAGATCAAGTATCTTATATGACATCACTAAGAAGGAGTTGCCCGATCTTTCTCATCTTCGAACCTGATTTTGCATTTGTAACGAAGCATTTTTGTACTAAATTTCAATCCGGTGGCTATAAGCGTTCTCTTCTCGAGTTATCGTCTGAACGGGCAGAAAACAGACAAACAACAGGAAAGACACAGGTATTGGAAATAAAGCAGGCAAAAAGACACGAATTTTTTTTTGACCTGATAGCAAATTCAGTGTAGATCAGTTTAAAAAAAAATTTATGAAATTCCCACAGTGTCTTTTAGAGATATGGACTTTTTTGTAAAACATGTTTTCGCGCAAAAAAAAGCTCTAAAAATCTTACTAAAATTATTTTTTTTAACCAAACAAATGAATATATAGAGCTTACTTATTTTTTTCTAAAAGCAACACAGTTCACTATATAATACTAAATTTTTTCATAGAAGTATCATTAAAAATCGCCAAGATACGAATTTTTTTTATTAACCGTATAGGTACGTTCCCTTCGATTTTCGGAAATTTCAAAAATGTCTGTTTTGCTCAAATTAAAAGTGACTATAAAAAAAACTAGTAGATTCAAAATTAAAATTACAAGTTTCATTAAAATCGGAGATGGTGGGTGACAAATCACACTTTTTCTGGATGATTTGATGTGGAATGACCCATTTTCGAATTGTATTTTGAAAACAAAATATTTTTATTTATACTTAGGTACCTTGGCAAATTGTTTATTTTCGCCTGAATTTTTGAGTTTGTACATACAAATAGAAAAATTTGTTATTTCAGGACATGAAACTTTTGCAAGTTTGAAGCTTTATATTATAGTTTTCGGCAAAGTTAATCCGTATACCTACACAAACTTTTATTTTGTATGTCTGTTTTCAATATTATGCCCTAGAAAAACTTCACATAATATTGTTAATGATGGCTGCCATATTGTCGGGTAATATTCGATTTCGTTTGTTGGAATAAATGTTGGATTTTACGAATTCGAAGAATATTTTATCTACTAACACATGGAATATTGAATCGAAAGCAGAAGTTGTGAATGCACGTTTCAATATTCAAGGGATCTGAAAGAAATATAAAAGGATGTGAAGAATGGGAGCTGATTTAACAAATATTCCCCAAAAAATATAAAAAAGAGTCCAGTCATCAGAATAAGAGAAGTTTCACACACACATATCGAAATAAGCCCCATGCGGGTTACTCACATTAAGGGCTTCCTGTGTCTTTCTTTCCGTAGAAAAGACTTCATAACCCAAATCAACTCGAAGTATGTTTAGTTTATGTACGTTTAATATTAAACAGAATTTAGGAGATTTACATGAATTACTCGGAGAAAGGGTTCCGTTTCGTGAAGTGAGATTTTTCAAACTTGCATTCGACTTTCATTGGTTATGAAATAAATTATTACTGCATTGTCATCATTGAATTTTTTATTTCTAACTTTTTACTGTTTTCAACTTTTTATGAGAACAATTAAATTTGTGAGAGATGAAAACAGAGACGATTGGTTATAAATAATACAATTCAATTTGAAAATTGCATTGCCTTTTAATGTGCTTTTACCCAGACGAGATTTTATTATGTTTTAACAAGATTTGATTCTAAACGTGTAAATTTTTCTGAAAATACTATCTCTTTTGGAAGGAAGCACAATGAAATCAAAATAAAAACAAATATCCAGAATAAAAATTTACAACTGAAACTAGTGTTTGTGCAGTTTTGTAAATTCTGCTTGTGTACTTATGCCGAAGGAGATTGGGAAGGGTTTGGAATATCAGGAAATTTAAGTATTGGGGATGCAAGGGTGATTTAATATTATATGAATTTCCCTGATGGAATATCGTAAAGAATATAAAAATTCGGATGCTTTCTTGGAAAAGGAAGAGAAGCATTTGAGAGGATTCTGTAGACTTACATTACAATTTGGAAAAAAAAACAAGATGCATTCTGGTATATTGTAAACTAGCAGTGCCCGCAGCTTAAACACTTGTTACAAAAACGACAAATAAACAATACTGACGTCATTTGCAAACAATTCATGTCAAAAGTTAGCAAATTAAATATTGTATCAACAAATTGAAACTTTGTAATGGTATTTATTCAGGATGTCCCAAAAAGTAATATCAAGCGGAAGACCACAGGTAGAGGTAGGTACCCTCAAGGGGTACTCGAATAACCCGTATGTTCTACGATTTCTGGTAGTCTTCGAGTTATTAATTTTTTTTCGTGCTTTTTCATCAAATTACTTATTTGAAGAAATTTTTGAGATAAAGTTCTTATATTATTTTCAATTTAGCCTAATGTTAGGCCTATCAAATACAAAAAGATTTAATTCCATGGTCCACATAATTGCGCCAGATAAAATTTTTATATTACATAAGGTTCAAAATAATAAAACTTACTAAAATCGTTGAGGGCGATTTAAAAAGAAAAGTCACATAAGTTTTTTTCCAAACCTATTTTAAAATCTCATTTCATTGGCTATTTACCGAACATCCATTTCTCCGGCCAAAACTCCTAATGTGGTTGGAACGAAATTGGTGTTTCGGGGGTCCCTGCTGAATCCCGTTTTGGAGGTTTATTTTATACTATGTCAGTCTGTTTGTCTGTACAGCCCATAACTTGAGCTAGAGGATCGAAATTCGGCAAAATAATTTTTCGTTTCAATTATAAAGTCAAGTTAGAAAATGAACAAAATAGGGTAACACCTTCCTGGTGTTGCCATATAAGGTTGAATCATTTTTTTTAAATGACAAACAGATAGATTAGACATGCCATTCTGTAAACCTCAAAAAGGGATCCAAACTTTTACATTTATAATATTAGTATGATGAATGTAATTGTAATTGTAATTGTAATTGTAAATCTGTAATCTAGATAATTTATTTCAGTTTGCAAAATTATGTGTGAATGTCAACATGTCGTTTCCTTCTTTAGCAAATATTGTAGAATAGGTAAACTGTAATTGATTCATCTCTGAGTGATTTAGTTTTATACTTGAACTCAAAAATCTTTCTATTGAAAATTAATTGCAGCTGTTCATGCCAAGATTTCAGTGCTATTTAAAAATGTTTGTCTGCCAAAAATCATTTTAATTTTAATTAATTTTCATGTTCAAAAATATCAGTCCGCTTTGTGAGTTGCAATGTCTCAAACAGACGTTGAATGCTGAATACTCGCCAGTCATAAATACTCATCGGCATTAACTGCCGGAAGCATATGTTTTTGTGATCGACTCTAAAAGCACTAAATGTCCCATTTCGATATTTGGGGAACAAAAATAGGTCTAGGTACTTACAATCGCTTGAGCCGATTATGTACTGTTAAAAACCTGGAGATTTCTCTAATGCATTGGAACGTCCATGAGATTGTTTTATTAGAATGTCGTCATTTTTATGTGGCATTAATGTTCTTGAAATAATTGAAGAATGTCGAACCTAATTGAACTACTTCAATAATGGCATCAGGATTCAGGATAGCATCATCGTACGAAAAATACTTAAATTTGATTTTCTTCTTTACGTAATCTAAGTCAATATAATTTCACTTCCTACTTGAATCATGAGGAAACTCCAGTGACATGCAATTTTTAAATTAATCCTGACTAAGTCGAGAGTTCAAAATTTAAATTTGTTTTTCTGTTTTCCCTCCCTCCGTGTTGATAGGATTCAATCCTGAAATTACATGCTATGTGACACATTTCCCGTAGGAACAGAATTGGTTTGGTATTTTTCCTTAGTGTCGAAATACTTTGATTTCAAAAATTTTACTCACCGTAAAATTATGTGATTATGAAGACAACCGGTGCTCACAGTGTACAGAGATAGATCATGAAATGGCGAGTGGACCTCGACGCAGTGGAATGGCTTTGCTTTCCTGTAGATATTTGATCCGTAGATTATTATTCGAGGTATAGTACATTTATACCTTGATATGCGTGGGTGTGGGACTTGCTTCCTCATAAATTACGACAAATTTAGCATGTTTTCCTGCAACCATGTTAGACATGAACACGAGCAGGAAATTTGGGACGAAATGGAATTTCAATTACAAAAGCCACTCAACTCGCATAGATAATGTTCTCGTGGCCAAATTAATGTTCTAAATTATACGCCTTTCATATCGTTAGTTACAAAGATTTGAGTAAGCACCAGTTAGTTGAAATATCTAATTACATTTATTGACTTATTACATAATCTTTGAATCAATGCGAAATCAAAATTAAAGGAAGAATACGACGAAACTTTTGTTTTGCCTTTGATAAATATTGTAATCAATTTCAGTTAGGAGTGCTCTTTTATCTTTACAGCTAAATAAGGCAAGAGAATGCTTACTTTTGTGTGGTTTTCATGGTCCTGAAATGTGATAAAATATATTCCCATTAAAGTAGTCAGCAAAATGTAGGTATCTCTCCTCATCAGCTAAGAGTCCATAAAAACATAAATGCCAACCGTCGAATAGTAAATTGCTTGTAATAAACTCTGCTGAAACTTTGATGTGTGCCGCGAAAAGTGGAAAATAGTGTTGCAGAAAGTGTCCTTTATTACAAAATAGAACTAAAAATAGTTGAGCAAATTGCTTTCCTTCTACGGGCACAGACAATATATATATTGTCTGTGCTACGGGGTAAAAATGAAAAATTTACCTTGAGGATATTCTGGAATAAACAACGAAAATTAATTTTGATTTGATTTATAGAGCCGATTTTAAAATTGAGTTGAAATTTAAATTCACTGCAGAAAAAGAATTTTTATTTTTTTATTTTAAGGGGTTACATCTGTTTGACCTGTCGAAATGTGAAGCATTTTTTGGAAATTTTTCTATGCTCTCCTAATCCAGCCAGATTTATACGGTTCGGATGGTTTATTACACCTGCAATGAGGCATACAAAACAATTGAAAAAACAAACAAAAAACGAAATGGCGGCAGCGGAAATTTTGTATTATATGTAAATCGACAACGCACTTTTTTGTGGAGCCTTCCTCGGGTGGAAACGTCAGTGAAGCAAAAATGGCAGGAGTTTGAATAAAAGTTGTCACTTTTGACCGAAAAATGGACCATAAAATTGTTTATATATATAAAAATATTATTGACCAATCTTAAAAATCGTGTGTACGTTTCTAGAGAATCTAATTAATAGGCTAAGTACGGTTAAACTTTCATTTTAAGTAAATTAAATAAAAATTAAATTTCTGATTCCGCCCGATCTTGAGAAAACGCGCTTAAAATTTTAAAACTGTTCCAAAATGCACGGGAGGTATTTCAGAATTTGATCTCTGATGAGCATTAAAAAGATATGTTTTTATTTATTGCTTTGGGATATCATTCTTAAATGTTTATAGATGATTTCAACCAAAGAAAACCGATTAAAATCGATTTTTCGAAAAATTCAAATAGATGTGAAAAAAACACCAATAAGTAAAATGAAAGAAACCAATCGTGGCATTTTGGAAAATGGAAATTTCCTGAACAAGATTGAATAATGAAAAAAATGCAAAAGAAGATAATATTTAATTTAAAATATTTCTTCTGAAAAACAATTTGAATAATAAATTTATTTTTATTTCTTTTAAGTATTCTTTTTTAGGACTGCAAAACTTTGTGGAATATTTTCCTGCGACCTTAGAATATTTTAAAAGAAAAATTTGTTGTTGCAATCAAAATATTTTATATTGACGGGAGGATTTTCTGCACTTTATAGGGAATACAAAAGTTTAAAAAGAGAAAAACCAATCTTCACAACAGTAGAAGCTTTATACGAAGCTAAATGTAAACTTAAGCTCACATAAACATTTGCTGAGTAAAGTTTCTTCTTATCGTCTTTATTTAAATGTTTGAAAATGCAAAATTCACTTAAATATATAAGCTTCAAAACCACAATGATTATTTGAAGCATTAAAAAAAAAACAAAAACAACAAACAATGGAGTCTTTTCTGCTATATATGTTGATTAATGTTGATTAAAAGGTATACAGTTTCTACGGCGCGGCGCCAAAAAACTTTTAATAGTTTGCTAATCGAAATCAATTATAACAACCATTTACAAATTACTTAACCCAATTTAATAATATATCAAAGTGTTTGTGGATCAAGGAAATTTTCAATGAACTAAAGTTGGCATAAAAAATTAACGCTGTTACAGGTGAATCGACCCCTTGCAGTGATTATTATAAACGCAAACTTTTATTTTCATAATATTTCTATATTTTTGGTTTTATAGTCGAATCTGAAGCATGCAGCCGAAAGTGTTGTTCGCCAATAAATATTTATGCTAAATTTTCAATCTGTCCTATTTACCATAGAGTTTTTTGCCTCCAAAAGACGACATTTCCATGCTAATCTGTTCATTATTGCCATTGAAAATTGAGCAGATCGTTAACAGCGACACCAGTGCTCAAAGAGTCTTCAATTTCACTACAACCAGCCACAACCAGTGTCAATAAATTTAACGAGTCAAATTTAAAGTAACAACTGAGCCAATTTTCTTTTTATTGGAAGAAGTCACTTCCGCTCAAATTCTCATCACAATTTCACTCACATTTTTTTTTTTTGGAACTGTTCGAAATTCACTCGCGCTACTTTGAGCTCATTTCGCGCACCTCTTTCTTTATCACTATCAAATGGCAAAGCACACCTGTAGGTGGGAAACGGCTCGAATGTCGAACAGGACTCTCCCGGCTAGGATTTCTACTTCCGGAATGGTTTACTATTCAGCGCCTCGTCATGCGGGCATCTGGCACGCAATCACAACTGAAGCTTATTCCAGACTGATTTCAAGCTTCGTCTTGGCGGTTGTAAGATTCATGAATCACTGTCGCGCGGGTGCCGAATTTACGAGGGGCACTCGCTTTCGTATCGTTACCCTTTGCTGGGGTAGTTATGGTGTTCTTGAGATACTCTTCTTCACCTGAAGTTTTCCACCTTCTGTTCCGGAGGGACATGTCAAGGAGGACAGGCGAAATGTACGCTCTCCAAAGAATACAAAAAAGACCGAGAGATAACCAATATAATGTTTTTGCGAAAGCTCAGCGTCGGTCGTCTTCCATGTGGAGTCTGCCTGTTGGAGGGCAGGCCGGGGCCAGTTTTTGCAACTACTGAAAAAGCTACTTTGTTTCTACGTGGATGTTGTTACTATAGAAGTATTCTTTCTTTACGAGGACGATACTCGATTGTATGACCCGATCCCAGAAATTCTATCCACAGCGCCTGTAATTTCCCTTTAAAAGTCCGGTAACAAAAACCAAGAAATTGCTTCCTTTTCAGGTGATAGGGAACCATTTTGTTATCCTGTTGCAAAAATAGCCGAGGCCAGAGGAAAACATGCAGAAAATCAAACGGTTGATTTATTTTTTTCCCTGGCTGCTGAAAAATCCATTCATCAAAAGCATTTTATTTATGGTCTGTCGAAGATTAATGGTGGACATGAAAATTGGGGACTTGAGCGTCGGTTTAGGGGCAAACTTCCCGAAATAACGGGATGTACTAAAAATATAATTTTTGATGCGATGTATTGCAGCTTGTTAGGGTTGGAATTTTTAAATGTAATGTATTTTGTATGGTTTTTTAAAATGGACTCTAAAAAACTGGAACGTGTTTCATTAATACGCATTAATGAGATCAGTGGAGTTAACGAGTTCTAGGAAGGTAGTCGTGTCAGAGTAAATAGTATTTACTTATTGTTAGTGAGCGCTTATAAACAATCACTCACTTTTAAAGGACATACCTAACCTGTAGACTATAGTGGAAGAAAGTACGGTATTTTTCGAAATATTCATGAAATTTTATTATCAAATTCGGAATACATTGCCGATCTGTGGACTAAGGATAAGTTGAGAATCATGTCCTGCTTACATTAAGTTATATTTTATAAGGCCTCGTTTTATTGGCGGTTGTGTAAATTGTTCGTTTTTCACAAAAGACGTCTTTTGGGAATAGTTTTTATAACTTTTTTTATTTATAATGATATTAAAGCAAATAAAAAGCCAAAATGTTCAGATTGAAGTAGACTTCAATTTTGTATAAAATATAGTTTTTTACAAGTATTAAATAAGTAAGTAAAATTAAACAAAACAAACGAAAAGCTAGTCATCGATGAATATAAAATTTTAAAAGGATTTTAGTAAAAAACAAAAAATACTCACCTTCATTATTTTTCCCCTTAAAGCCGTCATATACAACTATCTGAAACTCCATCCATAGCTTATGGCCTGTTTTCCTATAGGCGTTCAATAGTGGCGGATTTGCCAATTTCAGCGATTTCCACGACCTTATATCAAAAAATGACTAACAATAAGTAAAAAAAATTAAAATTTTACGATACATAACATACTTCTGGTTAACATAAATAGTAAATATGCTATATAAATTTCATTACCGAAACACAACTAATTTATAATATATGAAGCTTCAAATTTGGACGAAAATCGCTATTAAAGGGAAATTTCTACAATCAGATTTACAAAGTGATTTTTTCAATATTTTTTTCATAAGAAGAGACCAGATATATTTGTAAATATTTTTGCATGTTTTTGTTTATTAATTTTGTTATGGATTTTGAGAGCGTATTTTTTAACTATAAAACAAAATTAACGTTTGTGTTTTAAATTAATTCAGGCTTATATGGCAACACTAAGAAGGTGTTGTCCGATTTTCTTCATCTTCAAACTTGATATCACGTGTCAAATATTCTTTGAAAACCTATCCGATGACACTAAACTTGAAACCCGAGGGTGGGGCGGAGGCAACTTTAAAAAGTTAAATTGGGAACCCCTATTTTTTATTGCAGATTTGAATTCCTTGCATCAAAATAAGAAACTTTTGTCTAAAACATTTTTTTATTAAATCATTGGTTATCGTAGAGAAATCTTGACAGTAAGAATTGTTCCTAATTTCAGCGATTCGATCGATAATTTCGCTCAATATGTGTTGATAAACAGACTTTTCCGATTTGGTTTCGAATAAATCGAATAAAAGAGAGGTTTATTCGTTTCAATCCAACGAGATCAAACACAGTCGAATTTTTCCTCCTATTGAAATAGTTTATTTTGAAAAGGCTTTCAAAGAATATTTGACATATTTTTTATTTTCCAATTGGATGTAAATTTCGAGAGATTTTAGGGGTGGACAGGTGGTCTGAAACACCCTGTATATATAAACAATACTTAAATAAATCATTTTACTGTATATGATTGTGGAGAGTTCTTCAAAAAGGGTTTTGAGAGAAAGGGTTTTTAGAGAAAGGCATTCTGATTCTTCTAATCTGATTTGATTTATTAAAAATATTCTTTGCATAAAGTAAAACTTAGAAGTTTTGTTTTGTGAAACTTTACTGACAACTTTTAACGAATGTATTTTGCCGCTAGGAAAATTTTAATGTCTAACAGGCTAACAGTTCTATTTTAGAAATATATTATGGAAGGATTATAAAAGTTCAACTCATTCCCGTATTTTGCAAGAATATTAAAGTACATTCGAAATCCCTAAAGCGACAAATAATACTCGGAAAAAATGGTTTAAACTTTGACAGTTGAAGTACTTGAGGTATTTTTTCTGGATGGCATAGAAACATTC
This sequence comes from Leptogaster cylindrica, assembly GCA_963082835.1. NCBI lineage: Eukaryota > Metazoa > Arthropoda > Insecta > Diptera > Asilidae > Leptogaster > Leptogaster cylindrica. Next base: position 21,682,024 of record OY720106.1, on the reverse strand, counting down.
AAGCAGATTAATTACTCTTGAACGTAGACTATATAAAATAAATAGGCGAATAGGTGATTCAAAACCACACTTTTGGCTTTGGTAATTTAGAAAAAAGAAATATTCAAAGTCTCAACATTTTACGTATGCTTTTAAATATAATTAAAATAATAAAAATTTATAAGAGGTGAATAATAAAAAAAAAAAATTTTTCGTTTGACTGAAACTGACTACGAATACAACCTAATGCAAAAATAGTAAGAATATTAGAATAATAAGGGGGGTAGAGAAATTAAATCTACCGTCCGTTTGCCCCTCAATTCTATTACATACTTCTTTGATTTAAGCTGAAAACCATTCACTTTTCAATGATTGATTGGTCTGTCACTGCAGAATCCTACTATATTAAAACGCCAAGGTTTATGACTGTCAACGATCTCAGGAGCGGAAATTTGTACGATTTCCGTTTTGCTCCAAAAAAGCTTTTATGTTACGCTGTACACCTGCTTTTGATATCCTTTTTAAGAATCGTTATAATAATTCTTTCGTATATATAAGAAAAATGACATCTGGCTTCTTTAAATCTTTCGTAATTTTTATAATTTGATTTTTTAATCGAAAATTTTTTTAGACTTACGGACAATAATGATTACACAAAATACGAAAAAGTGTCCGGACTCCGGAGTCCGGAGATTAAAATCTTTCCAAAATAAATTTGCAAAAAATATTCAAATGATATACAAAAGCAAAAAGAAGTGTTTGTGCCAGTGAAATTATTTTGTTTGACTGTATTTCAGAAAATAAAATATATAGTAAATCACATCTGTCGTCTGTTCTACCTTATTTCGAAGCATGCTCCATTTTCTTGAATTTTGCCCGAGTTTTGTATAATATTATATCCGACCATTTTCAAACGAGAGAGTATTTTCTTTAGCAAATGTTCTATGCTGCACCATCGTTTTTCCAGGATCCGTTCTAAATTCAAATGTGTTCCCTTTGATGAGGAATTTTTTTTGGAGCAATCCCAGTGGGACAATGGAATGATATTCTTTAGTACGCTATTGTTTTGTTAGAATGATTAAAGTTTTTACTTGTTGGAAGTTCTTTTTTTTCTATTTTGGTAACTATGAGGTTGTTTTTTGTAAGAAAAGACTAAAAATTAGAACATTTATACTATACCTATAGTATTTTTTAAAATTATCTCTCTGTCATATTGACGCTATTTGATGTTTAAATCTAAAATTGTTCCAAAATTTCCAAATAATATTTTGAAATTCATCTCATGCCCATCCAAAAAGTTTAATACAAAAACGGAAAAAAATTCATTTTAATAGTGGCTTAACTCGCCTCCTGTAAAAAAAGAGTTGTTCGGAAGACTTGGTTGCCAGGACATGAAAAAAAAAATAAAAATGCCCAGATATCAATTTGAAATACGTGACAGGGTTGTAAATCGAAAAGGTCCTCTCAAGTGAGCAAAAATGTAAATGAATCCTATAATTTTACAGATGGCAAGGCTTTCACTGCTTGCGGATGTTTGCAATTATCGAAGGAATGATAGAAACCGCTCGATATGGTTCGCTAAATCATGAGAACTTTTCAGAAGTACTTTTTCAAATTGATTTTGATTGGCCATAAAAGAGTTAATGGCATCATATTCAGGTATTTCCGTCATAAATGTAAATTGAAGGAATTCATAATTTGAAAGCATCCCCAAGGCCCAAGGCGTAGAAGGCGCACTTTCGAAATCAGTATCAGTGGCTGAGGTGAGATCCTGGCACGGGCTAATTTATTGAGGACTAACACAAATTACCCCCAAAGGAGCTGTTTGCTGAGATTGACGCGTAATGATTTATTTCCAACAATTCCGCACGAATGATTTTGTAGCAGAAGATGGAAGCTACCGGATGGGAATAACAAAATGTGCTCGATAATGCTGATTAAAAGTGTTTATGGCCAGGAGAGAATTGTTTTTCATGATAATCAGCAGAGGATTTATTTGCCGGATGCTTGGAACTCGGTTTAGGAAAACTTAAACCAGGCGATGTTTCACTCAATTAAACTTCAACTAACTTCAATGGCGACCAAGTACGTTAACTGATTAATTATTTCCTCATTAATTTATGCTCCTTTCTGCTATAAAAAACATGAACTTAACTGAAATGGTTATTTTAATTCAGATTTTCATATGCTTAATGGTGTATGAATATTTTAAATCTTTTCTAATATAACAAAAGGAAAAAATAAGAAATTCACAATTCTGTGATCAATTATATTTTAAGGATTGATAAATGTTTCGAAACTGTAATGGAATTTCCAAGTGGATATCAACTTGATCCTTGGGACAGGAAAGGTCAGTGTAATAAATTATCGCAAAATTTAAAACTTGAATATCATTTTCATTTTACGATTGACTATACAAAATTTTTGTTTTTGCCTTGTTGCTCAACGTTTTCCTTTTGAAAAAAAAAGTGAATTTATTGAAAATTGCAACAAATTTCAATTATATACATTTAAAAGGATATATATGTACCTACCTATATATACATTTATATATAAAGAGAAAAGGAAACAGGAAAGAGGAAAGTTTTCTGCTTGTGGCTTCTTGTTAAAGGAAGCTAATCAATAATTTTAGAATAAAATGTTGTGCCAACGAAAAAATTAATAAAATTAGACTTTGAAAAGTTTCGCTAAGGAGTGGCTTGATTGATTGTTGAATAAATTAAGTCACCTGTTGCTGTGAAAATTCAACACGTGGAATGTTTATTTATTGAACGTAGAGAAAACCTTGCTTGTTTTGATAATTTCTATGATTTAAAGTTCATTATAATCAATGAAATTTTTTTTTCTGCTAATAAGTTTTCTCAAATCCCCCGTGTTTGAAATTTAAAAAAAAAGGTGTAGCTGAGAAATCGGAGTAAAGTAAAATCTGAAAATTCATAGGCATTCAAGAAATTAAAGTTATTTCTCAATTACGCCTTCTTGATGTAGAAATGTTTACAATGTCTGGTTGCTAAAGCTTGAATTGACAACAATGTTTGCTTTTTAATTCCTTGACGATATTTAGTTTTCAAAAAAAGCAAGTTTGTAAATTACAAATAAAGCACAAGCATAATTGTGAATTACTCCAAACTGTTTTTAGAGACCGTTAGGATTGATGAACGCACTTTGAAATGACCTCTTAAAATATCCTTAGGCCGCCCACGACTTTGAATGTAATGACGCATTTGCTTCAGCTCCAGGATCTTGACGATTTTCTTAAAGGGAAAATGTCTTAATGGTGGCGGATTTTCCGGTTATAAGCGAATAAAGAGAGAGCCCTACAGATAGAGTGTATATTAAGAATGGAGACACATATGACGGTTTCGGTTATGGTGATATCCGTTCTGTTCAATTCAAAAAACGCTTAGCAATAAGAATATTTCGCGGCATTTTCTATTTGCATGTAAAGCACAATATAAAATCCTTTTCCGTTTTCGGTTATGCCACAATGAGACATTCTGTTTCTCTATGAAAAGAATATATTAAAGGATTCAAAAGGAAAATTATACTTGACTTAGTACGGATAACAAGATTCGTATTGGCCTGACAACAAAATCTACTCACCATCTTCTAAAAGTTCACGGGAGATGATTTTGTATACCAAACGTGACAAGGGATGACTTTCCAAAATCTTGTTGATTCGATAATCATTGAATAGTAAAAAAAATGTATTTAAATTTTTCATGTAATTCATGCGACAGTTACTCTAGAAGTATGTAAAAAACATTTGTATTTCATCACATCCTCTTTAATTCATCTAAACAAACAGAAGTTGTTTGGATTCTTTTGCAAAAAGATGCTATCAAGCATCCGTTTTGGGGCTAAGCCCACCATATCCTGTGGCCTTTTTCTTCTTAAGAGTATCAGGTTATTTTCTGAGAAAGCAATTTTCTTTTTTTACTCGATAAGATGACGCGCGGAGAGGTACAAAAAAAATGATTTCTATTAAACTGGAATCTTTGAACAAAAGTTATTGAAACTGTTTTGTAGTGAAAATGATGGACGATGCACGCGAAAGGTGGCAAAAAAAATTTTTAGATTAATGTTAAGATACCAAGAGAATTTGCTATAAGTAAGAAAATTTTTTGTAAATAATATCAAAAACAGCACCATTTTATATTTTCTAAAATTCAATTGAAAAAAAAACATTTCTTAGATGCTAAGAAACTATGTAAGAGCAAGTTCAACTTTTTATCGTTTTACGTGCCGAGAATGTTGAAGTGACTTTTTTGGTTGATAAATCACAAGAGATAGCCATTGTTAAATGTCACATGTGCACTTACTGAAAATAGATAAATAACAACAAATACTTTTCGTTCGCTACTTCTTATCCAGATTTCCGTTACTAACTATCAAGATTCCAAGAAAGATAAATTAATTGATGTTCACATGTTAAAAGACGTATAAAATAGTTTTTATTGGTTCTTGTTTCTAAGGGAACTATTTCCGATAAATGGACAATGTTCTTGAAGATGATATTGGAAAGTTTCATCTACAATATTTATTTGCACAATTGTTCAAGGACAATTTCATTTCATCTACAAATTACAAACGTGACAGAGTTGTAAATTAGAGTTTCTGTGTGGATGTGGAACAAAAGTACATTTGTTTGTACATTTCTTTGATTTTCATTGTTTTCATTAATATAATTTCTAAATTCTGCAGGAGTTTTTTTTTGTTTGCAGTAATTATAATTTGCGAATAAAGTATAATAAAAATATGATAATATGAATGACTTTTTTGAACATTTGGCTAGGGAATGCTTAAAAATATATAAAAGAATGAAGAATCACAAAATAAAAATGGATTTTTGGTATAATTTTTCGCCCAACAACAATTGTTCATTTCACATAAAAGTTTATTGTAGTTTTCTCATTTCTGATCGATCGACTTAGGCCAGAAGCACAAATAACAAGTCGACAGGATAATCTCTCAATAATTCGTTTCAGCTCATTGACCCTTGCGGTGATTTAGTATGAAATCAGGTAAACTTATAAATCATTACAGCAACGAAAGTAAGGGGTTAATTAATTCTTGTGCTCGTGATTTTACTAAAGGCCGCGCAGTGGGATGTGAAATGCTTGAAGATGGGTAGTAGCAAAAATAAATCAAAATCCAGCACCGAAAGTTTTTTTTTTTTTTGCTTTTGCGGCATTATGAGAACCGAAGCAATTTCCGCTTGAGACCACAAAATTAAATTTTCAAACAAAATTGAAGTTAGGAATTGAGTTAAGCTTGTTTCGTCGAAAACTGAAACTACCACCCGCGCTTACATTGCTCTAAGATGGTTCCTCCTGTGGGGCTTAATTAAATTTTAAAAACAAACGAAGAAGTGTCATTTAAGGTAAGCCCCCGTGTTCAGCTGTTTTGTCAGCAACAAGTGGCGGTAAGGGATGACGATTTTTGGATGAGGAAACGAAGAAATAAAATTGAAGCTTCACCAGAAAAGTGTTCAGGGTTTATGCGTTAAATATTTCCATAATGGAGGAATGGAGGTTTGATGAAAGTCTTAGCGACAAAAGTAAATTAAAAATTAATTATAACTAACAAGAAAGGGAGATGATGTGATTGAAAGTGTTATATGCTTGATAACGTATTGAGTTATAAAACACATCATTTACCTATTCAATTTAATCTACAACAAGTTGGCAAACGTGGGAGTAAGACTCTGGAAACTTCTAAGTGGAATTGTAAATGCTAATCACAACAATTTTGTATTCTATACATTTAAAACGTAATTAGATCTGATAATAATCTGTTATTCAAGAGAGAAAGTCAATAATAATGATTCAGTCTTATATATGACAACACTAATTGTAAGTAGAAGTTGCTCGTTTTGCTCTCTTCCAACTTGTATCTACAGTTTCAGCTCTCTAACTGTACGCGTTCTCATTCCCAGAGAAACAGAAACAGACGTCCATCCCAAAAAAAAGGATCCTTTGCATTACATCCTTCGATAAAGTATTTATATTATGGGGTTTTGCAGTATATGAACCGGGTATATTTGAATTGAAATAAAAGCACATTGATTGTTTGTAATAAAATTAAATTAGATACCTATATATATATATATATATTTTTTTTTGAAAGCTTGTTTTTCGGCATTATATATGATATAAGTACCACATCATTCAAATGACCACCATGAGAGGTCGAATAATTGGGAAATTATTTTCCATCACTTTTTGATACAAAGGCACTTCTATTTCATGATGGCGCTTGTTATGCTAATCTTTCGGTCGTCAACAGCTTGTAACTTCTTCGTATACACCAACGATTTCACAAAAAGGGGTCTTAAACTCATAATTTTGGAAGCCATGTCTTGTCTCCGAATCTTGATATCAAGAACTCCGCGAACATCTTTTTCAAAAACTCGATAATTCCTCGTCCCTATTGGAAAACTCTATACAACATGTGCATTTTTTTTTATATGATCACTCTTTTTCTAGGCTTTGCTACTTTGCCAACGTTTCTTCAAACTTAATACACATGAAAACTAAGTAAATATGATTTTTGACAACATTGCTTAATGTTTAATTAGGTATTTTTTCTCCGATGAAATTGATTTTAGATTCTGTAATATATTTCCCGTGATTCTTTAACCATTGTTATTATATGATGACCTTTGTGTCAAATATCCCAAAGTTCGATATCGCTCCCCAGGATATTTATGCTCAACAAACAAAACAAAACACCAAAGAATAAAAACATTTCGCCAAACATTTTGTTTTTATCGTTTTTCCACTCACTAAAATTTATACTTTTCTGCTTTAAATACTTTTTTTATTGTTTTGTACAACCGTGGGAAGACTTTTTAGTTTTTTTGCTGTACAGTTTTTCTTAATTTTGAAAAGTTTGACTCTTAAATAAATTCACCTTGGCAAATTGGTTTAATTTTAACATTTAAAATTCGACATTTGAAAATGTATTTATATTGTTGTTAACTTTAAAATTAAAATTAAAAACTTCAACAATAAATTTCAACTGTATTCTAAGGTCTAAAATCAAGGAAGCTGCTACAACCGTGGAAATTTAATATCTTTGCTGCATTCGAATTGGCAGGAAACTTTTGTCCAGCAATTATTTAATTTACGTTTTCTGTGGATGCTTGGAACTGTGAAATTTTCTCGTCCTTAATCTCATTAGGCTTTATCTGCAACTGTTTCAATTAAGGATACTAATTGAGAAGTTTAGAAGATAGTCATGAAAGGGAATCGGTTGAACGAGTTTTCTGGTCTGTGGCATTGAAACTTCTTGCTGTCTGTAGTTTGTTGAATCCTTTAATTATATCGAGGATAAATTACTAAACAACGACAAAGGGCTGAATTGTACTTTCCTGCTAAATTGATGTTTGTTAATAGAAGTATCTTTAATTATTTGTGGGGCCAAATTTTCCAGATTTCCTAATAGGAGTCAATTAAATTTAAATCAGACATGGGCACAAATTATAGCATTGCTTTCTGTTGACAGATTTCGTCCATTAATCATTGACTTTCGCCGCTTTCGTCGTTCGAGATTGAAAATATGTAACTCTTTTAATCTAATATTCTCTCTACTTGCAACTGGCGAAATAATTCTCTCAATAAGATAATCCTTTTTCGGCAAGTTTCGCAAAGTGCTCATAACTATGTGAACTGCGTTAAAGGCTCATATGCTGAATCTGACGTTTTGTGATGAATACACAATTTCGAAATGGAATTTGAGATTCCCAAGGATTAACATGGATATTTTTTGTTTTTAGTTTTACTGCTCGAAACGAGCGTAATGAATCACAACATAAAACGTGACGAGACGTGAATAATATTCTTAGCAACAGGATGGATGTAAGGACGGCGTCATCATAGTCAAACTTTGAGGAGAATTTCAAGGAAGCCATAAATCATCAGCGAACAAACTTTTATATTGGGAAGGAATTCTATTTCAAGTGCATTAATTCAGCAAATATTTGTTTAATATTTATATGTAGTATTAGCTTTCGATAAGTGGAAAAAACTAGTAGCTGTGCTGGCATTGTGTTTAGTTTTAAACATAAACAACAAAGTGCACTCCATACGCCGTTCAACTGTAATCTTCAGTTTTGATGTCCTTTGAATACAAGACTTAAGTATTTTGGCTTATTGTTAGTATTTTGGCAAATCACTTGAATATATGTTTTGGTGATTTTTCACGAAACTGCAAGAGAAATGCAAATTATTTTCGAACGCGAACGAAAAACTTTGATGAAGAAAGTTAAAGTTATATGAAAATAGCTTATTTAAAGTTAATCGGTCGAATGGTGGAACATGCAAAATGCAAATAGAATGCGTGTGAAAGGATACAGAAGAAGTGCAAAAAACTTTTCAAATTACAAATTTACACCAAGTCTCCATCCATTATGTTTAAAACATGAAGTGTGAGAAGGGATTTAAGTAAAATTTTCGTCAGTAGTTTCTTTCGTATCTAATTACGAATACCATTCAGAACTAGTTAAAAAGTTGTTTTACTTAGATAAGTGAATAAATTAAAGTTTTTCTCTGGATTCACAGATTTTATAAAAAGAATACTTAATCTTCTTTTGTAATTTTAAATAAGTAATGTTAATTAATTTTTTTTTGTATTTATCTTCATGCAAAAAATAAACCTGACAGCGTTCATTCTTAAAGAAAGCTTAAGGTGCAATAACTGCGGGGTCAAGTCATTTCAAACCATCCAATATGGTATAGTTGCTGATATGAATTTTATTAGGGGGCACGGCAGTGCCCCCGCCAAGTCGAGCGCGAAGCAAACACTGCCGTACCATCCTTTACTGGAACCATTTCGCCGCATTTTCAAGCCCCTATTTGAGAATCTCTGGATAAGACCAGAATGCTGAAATTTTCGTCATCCAGTAAGCTATAAAATCACACTTAAAATAAAAAATTTCAAGTCTGTAGGTCATTTAGTTCCGAAGTTAAGCGAAAGCAAAATTTCGCATTTATGACACTCACTCACTCATGATCATCAGAATAGAACTAGTACTTCCCATAAACTCAGACAGCTGAAATTTGGTACAGAGTTAGGGTTTAATGGCCACATAAAGGGAAAACTATAAAAACTAGGATAATCGAAGATATGGAGTACCTGGTGACCCTTATTTGAAAACACAAGAGCCCAACCAAACTATTAAAGATCAAAGTATGCTTTGATTTCAAAGTGACAATTCTGGCATAAACATAACAGTTATTGCATGAGGAGAAAGAAGACGAAAAAAACCGTCTAAAAGAATAAATAATGAACGCGAATGGGCAATACGAAAAAACGTTGATACTGTACAAGAATCAGAACCGGAAAAAAGGGAAAGAAAGATTTGTAATAATAAAAAAACTACTGCTAAAAAGAAAAAAAATGTGTCAAATAAGAAAATCTAATAAAATAAATCAATATGCCCACGTTTCTACAAAAAGAAGTGAAATCCCACCAAAAACATTCTGTAAAAAACTAGCCAAGTCTCGATGGAGCTGCTTGTTTATCTCTAAAAAGTAATGAAATCTAGACGAAGTCGTGCCAAGTCTAAGGTTCCTTACTGCGATTTATTTATTATTATAGTTAATGTTGTGTGACTTGGCCGTTGAAGGGTACAAAACCAGGTGTATAAAAAATTATTTCCAGTACAGACGGACTTCTAATCATTGATATCGTCTATTTTATGTTAGATCGGTGGTCGATTTGACGCTCCAAAAAGAAGAGAGCAGAAGTCAGCATTGTCAACGCTGAATGCATGTGTTGCACAATCAACAACAGCCTAAAATGAGACACTAGCGTCCAATTACCAATACCAGTATGGGCTATTATCTCGCTTAACAAACATAGGTAGTTACAACAGATATAACATTACGTGTAAACAAAATTGACTTGTACCCACTAACATATAAAGAATGTTCAACGGCCAAGTCACACAACATTAACTATAATAATAAATAAATCGCAGTAAGGAACCTTAGACTTGGCACGACTTCGTCTAGATTTCATTACTTTTTAGAGATAAACAAGCAGCTCCATCGAGACTTGGCTAGTTTTTTACAGAATGTTTTTGGTGGGATTTTATTTACAATTTTATAGTCGTATAATATCTTAAGAATTAAGATTTAAAAAAGTGATTATCTTATTTTGTGAGCTTTCTTTTTTCTTTAGCGGCCATTTTGTTTGGACAGGCTAGCCAATTTTACACTTCGTATTGGTGGCGGAAATTTAATAATATATCGCTTGTTTTTAAATACAATATCAAGAGGCAATAAGAACCGTCAAGATCATCACAAAACATGGTATATTTTTTGTATGAAACACATTTAATCCTACTTTTGTGGAGGTATAGGCTTCATATGAGTTTACTGTCTGAACAAATGTGAGGTCTTCTTATACCAGTTACGACTGCACAACTATGAAATGTGGATTTGAGAAAAAGATGGCGAGCGAAGGCACTGTTTACGTGTAGTATAAAGATTTGACATTTATTTTATCTAGAAATTTTTGAAAGAGCGGTTGTATTAAACTTAACAATAAATATTATGTATTGTTTTTCAGTGTTCAACATGTCGAAATTTGTTCCGAATAAAAAGCATACGCGGACAGATTCAATTTTTTGTTTTTTTAATTTGAAGAAAACTGCAGCTTCTAAATCGTACCGATTGCTTCGAGAAGCTTACGGTAAACATGCTCCTTTGGAAGATAGGTATGTCGTAATGATAGTTTCAGCGTTGTAAAAGTAGTGAGCTCGATCTTGCAGGACCATTTAAATCCGCCAAAAAGTACGACGATGTAGAATTGGAAATATTGTTGGAACTTGAACGAAACGAGGACGATAAACCAATACAAAAGTAACTCGCAGAGTAACTAAACGTTAGTCGACAAGATGTTTCTAATCGCCTACAAAAGATGGGAAAGCTTTAGAAGGTCTGTATCACATGAGTTGAACGAGAGGCATCCGGCAGGTGGAGTTGTGAAATTTAGTTCAAACGATACAAATAAATGAAAAGTCCGTTTTTTATTGGCCTCCAAATATTGCTATTTTCACCAAATCGATCAAATTAAAGCTGACACAACTCAGCAAAGATATGTATTGTAAAATAAGTTCTAAAAATTTCAAGTTAATAAAATTTGATCACTGAGATTTAATTAACATAGAATTTATAGTTCCAGAAATTACCATGCCAAGATGTGTATTGTCATTTGTGCGCTTTCTTTATTTTAATTTATTTCATAAAATCTAGTATTTACTATATTTAACGGTTATGGCTTATGTAATCTGTTAGTTCAGGTTATACTTTAACTCCCTCCATCAACTTGAGTTATTATCATTCGTCACACATTTTTAGAATTAAACGCAGGCAGTTTTCGGTCAATTTGGATTCATTATGAATTCACATCAAGCTCAACTGAGCTTTATAAATAAATTGACATTAAAACAATATTGATAAACAAAATTTGCCGATCAATCCGATGAACGATACAAAATATTATGTTAACAATTCTCAAAAAACCTTAAAAACCATTTATTTCACAGTGAAATATATGCGACATGTGTATCTTGTCCTCAATAGAAAATTGGAGCTTAAGTAAAATGTGATTGTTTTATATTGGCCTAAACACAGCTTGAAGTTAAACCCCTTGACCCATTTAAACTTTTTTGATTTGCGATGTTATGTTAAAGGTCGAACTGTTTCCAGGCACCATCCAGATCGAGGTATTTCTTAAGCCTTGATCTATCCTATGCCAAAAAAATAGACACCAAAGTCAAGAAGATATAAAGGAAAAAAGTTTTGATAAAAAGTCGAAGATAAAAAGTTTTGTGGGAAAAGCGAACCACACCACAAGACAACTTTTTTTGTATATTTACAATCCAAGAATTTTTGAAATTATTACATATTTTCCATTTAATTAATTAAATGACGCGAGTTCATTGAAATTTCATCAAGTGGATATTTTTACTTCTTTGTATAATTCGTAGTTTTTTTTTATCTGAAGACTGATTGTGTGTTTGAACGAAAAACGGAATGCTATACAAGTGTATTTTTTGTAGAAATACTAGCAAATAAAATCTCTATTTATTTATTTATGTTTGCCCTATCAATCCTAAGTTCATACCAAATGACGCAAATGATTACTGCAAATGAGTGCATGCTAAGCACAAGTCCAATCCGGTATGAATTCCTCCTCTATTAACTTAAGTCATATGCTGAGAAGTTTTATTTATTTTATAATTGCTCGCATCCAATCTTACGTCCTTAAACTTATGGCGAAAGTATTATAGTCTAGACGCCAGAGGTCATGCTATAAAATCAAATATGACTGAATATAGATTGAGTGACACCATTCTCTTGGAAGACATATTCCTGTCAGTTATTGGCCTCTCACTCGATTTGAGGTCCTCAGTTCCAATATTCCACAGGTTTTCATGAACGTCTTCGGATAAATTGTGAGCTGCATTTTAATAAGCTCAAAGTTTTGTAATTTTTCAGTGTCAGTCGGGCGTATCAAGTCAGTTGTCCTCTCTTATTGTTAATTGGGAAACTTTAAGATTTTATTGGAGCTCTGGCATAACTTAATTCATAGAAGTCCTTTTACGTTGTTGCTGTTAAAAGATAAATAGAAATAGGTATTGATAAAATATTCTGTTATCATCAGGACCATCGGTTTATGGCTGTGTGGATGAACCTTGTGAAAGATTCATAATCATTTATTTTTATTTTGTTGGCAAGAATCTCCAGTTTGATATTATTTAGGAATGGTAAGATTGTTGATGGAGCGAAATTGATTTTATCAGCTGGTTTTATAGGTAGTAAGAAAGGGCAAATGTTTAAAAAATATAATAATTTAATACCGTAAATGAATCTTATTTAAAATATTTTAAGGTTACACTTGATTCTGAAATTATGATAATTACTTCTCCATATATTAGAATATGATCTATTTTCGTCCATTGCACAAAATGTTCTTGCCCCACCCTAGAACAAAGGAAAAAAAAATTGAAATTGTAAGAATTGCCCGCCCTACCTCGAAAGCTGCCACCCTCGGTTCAGAGATGATTACGCCATTAATAAAAACCCAACAGCGAATTTTCATTACAACAACAAACACATAAGTTGTTCGAACACAACAGAATTAATTACAATCAATACTAGTTCACTTTTTATTTCTTTGTTGCTTATTTTTCATCATTTTGTACTTTCCTTTCCTAATACGTATTTACATAGTATTTAGTTTTCCATTGAAGTATCCAACATTAGTCAGAAAACCCTATAATCTTGCATAATTATTCCCTACCCCTCGAGCCACATTTGGCTATTTGTTAACGAAAAATAGAATTTTGATATTAAACAAAACGATATATTATATACATAGATATATATTGTTATTTGCTTTTCAAATACTTATCCATAAAATTATTTGAAGCTTTTTGGTTGCATACTGGCGTTATTTTGTATTTTAATATGAATGTAAAATATAAATATTAAATACACTAAAAAATGTTTCCGACTTTTAGGCTTACTTTCCTAACAAATACAGAACGGTAGAAGGAGTAGTAATATATTTAAATACGCGTGCACAGATAATTGATAATTTACAATTCCGCAGTATGTCTTTGTATATTTCTTCATTCCCTCGATTATTTTTTCTCGTTATTATGAGATCCCTCAACCTCTTGTAAAAATCACCACAGTCAGAATCGGATTTCCTTTTCTGATAAAATTTCAGATCCAAATGAAAGCTGAACGAACGGCAACATAATCAATTTTTTTTAAAGAGGATGAAAAAAAGAACGCTGACTGTTCGCATTTTTGGAAGGATCCATACACAATTGAGTTTCTTTTCTTAAACGAACTTCAAGTGGCACAAGACGAAGAATAGATACAAGCCACAATACTTCGCTAGAAATGGTATTTTAATGAGTTCACTTTGCAGCTGTAATAGGTACTTTCCCTCTGAAAGTATCTATTAAAGGTGGAAGCGGTGCCAGATAAAAAGGCGACGAAGGAAACTCTTCTCACATGTACATACAAATTTTTCTACAATATGATAAAAGATATAACGGAATTTTCGTATTGTGGAGGGTGCACTGGAGGTTCATTAACCCTATGGCTCAAATGATTACAGGTTAATTGTCTTTCGCTTCAGTAGCATTATGCGAAATGTGGATTATGAGGATTTTACAATGCGGACGCATAATATACCATTTTGAAATTATTGTGAACGAATTCAGAAAGAGTTGTATTTCGTCCTGATTAAGTAATAAGAAAGCTTTTGGCATATATTGATTTTGTATCCATCCAATTAAACGTTCTTTGACATTCATATTAACAGTAATTTTCGCTAATAAGTGCCTGTGTATTAACTAATTTTCACTCAATCAACTTAATATTGTATTTGGCAATAATCTCTGAGAACTATTAAACTGTATGACGTTTCTATTTAAGAGTCTCTATTATTTGCCGTTATATTTATCCATGGTATTTTGTTTTTCACCTTAGTTTCCTGACAACTCCCTCATCCCCTTTGCAAGTGTCTACTTTTCATAATAATTTTCTCCGACGATTAACGTTCACTCATTATTTGCTTTCACTTTTGCAATAAACTAAAATTACATTCCACAGTATTTTGAGAGCAAAATTTAGTGAAATTTGTTAACGTCTTTTAGACACCGGTTAAAATTAAGTGCGCAAAAAAGGACTCCAAACAGAGTCGGCTAAAATTAGCTTTTTTTTAATGCTCCCCTGACACATATATTACTTGTGTTTCTCGTTTGTTTTTTTTTTACAAACAAATGTGGAACGCAACAGGTTCTATTGATTCCAAAAAGTACTCAAAAAGACACTCCGAAATTTTGAGTGATTTTGTTAAACCTCTCGCAAATGCAACACTCTCTCATTCATCAAATTTCATTTTGGTTGTACGTTCACAACAATTTTGTACTCCTAGAAGGGGAAGAAGGTATAGAGAAATACTTTACAAAAGCTCATAAAAGCTATCCCTTTTGAAAATTGGTCCTTTGTATATTTCACTGCTATTCGAAGTTTTACATCTTTTCTCTAAATGGCATGATTCCCGCGCCAGTAGTTGATAAGACAACCTTTGCAAAAGAGGTCGTACAAGAGTCCTTCTCTGATTTACAACCGTTAGGTAAAATTATATATCAAGCACATTCAAGTACGTGTGATAATTTCATTAGTGCCGACGGTCATTGCATTTTCCTGGTGAAGTTTTGTGGAAGTGGGACCTGTTGAATAAAAGTATGTAAAATATGTGAATGTTGTTTTGATATAAGGAATCCCATCATAGGACGGTCATAGTTGAATGTAATATTTTGTGGTATTCTCGGTTTTGGGCATGCGGTTTCATTTGCCGCTACATTAATTCCCTTAACGAGCACCTGACACCGGAGAGCCATTTAAAACACTTCCTTCCCAAGGAGGATTCTGATGAAACATATTATTTATATGCACTTTCATAAAGTAAACAGCATTAAGGTAATACATTTATTACTAATAATACAGCAAAAATTTACCTGATCTTCAAGGGAAGAACAGGGACGTTTTATTACACACAGAAAACAACGATTTTGTATACCTTCGGGAGTTAATTTTCCTGAATATTAAACCAAAGTTTATTGGAAAACAAAAGGTCAAATGTTTTGTTTCTTCTTTCTACAAAGCTCCAGGCTACACTTTGAAATTCTGTCCAAAAATTACGAATATCTTCAATTTTAAATTCTACTTTGTTAATAATTTTAAAAAAACCTATAATTTTAAGTTTTGCTTTAAAATTATTTTTATACCTACATATTTTTTATGGTATGGAAATTGAGTTTTGTTAGCTTTACAAAATTCTGATAAGTTTTTCCAGATACTACAAGTAAAAAATCAATTGTCTTTAATTAATTATATTAATCCGTTTGGAAGTTTTCTAAACCTGAACTTATGTACTCAACCCTTATCAATGATTTAAAAAAGAAATCATAATTTATGAACGCATATTTGAAACTATACTTACCATTAGAATAAGTCGTACGAGTAATTTTATATGCAGAATTTTGTTTTTGAATTTCATTAATATCTAATGGCTTTCAACTCGGTGCTTCATATTTTAGAACATACAATTATTATAAAGTGATGTTTTTATTCAAGGTATTTTTGAATTTTTTATAGATCTAATTATAATTAATAAATATTTTAAATATACTAAATATATTGACAGTGCTTATGTGAAGCGGAAATGCCTGGGCGTCCATTCAAAAAATTGATTATTGCGAAGTTTGTATTTTCAATTATTTTTTGTTGTTTTAATAAATATTAAATATTCCGTCTATATGTAGAAATAACAAAAGTTTACCTTTTAATTAATTTTGTGTTATTTTTGTCCAGTTTATTCATATTTTAGTGAATTTTTAATTGTAGTTATCTTATAATTTTTCATCGGACAGACAAACAAAGCAGAAAAGTTGTGAAGCAGTTTCACAATTGTGTAGACATCGGAGTCCTCGATTCAGCTATAAAAGTGCTATAAGTTTAACGACAAAAATGGTAAAATGGAATAATTTTATATTTAGAGAGGATCAATATGTGCTCAGAGCGGCGATAAACACTTTTTGCCCAATGAATCCTATAAAATTATTTACGATGTTTTAGGAGTTTCATGCATTTAAAGGAGAATTTATGGAAAGAATTTGAAAAACATATAATGTTGATAGTTCAGGATACACGAGTCTTAAAATCAAATTGTATGGTTTGCTGGAAAATGTTATTCTTTATTTTTCTAAGGGAATCCTAGTAATTAAAATTTATTCAAAACTAGTACGGCAGTATAATTATTAATTTAGGCATTTATAAAATACCCTAGGGTATTATATACAGTACATCTAGATGTACTGTACCTTTAGCGGCACATTTTTTAACATAGAATAGACGTAGAATTTATAGAATACGAATTTATAGTTATAACATATTTAACGGATTAAAGTTAGTATATAAATATTCTGTAAACAATTTCTATATCATTTTGTATAAAAGTAATTCGGCCTTATATGGCAACACTAAGAACGAGTTGCTAAATTTTGCTCATCCTCGAACTTGACTTTACAATTTAATGGAGTATTTTTATACCAAATTTCATATCTCTATACCTAGCTACCTATGCATGCGTTCTTGAGTTATCGACATATCGTCTGTACAGACAGACGAGCATTCATCAAACTGTTTCTTTTCACTTCCCAATCATGAATATAGTCTTTTTGTCACCGTTATTACTAATAATATTTTCTACATCTAGGGAGGGTACATTTAATAAGTAAGATGCCTTTTGCATACATTACTCTGCAGTGTATCTGTGTATTTGGTAATTTTATATTTCAAACATCAAATAATTGTTGGGATCATGAGAGTAAACTACTCGTACATTCGCACCAATTGAAATTTTTCTCAAACCCCATGATAAATTATATTATTATAAAAAATTCCATGAAAAATTTACATATTTTTAAGTTTATGAATTTCACAAAATGCAACTGACAATATCTGTTTCACAAAAATTTACTTAATTGCTGTCGAGTGTAAGTGTCCACTGCACTGGCATAAACTAGATACGCCATGCATTAATGACTGTCAGGTAAATCTGACACTTCATGTCCGGTTAGCTTAACCAACGCGACGGCACAATTTCGGTTGCTTGTCGAGATAACAGATAATTGCTTGAGAGAAATTTATTGTAGGAGAAATCATTTGCATTCCGGACACACTCTGCAAAGTTCTGACTTTTATTCGTTTTAAACATTGTCAAAAAACTCGGAAATTATAAATACCAAACTTAGTGCATTTTTTAAGCACTCTGAACAAGAAAAAACGGAATAATGGATGGAAATAAAAGACGAAGGAGGAATTCTGCAAATAAATATGCTAAATTGAGCGAAAGGGATGAACGAGAAAGCAGGCATTCCCAAATGGTTTTTATTTCAAATAATTGCTTTTGTATGTAAATATTTTGCAGAGCATTTCTAGCTGTTATAGCAATTTTTATCACAAATGCATTGCTAACTGCAGCCATTTTTGTAACCCTTATTCAAAACTTAAAGGGCTTAAAGGAGTTAAAATCTTATTTGAAGTAAAACATAAATTATAATTTTAGGCCAATCTTGAAGATGAAGACATAACTTTTTAATTTATCTCGTTGCCTAATCGGATTGCTACAAACATCAGTCAAAGTTTCATAATATAATCATTATATAACTTATACAATAATATTAATAATGTTTTGGTGGCCACCTCCAAAATCGCCTTCTGCTAATTATTCTGAATCTTCTACGTGCTTAATTGTCAAATTGTTTGTATGTATCTGATATACCAAACCGAAATGTTGAGTAGGAAACTTTGACTTGTGACATCTGCATATATCATTAATAGCATTCTTAGAATTGATGTGTTTCGTTTTAAGCTGTTTGTATTCCAAATCTTGTTGTCTTTAATTTAATTAGATTCTGCTGCCTAAATTTCTTGCTCATTCGTCGCCATTACACCACATAGACACTTCAAAAAGAAATCTTTTAATTGTTAATTGTAGAGATATTTTCTTATGGCAGATAATTAAAACGGACTTCTTATTAATTATACACAATGCCCTTATGAAGTTGTCTGTATTGAATAGTAGTTCCAGGAAAATGTTAGCGTTTGTAATGTTTATGATTTTTTATAATTTTTTACAGAAAAAGTTTCTTTATGTTATTATTCTATGTTTTTTGAATAAATATTTTGTTCTTTGAAATTTATGATTATATATTCATTTAGATGACACGAATTATGTATGTTTAAATTTAATTATTTAAAAAGACGTTTTACGCGGCAATGTCTGCGAGTATTGAAGACTTTTCCAGCACAGGAAAACTCTTCATTCAAATCGATAAAATATTTTCTTGTTATTATTACTAAACGAAAGATTTAAAAATTGAAGTTTGTATTTTTTTACAGCTTCAATATTTTGAAATTTAATATCAAAAATAAATAATTCAATAATTTATATCAGCAATAATGAAATATCTTTTTATAAAAGCTTTACGAGGAGTTGCAGTAAATATTCTTTAACGAGAGGAATTAGTCAAAAACATCTCAACATTAATCTTCACGACTAAATTATCCAACAATTCCTGCACAAGAGCATAATTTAGTCCTTGTGAATTGTTATTCAACTTCTTTCAAGGTTCAGGTCTTTATTACTTGCAGTTGCAGTAATATATTTAATTTCACCAAATTAAAAGTTTCTGCGAATCATTTGCATCTCCTGGATCACTAAACGGTATTTTCATGAATTTCGTGAATGAAATTTGTTTCGACTCATTTTTCCTTTTTGAAGAAGATTGAAATTCTCTAAAGTGGTCATTTTATAAATTGAGTATTTTGTTTGTTATTCGAGAACTTTTGCTTCAGGTGGAATGTGGTCACCAGATTGGCAAACTTTTCCATTAAGATTAAACCAGATCTGGTGGAAAGTTTACCAACAAAATATGCTCTTATAACATGTATCTATGTAAAAATAATGACAAAACTTTAGTATGTTTTTCGAATGAGTACGAAACAATATTGAAATTTTGAAAATTTATTGCACTATTTTCCTGCAAATGGCTAATGTCAATTTTATTTTTGTATTTTCAATATTTGAAACTCGATTCAGAGAAAATGTTACATGAAAAATAAAAGTGGAATTCAATAAAATGAATTTGGTAAATAAAAAAAAAATTTCTAGAAAATGTGAAAAACAATTTTTTTAAATTTTTATTATTTATATGTAAAATACTTTGTGGTTTTCATTATAATTAGTCATATTGAAATGAGTGTTACTTTACCACTATCAGTCATATTATACTGCATAGTTTGGTCAATAGGTGATACAGGATACTGCAATAGTTGCAATAGCAACTCTACTGCAAAGCAGCCCATAAGCTTTTGTGTAAAATTTCTGATTACTTCAGTTCAATTTAAGCGACGAAAAAAATTATTCTACTTCGATTCCACTCTCAAAAATTTGTTCACCAAAGTTTAAAGTTATAAAGTCATTTGGTTTTAGACAACACTTGATTTCGAACTGTGATTTTATTTACACAATCAAGATTAGGTTCTCATAATTTTGAAAAAATCATTTGTTTTAAATTTACTTTAGTACATATTCTTTTAAATTTGCGCCTACAAAATATTATAGATCCATTATTGGGAGGTGCAAGGAAACCGTTTCAAAAAAAAAACAAACAATAACTTCTGACATTTTTTCTTGTGGATTAAAATTCGATACAATGATATTTTGTTAAAATTCGTAAAAATTGTAGAAATGGTAGAAATGTAACTGTTTTTTTATATGAGTTTTAATAACTCTATAGTAGGTATTCTCATTTTACGATTGGAAACATTTTTTTACATGGGTTCTGTTAGGTAGTCTATTTTTTACGTAACGTATTTTCTGTATAGAAAAACAATTTATAATATGTATTGTATATATAAAAAGAAGTGTTCATTTTGATTGTGACTTTATAACTAAAGAACCGGACCTCCGATTGTTATTAAATTTTTACCGTGTGTTGGGGCATATTTATGCTACACATATGGTTATAGTGAAGTTTGTACGAAGTCGTTCCAACCGTTCCGGGGATGTACCATTTTGACGATGTATGTGCATTTACATGGGAAAAAAATAAAAAAATAAAAAATCGCCATATCTCAAAAAAGGCTAATCGGAGAGCGAAAATAAGGGCAGAATACAGCTTCTCGGCTTGCAACATTAGTAAAAAGCATTTATTAGCTTGTTACGCTTGAGTTTTTTTTTTTTTTAATTTATCCAAAACATTTGCACATGGCTTTAAAAACCCCGAGTAAAATTTTCTTATTACATCTTCAGAACAAATTATAAAGCACACGTCATCAACTGCACTTTTTTACTGTAATTAAAGAAATTCTATTATCTCTGCAAAAAGTTTATAAAGAATGTTGCGAAAAGTGCGATTAATCACTTCCAACCGAGAAAAATGTTACAATCGCAGAATGCTGTAAGGGAATAACAATAGTAAAGTTTTTTTTCCAATTAAACACGTTTCAAGTTAAACTTTTTAACTTTGCTCCTTCCTACGAAGGGCATTGTTTAGAACCGTAATCAAAGGGCATCGAGTGCGGAATGTCGTCTATCTAAAATTAAAACTCTTGCCGAGGTGTGTGCGGGAGCGGGGGTGAGTGAGAAGAGATTTTACTGAAAGTGCCTTTAGAATTTTAAACTTGCAACGGAAAGTATATTGTTGAAATATGATTTGAAGGGATTGTAAGGAATTTGCTTTGAGTTTTATGAGTATTAAACTGGGAAAAAAGCGAACTGCTTGGATTCGGTACAAAGAATTAAAAATGCAGTCGCAGAGAATGATAGTCGTTTACAATAGATTAAAGATAATTCTGTGCACAACTGAGTTGCTTTTTTATATTCATTGATATGCAAGACAATTTTTTTAAAACAGTCCGGCTACATTTCTATAAAAGATATTTTACAATTCTAGCAATTCCCAACGGATAATTTCGAATACAAATCCTATATCTTTTGATTCTGTATGCAACAACAATTAATAAGGGTTTCTAAGACATAAGGAGTTAGTGACTTTTTAGTCGCGTTCCCAATGTCAATTTAAAGAACGCTGCAAAGTCCTCAAACATGAGTTTATTATTTGCGACGAAATACATATTCAATATAATTGGCCATTGGGGCCTCAGTGAAACAACCCACAAATCCTGGACAAAGGTCAACGAATACTTCTGCCCACATTCCACAGTATCTGTGGAAAAACGAGACAGCTATTGGCGCAGCGAATTGAGATCAAGGCTTCTCTACATTGTTTTTCATTTTCTTAAAAAAATGTTTTAATTTTTTTTCAATTCTTCACTCTTTTTTCAAAATCGACTTCAGATTTGATCTCCTTACTCCAAAAAACATAAAAAAAGATACCTCACGTGCCCAAATTCACAAAAACCTCAACAAAATTTGTCCCTGTAAGGTACCGAAAGGTTACCCTTAAGTTTCATTATTTCATCCAACACATTTGTACGATTAACTTTTGTTTAAAACATTTCTAGCTTTTTATCAATAATAAAGAGTTATTGTAAAATTAATTAACAAGAAATATCATCGTTTGTAAAATATTGTTTACTTCTAAAGTATTTCTAATTTAGAACTTTTTTTGTATTTTGTTTTTTTGTAAGCAAAAAGTAGTATAACTAAATCTTAAAATATCACCTTAGCTGTATTCACTAAGCAATCATATGAAATTGTTGTTCTCTAAATGAATTTAATTAAATTTCACAGACTATTCTTTTACACAAATATCCACGGGGACTAAATCCTGACCGATGATGAAACATTCACTTCAACAAGTTTCAGTATACGTTACGTGTGCTTTATAAATCAACCCCCACACACGTCCTCGGGGCTAACAATTTTCGAGAAATGTAGAATACCCTGCTAACCATTTCTGATCCCCAAAGAGAAAACCCTGAAAATTTTCATCGAAGGTCTGAGGCGTGAATGGCTTCGGTCATTCCGCATAATCTCATAAACAAGGATGTGTGCAGAATTGGGGAATCATACAACATGATGTAAGTGAAAGTTATGTGCGTAATTGTCGGATGGATGGGAATTGTCAACAAGAAATATTATGATAAATGTTTCAGTTTAGCACCTTTACGATTTGTTTCCTTTATAACGCACGAATTTATATAAGTTGATGTAGTCCACCCTTGTCGCGATTTTTGTTCTAACTTTTACCGAATTACCGAATTTTAGGTATGATTCCATAGAGATATCTCAATAAAATGTACAGGTAAATAGCGAATGAGGAAATTTTTAAAATAGGTGTGGAAAAAAAGTTATGTGACTTTTTTTTGTTTAAATCGCCCTCAAAGATTTTGGTAAAGTTTATTATTTTTATGTAGCTTAAAAATTTCATTTGGCGCAATGATGTAGACTATGGAATCAAATATTTTTGTGTTTTGTGTGGTAGGCCTAACACTAGGCTAAAGGTATAGGCTATTTCACATTCCCCTTAAAACCCTATGGTTTCAAAATGGCGGACGACACATGGCGATTAGCAGTTCAACGGCTTGTCATGAAAAATGTTGTCTGGGAGTTTTCGTAGATGCTGAATGCGAAACCAATTTTGAAATTTTAAACTTGAAAATAGTGAAATTTTAAAGTTGGCGACCTTAATTTTTCAAATTTCATAGAATTTAAGTAAATTTCAGTACTCAAGCTTTTTTGAAGCCTTTGATTTCGAATCTATTGCTTATCAATCTCTTAAAATTTGGAAATTGAAAAAGGCAGACTCAATTGACAACCGATTTTTTGTGAGTGAGAACGAAAGTAGATGTAAATTATTTTAAAATAAATTCGGTATTAATTGCGAATCTTCTATAAATATTTGTTAATTCAAGATGGCGGATCGAACATGGCGACAATTTTACTAATTCAACAATTGTAAGTGAAGCTTACATTAATCTAAAATATTTATGTGGGCACTTTTTACATGAATCCCTTCTATATTATTTGTGCGCATTTACTTGTTAAATTTTAAGCAATTTTATTTTCCGTTGTTGAAGTTGAATGCAATTTCACTGTTTCGCATCCAATATGGAAACAAATATTGCTCATTGGAAATTCAATTCACTCTATGAATAACAAATCCATGTGCGAGCAATAATGATCCAGTCTCTACTCTAATGTTGAATAGGAAAAAACTTATAGGAACAACATTTTCTGTTGCGATATGTTGAATGAATATTTCTTATAGTACGAGAGCCCACGACCAAAACCATGTATCATCGCGATACGGCCAAAACCATATAAAATCGATAGATTTGACGATTCTCAATACGAATAGGTGGAAAGTAACGGTCAAAAATGTCGGAACTTGATGTGAGCCCATTTCTGCTGTGTCAAAAAAAAAAGGCAGACGGTATCATCACAATACGTCTGATATTAAAAATGTACATAGCTATTGTCATTTTATTACGAAAAAGTTTGTTTTCAGACATTTTCCGCGTCGGGTCTGATCTCAGCGAATTTTCAAAAACGTCAAAAAATTTAGCCGCACTGTATCATAGCAATACGACTCAAATTTTTTTTATAAATTGCTATAGCTACACGG
This sequence comes from Leptogaster cylindrica, assembly GCA_963082835.1. Lineage (NCBI taxonomy): Eukaryota > Metazoa > Arthropoda > Insecta > Diptera > Asilidae > Leptogaster > Leptogaster cylindrica. The sequence continues at coordinate 21,657,846 of OY720106.1, read as the reverse complement.
ATTACAAAAATACCGTTTTCAGACATTTTCCGTGTCGGGTTTGACCTGAGCGAATTTTCAAAAATGTCAAAAATTTAGCAGAATGGTATCATAGCAATACGTCTGATTTTCGGAATGTAGTTGAATAATAGATCTAATATACCGAGAACGTAGTTTTCAGACAAAAATAGTGTCGGGTTTAACCAGGAGAAGATTTCGAAATCGAAAATTCGAAAATTTGTCTGATTAGTAAACCCCGACACTAAATTTGTCTGATATAATTTTTTTCTATATCTGGGCAACTTGTTTTACCGTGTCCATCAGTTTTCAGACGTATTGCTATGATACCGTTCGGCTAAATTTTTTGACATTTTTGAAAATTCGCTCAGATCAGACCCGACGCGGAAAATGTCTGAAAACAAACTTTTTTGCACCAAATGACCCAAATGAACCTGTAAAAAATATTTTCAGACGGGCCGCTATAATTTATTTTTTCTGTCTCATTTTTAATTTTTTGAAACCTTCTCCTGGTTAAACCCGACACTATTTTTGTCTGAAAACTACGTTCTCGGTATATTAGATCTATTATTCAACTACATTCCGAAAATCAGACGTATTGCTATGATACAGTTCGGCTAAATTTTTTGACGTTTTTGAAAATACGCTCAGGTCAGACCCGACGCGGAAAACGTCTGAAAACAATCTTTTTGTGTTCAGAAAAATCATATCTATCAATTTTATATTGTTTTGGCCGTATCGCGATGAGACAAAAATTTTGGTCGTGGGCTCTCGTACTATTAGGATTTAAGTTCCTTAGTAGATTTCTCTGGTGTAAAAATTAAATATAGACTATTTGTATTTTGCTACTTCTTCAAATTGCAGTGAGTGTAGAAGTCATATCCTTCAAACTTTGAATTTTCTGGTAATGTACTTCACTTTGAAATTGTCAAACTTTTGCAAAACTCAATTTTCCTCACAAAACTTTGAAGAAAACTTTCGCATGTTCATGGCGAGGTAGAGTAACACTTTCAGAAACTAGAATTAGGTATTGGTTAGCCTCAATCTGCTGCCATCCATTTAAATATGTTCACCGAATTTTCTGTCAAGTGGCCTTTGATTATATCGGCAGTCCCAAGTAAGAGCTTAAATAAACTCAGGATCTTTTGCAGCAAATAAAACGGATGAAAAGTTTTAAATATTGTAAATGTTATTCAAAGGGAACGCAAGACTATGTACGAGAATTAGAGCCACTGGAGTTGTTTTTAAAATAAATTCAAAGTGTGCAATTGAGTGGATGAAATAAATACTTTTACGAGCGTCAGGAACTCTCGTTCATATTTCAATTTTATATAAATTTTTAAAAAATAAAAATAAAAAACTTTCTCTAAGAACTTTGTGGCTTACCTAAGATCAAAATGTCGGACACAAAAGGATATTGGTAACAATAGGATATTATTTTATGCAAAAAAGAGCAGCTGGAACAATTGGAATTCTTTAAAGTTGACAGAAATTTTCGCTTTTGTCTGTGTTTTTGTATGAAGCTTAAAAAAGAATGTTTATTCAACTAAAATTAGATTATTGTTTGGTGGAACATTCTCAATTATATCCTCATTATTTATTTTACTTGTCTACCAAGTAGTGCATTGTTGCTATATTTTAAAAATAAGTAGATCAAACTTTTGTGTTAGACATGTCTGTGGTTGTTTCTAACTACATTGAATGAAATACAATTATTTTATTTTGAAAAACTGTACACAACTTTTGTATGTATTTGGTTTTTTTAATTTTAGCTGTGTTTTTTTAATGACCTGCAGATCCCGATCAATTAAAAAACGGCAAAGGACATATTACGAAATCTTAAATTGAAGCTAGGTTCAGTGCTTACAGATGTCAGGCTACGAAGTGTCAAGATAATTTGATTATTGCGACAATAATTTGTGTTATAAAAATGGAATTACATGTGAGTTTAAAAAAGGAATTGTTATGAATATTTAACAAATTCTGCTGTATACCGGCTGTCAAAAATGGAAAATGCCAACAAAGTTCACGAAAATTCGACAGTTTATTAGATTTGCTCTGAAGTTGCCCACATTCTCACCGGTGGGAATTTTATGAAATTTCCCTTGATCTGAATAATGACCAGGGTAGAAACCTGGATCACCGGTTTGTATGGAGAAGATCTATATAGGTCATTAAAAAAACACAGCTTTTAGGTATTAAGTATAAAGTTTTCCTACAAATTTTAATTAGTTATTAAAATTTTATATGTCCGAGAAAATGTATGATGCAATTCTTTATCAGTATTAAATTTCAAAAATTGATTATCATTCATTGGTCTACAAATAATATCGACACTGTGACAATATCCAAAGTGGGATATCAAATGGCGACCATAAAACGGATTTATGAAGGAGTTGTTTGCTGTTTTCGGTTTGCTTTACACAACCAACTAATTTTTACTATACTTCGTGGCTGGACGTGTCCTTCTACGTGACTGCACAAAACAAGGATGTGTAAGAGCTGCTTAAAACAACAATAATTTTTAGAACAAAAGGACATTTTATTGACCATTAAACTTTTATAGTATGGCCATGTGTAATGTAACTGACAGCTTTTGACTTATGTAACCCCGTTATGTGGATAAATTGCAGTTAATTAAGGAGACTTGGAAATAGAAAGATTCCATGTTGTCAGCAATAACTAATTGTGCTGATTGCAATTGATGTTGTGCTGTGAGACATTTTATTTCTTCCTCTTTCCTTCTTACAAATATTTATCTTTTTTAATGACCATATGTTTGACGACATTCATTCAAGTTAAGGCGGATTTGCAGATGATTTATTGATATCAAATCGCTCTTTTTCATATACACAAATTGTTATTTAATAAATGAAGTATTTTCGAGCTCTGTATTTTTGTTTAGCATTGTTTTTTTGATGTTCTTTAGATTTGATAGAATTTTTTTAATTATTTATTACTTCCTGGGTTACACCACGTTAAATTCGTCAGCTTGAAATTAACAATAATTGCGATATTAGATTCGAAATTAGTCATCGAATTGCCTTTACACTAATTTTAATAAAATTCCTTGAATTTAAGGAAATACTAAATTTCACTATTTCGTTTTAATTTCCTGTTTTAGCACTTAGGTACGTACGAGACAAATTAAAATGTGATTTGAATCATTCAACTACGGCTACGGGCTATTGTAACGATATCCACATTACACATACTCACTAATTGTAAATAATTAATGTATGCTCATTGCTCACCAAGCCTTATGAAGCCACATTTCTGCAAACATAGGACCAAAGAGCAACAATTAACAGAATACCTCCATTTTGCTTCTTCCACAAAGGACGAAAATGGTCTCTGGCATTTTATGATTTCCATTTGAGGTGGTTATTCAGTTTTCAGTTTTCCGGGAACCGTAAATCGAAATTGAGAAACACTTTTGCGGTACAGCACAAGATCTCTAATTACATTTTAATTTCAAATTTTCAAAGTGCCTTCGGTACGTATGTATGTGGAAGTTTTTCACCTCTTACTATGACGGTTTTATATCCTAGATCTAGCTGTAGAGTATATTAGTTTTAAGCGAAGGTTTGCAACGTCAGAAATAGTGGTGACAGAAAAAAAAAGAATTATATAGGGTCAATCCACGTCAAATTGTACAATTTTCATATTTGCGGTTCCTTAATATCATGGCATATATTAAAAAAAAATATTAAAAACGTCTACGGATTATTCTATAACTTTCTTGTTTATAAAGATATTAAAGCAAGTCAAACGCCAAAATGTTTAACATGAACTCCAACTAGTAGTATAAACTATTTTTCCATAAGTATTAGATAAGTGAGTAAAAAAACACAAAAATGAATTATAATTAGAAGAAAATGCTATTTTCAAGGCCTTTTTTTCCGTAAAGCATAATGGATTACATTTTTTTTTCCTCAAAGCTGAAAACTTATACTATCTGTGACTCACGTTTCATCCATTAGGCTTATGTCCTTTTTTCCTACAAACGGTCAAAGATGGTGGACTTCCTGATTTCAGATATTTTCAAGTCCATATATCACAAAAGGGACTGAGTGAAAAAATTTGAAAAGTTTATGATAAAAACTACTATTTAACATAAATACGCTGTATAAATTTCTTCATTGAGACTCGATTAGTTTAGAAGTTATAGAGCATAAAAATCTGATAAAAATAGGCAGATGCACGTCAAAGTTTATAGTAGTCATTTGTTATTGCGTTTTATTACATGCTTTATAATTGAGTTTTCGGGGGTTTGCACATAAAATAATAGATTTAAAAAAAAAACTATTTTTATAAACATGCTTTATATTAAAATAGTAATTAATTTTTATTATTTTTTATTAAATTATGTTAGCATAGACTGAATAGTTTATTTATAACAGAAATAACCTTGATCCTTAAGCAGGTGCCTTGCTACATTTACACGATGATGAGACTTATCAAATTCTTCAATGACTTTATTTCTCGATCATGAATTTGGCAAAAGAGTGTTTAAACTGTTTCTGAGTATAATACTCTAATACGTAGTTAAATCTACATACGAAAACTCCTAAAAGGTAGCGAAGCGAGTTTCTCTATTTACGATGGGATCATGGGAAAACTGTTTTTGCACGGTTTTTTATACACCATCTCTTAACAAAGATTTGTTACTTTGTTCTGTATCAAAAGACAAAACCGTTCTCCATCTAGGGTATTTCATAATTGGCCTAAACTAATTATACTTACTAGTTGAATCTCTTCTTTTGTATATATACCTATTACTAATAAAATTGGTTTTTGGTATATTCGAAGATTTCGCAAAATGGTTTCCACGTAGAATGAAAAATAAACAACAATAACTTGATAAAATTCTCAGGAGCAACTGTCTTAAAAAATCAACAACGTACCCACATAACACTTGTTCCAGAATCATTGAAATGATTGTCTTATGACAGTTTGTCCTTAGAATTAAAAAAAGTATTTCATAACGAACAAATACAAAAATTTTAAGTCAACGATTTGCGTTAGAGTAAATAGGACTCCTCTTAAGTACTCCTCTTTTCCTTCTCTTGAAAGAGGATAAGAAAAACAAAGTGATGGGGTAAAAATCCTAAGTAAACATACCAAAAAAAAGTTCAGTCCTGTCGAAAATAAGAACAGTGAAAATTTTTATTTAAAAATTCAGAGGTGTACTTACACGTGTAAAGAGCCCGCATAGATCCAGGACACCCAAACACTCCACGATTCCAGTTTGCCTCGGAATTTGCATGGCAAGAAGATGCCGAGCTAAAAGGAGTGCCAAGTAAACTAGCAAACTGGGTTAATTGATTGTATTCCGGGAAGAGTTATCGCAGCAAAGTGCCGTGGGAGAGAGGAAACTATCCAGTTCCCTGGGTTTTATGAGAGGACATTTCCGTTAATTGTACGAACTTGAATCGAGAATAATATAGTAGTATTTTGGTTTAGACAAGTGAAGCAGTTGATCTGTTGATTTGTCCGATGATTATTACAAACAAATGTTTTGCGAAGAGATGCCAATAAGATTAACGAAGATTTCCAGAATAGCAAAAACAACAATGCACTAATTTAAAAGTCATAGTTTTACTGAAAGAATACTGTTACAAAAATGTCGACTGCAGTCGTGCTTAAGATGTAGTTACCTATTAATTATTAAAGCACTAGATTTATGAAAATAAACTTTTACAACTGAACAAAATTGTTATCTTGTTTTAGTAATTAACTATAAAGCTATTTTTCAGGCAATCATTTCAAGATCCTGTCCCTTTGGCTTGAATACAAACGCATTCTGTTTGCCAGTGACAAAGGATGACAAATAAGCTGCATTAAGCCGGATCTCAAATACCAAATTATATGGAACACCATGTTCCTTTGTATGAAAATTCGATTCGGTTCAATATTTATCCGTGGTTTACAGATTCAATCCATGGATAATTTGCGGAGAATTCCCGTTGCTTGCGCTCATATTACACTCAGGGTGCTGCCAAAGGCGTCATTGGTTATATTCAGTTTATCATGAATCTGGAAACATGTTAATGCCACCTGTGCTCTACTCTGTAGTAGATCGAAGCTCCACTCTACAAAGGGCAAAAAATATATTGACAGTGTCATGAATTCCTTTTGTTAAATTATCGTGAACCCAAGGATTGAAGGACACTTCAATTTCGGAATAAAAGAAGCAAAGATTTTGCTGTTATTCGGTACTATTTGCTTGGACTCGTTGGGCTTTGGATCAATGCAATAAATTACAGTTTTTCATGAACGATTCATGATTTTATTTTTGCTCGCTCTTGTTTGCTCCTTGTTTGATCCACATATTGTTTTACGCTTGCCATCGTAAATAACTAGTGAAAAACGAAAGGCAAAGAATCATGGTTAAAGTGCGACTGCGTAATGAATTTAGTTGGGGAGACCGCTCGCATAAAAAACTTTCTGGACTTTTTGAGAGCGGAATTCTTTCGTTCGCTTGCGAGCAGCTCAAGAACGAGCGTTTACGTACCCTGGCTAAAACTACGGATATAGATAATTCCCTACTGAACTGCATTATTTTAAAGTTTATTAAGAAGAATTAATAAAAGTTATTGTTAATTCCATGAATGTGGTGAAAACCAATTAATTTTCTATGAGTCAAAAGGAAAATTCAGTTTTCATATAATTTTGGTAGTAATAAAATTTCAAAACACACATTGATTATTATTTATGCGTGTCTTTTGATCTTGAAATATGTTGAGTACGTTACAAGTAGGAAATGGAATTGGTTTCCTCGAGGGTGTGTCAAGAAAATGCCTATGATAAATAAAACGTGTCTGAGGCGGCATTTTGATGATTTGCTGACAAGGAATCGGAAGTTTTCCCTTTTTGCGGCATAATAAGAACACATGCCACACCACAACCGATTGATTACTTCTTTAAACAGAATAAATATCCCTTTGATCAATCAAGGCCGGAAATTAATTTTACAATTCATTCAATTATGTGTATGTATTAAAAATCGAATCAAATTCATTTAGTTTGTTCAGATTTCAAGAATGTAAAGTCTGCATTTTTTCAGACCATGAAAAAGGATGACATGCAAAACATTTGGAGAAATATTTCCTTTGCAATCTCTGGAATGCTTCCAAAAATAATTATCTGTAGCAAGGAGCCTCGAGAATTTACAAAAATACAAACGCCACAGCGTTTTCCATGTCTGCATTCAATAAAAATGTTTCGTATTGCATTCTTCTTTAAATTTGTTTATACTTTGGAATTTTGTATAACAAAAATTTAACATTGAAACCTTTTGAAAAATATCTTTCAACTACTTTTGAAACTTTCGTTTTCAAAAATGCTGATAAATCACAGAGGAAATATTTTTTTAAAAATATTTTTCAAAATAAACTACTAACTTTTATTCAAAGTTTAAACCATAAATACCTAAAGAAGCGGAAGTATCTAATTTGTTCAACTTAATGTTTGGAGCACATCAAAAGAATATTAACAATTTTTGTCGATTTGAATTCAGTCATTCTTTTTGAAAAATATTTATTCTTTCATTACTATTGATATATGGAAAGTATTTTGTTTGTGATTTTCAGTCTCCATAAAAAATGCCGGATGAACGATTTTTAAAATTTAATTCTTTAATAATTGCAGCAAAGTAATAACAAAATTAGTACAGAATTATTAATTTTTTAATAATTTATTTTTTGAAGCTCTAAAGTTCTTTAAACCGAAAAAAGTAAGTAAATGAACTTAAAAGAAAGTGATTATTGAAGTTCGAATATCAAATTCTCCTTTTCAATCATTTTCTAAAATTATTTCGGGATCAACAAAATAAATTCAGATTTAAGAGAAGCAGAGATTCGTAATACGAAATGTACGATTGAAATTTGAATTCGAAAACCTGTGGGAATTTCTTCTGCTTTCAAAAATTTTACTATGCAAATTACTTTTGTGATTTATACCTAAACAAAAGTCACACTCACAAGTCACAATTGATCAATAAAAGGAGTTATTTATAGTGTCGTTAAAATTCCTCTCTTGCTCTTCTGAAGAAGTGAAAATGTATATTGTTTTGTCTTTTATATATAAATAAAGAATGAATTATCATTAATCAATTCAGTTTTTGGGTTTGGAATATTTTTTGTTGCTGGTGTGTGAAAAATGAAATCAAAAATATATATATATATATATAATGGAGGTAAAAATACATAATAATGAATAAAATGAATGAATGAGCTATTTTCAATTTTATAAATATTGAAATCTGCTTTAAGATTGGGAAACATTTATTCCATATCTTCGTTTGCTTCATTTGTTTCGTTCATAAGCTGATTGAACAAAACAAAGAAACACAATATGTAAAACGTATGACTTTGAATTCAACTAAAAAATAAAAATACATTTGACAAAAAAAAAGTTTGATGTGTAGAAAGATTATTGCTCAGTTCGTTGCAATTCTCTGGATCCCAGCCGAAGTGATAATTTACCATTTCAACATTCCATTATTGACATTTTCACGTTACCGCTAAATCTAAAATCGATAAATCGACAATGAATAAATTAGTTAATGATATTGTCCATTTGAAATTTACATAAAATTGATAACCTTCATTCTTTGGTCTCATAAGGATTACTTAACGTCACCTGGCACATTCCTGTCACATCCATCATTATCCCAGATTTTCAAACTCTCACACATCAATTTTGTTATTATTTTGCCCTTCCATGAATCTTCGATGAATTTAAGCTACTTATTAACAAATATCCTTGAACAAAAACCACGTATTCTTATTCATATATCGACAGCTTTCATCACTGAAATACCTCCATTGTTTAATACGAGTAACGTGATAAGGACGACATTGAGAAATGAGTTTTTGCTATCGCTTTCTGTTTTAATATAAAAAAAAAATCAAACAAAGTATCGATTATGAAGTTGCCATCAATAATAATAACCAGATGACAAGGGTGGTGATCCTTTTGTAAGCCTGTGTCCACTAGAATTCATGGGCAACTTTTTCAATTATTATGTTAATACTTTGATGAAATCATTTGACCACTTTTGTTTTAGCTGTAGTAAGATTTCTTTTAAATTAATAAATTGACAAGGGTTAAGAACATTTTTTGAACATGTTTTTGTTTGAAAGTTCCAACAGAAAGTTGTACTTAGTTCGAATTTTTATATACTATACCATACTTTTAAGGTAAGTATTTAATTGAAATTTAGAAATTAATGCATGTCTACGAAGCCATAAGGGAGACATTTGGATTTTTATTTTCTTGGGTCGTTAAGTTGCACAATTTTGGAGGTCAATTGATTACGTTTGCCTTTGAAATAACGTAATCCGGTAATTAATTTTAGGAGACACAGCAACAATTTTGAAACTACATTTTTAGCACCTCGACACATTTTGGAGGTTTATACATAGAATTCCATCAATGAATGGCTAGTCTGAAAGGATACCAACATCATAATATTATGGTATTGCCTCATCACGCTACAAACCGTTAATCGACAGTCAAAATTCCACATTTGTCTATTAAATAACTTTTTACCTCGCGAAGGAAACAGAATATGTACACACATGACACATCATCCTAATTCTGGCCAACTGGTTATAAATCCAAAATATCTTCCAAAAGAACTAACAAGACTTGTTCGATTTCAAGCTGGAGAACAACAAAATTTTTTTACATTATTATGAAATAAGTTTTTTTTAGCAAACAAATATTTATTCTGGCAAAATCTAGAACTGTTTATACAGACATTTGTACCATTTGCAGTTGGTTCGAAATATTCTATGGCAAAACCTTAATAAAACATGGATTTTCCGTAGTAAGAAAACAAGCCAAGATCGTTGTCTCTCGAGCACTTACTTTGTTTAAGTGGTCATTATTAAGCTCATTACCATCTACTAAAAGGTCATGTCAAGAAAATTCGAGCCCGTGTCAAAGGATTTGCTTGCAACTAAATGGGTGTCCCTTATTTCCATAATTAAAACATAACAAGGAAAGTTCCATATTCAACCCAGTTTGCTTAAAACATGTGATAATGAAAAGCAAATAGAATCAACAGGCTTTAAGGTCTTTCAATCCGGTTGTTTAAGTATACCAAAAATCTTTGTTGATTTTTCTTTAGGAATATGTCGCAAATGTGCAAAACTACCAAACAATACTACCCAGTCCCATTGTTGCTAAACTAAAGTCAACAAGGAACCAGAAAATATTGCCGAATGCCATGGAAAATAGTTTTGCGGAACATTTCTACCTTCTTGTGGTTCAACAAAATGGCGAGAAAAGCGAAATTGAAACAAAGTTCAGATCTTTGTGGTCCCTGGTTGTGAATGGGATTTCGTTGTGTTGTGGATAACATGGTTGTTGTTTGTCGGGAACATTAATTGCGCTTATTACCATGCTTCTCCGGGAATTATGATTTATTCAGACGGACCCACGTCCATATAAGATGCATATAAGATCATTTATTTTACTCTATTATTTAAACTTTACACGTTTTGATAGGTGATAACAGTAATTATTTTTAGGAAAATGGTCGAATTAATTTTATTTTATTGTAAATGGAAATGCGTTTTGGCAAAAACGGAACATTTTTTAAAAAAATTCAAGAAATATTTGTGTAGGTACATATTGTTAAAAAATTGTACTGTATTCAATTATACTTACGTAAGTGTGTAGGTATGTATTATTAAAATATATTTTACAATCTACCTTTAATTCATCGAATTAATTGAGTTATTTTTAATGCCCAAACAAATCCCGATTTAAGCACAGCAGATTCACTGAGCATATTCTAATGGAACACATTAATTATGCTCTTTTATTCACGTCAGTATCGTATTAATAAAAAGTTCATGGCCGATGGTTTTAAGTTTTTGACGTCATAATTAATTATGCAATTCATTCACATTCGCAACATTTGTTTGCATCCCTTAAACTCAACCAAAATTTTTTGAATGCAGCTTAGCTTACTGTTGACTGTTGATTTCACAACGGTATTTTGCATCTATTATAATAATTACATCATCAATAAGTTTTACATTTTACTTATGAAATTAACATAATCTGCTCACTAATTAATTAAACGATTTTCGTGTTGATCACTGCAATTTCACAACTTGGAGTCAATTTAAAATTTAAAATTGAATTTGGAACCAATACTCTTGTAATTCCACTATTGAAACCTACTGGCTGCAAAAATATCTACTATTGAAAGGCAGTTTTCAATTTAATTGCAAAATATTATATACAATATATCTACGTTATTGTTCAAACTTTTCTAGCACTCTTTTCTCATGATGAATTATTAAATTTTTACTAAAACTACCGACCTAACTTTTTCTATAAGATATTAACAATAAATTAAAAAATTAAAAAGTCAAAGAAAACAATATTTTTTTATTATGATTATTATTGAAAATAATGTCAATTAAATTTAATTAATGCATATAACAAATTTTTGGATAATAAATTTAGCTCTTCTATAACTACAAACTAGATAAAAGTTTCATCCTAAAGCTTATCCATATTTTAAAGTTTAACGAAACGCAAAACTTTATATTAAGTATATCGTTACAACAAAATGCCTACTTTCCCCACTTTCAAAATAAACGGCTCATTTATATATCGAGGGAAAATTAATGGATATTGTATATTCAGAGAGTTTTCAATATTTCGCTTAGGCTTGTTTTCAATCATAGCAAATAACAATTGAACCGTTTATTTTGAAAGTGGTGTAAGTCCATTTTTTCTCTTTCGAGATATTTAAAGGTTAGCATTTTAGTAGATTAAAAAATTTAAAGAAATTGTACTAACAAGGAGCTGATTCCAGGTGTCATACTCCGATTTTCAAGATTAATGTCTCAAATGAAAGGTCTTGAAAAATAATTCGACACGTAGGGGTAAAGGGGTGGGACATTCTTAACCACCCTAATGGACAACCCTAATCAAAAAACTGACGTCATTTTTGGATTCCTCATGGTCGAAAACCCCCAGATACAAAATATGACTGGGATATATGAAGGCTTCAGGCGTTTTGAAATTCAAATTCTTTTTTCACTCCACAGTGACAGTCGCCTAAAATTATGCGCCAAGGAAATTAAAAAAAATCATTTCTTCCTTATTTAAAAAAACACATCTACCAAGTTTCACCACTATGTACATAAGCGTCCACGGCATAATATATAAAATTTTGAGCGAAATCAAAAGTGTTATTTTTGAGCTATTCAAACTTGAAATGCTAAATCCCACCCCTATACCCCTCAATTTAACCTCTTTCAAATTAAATTGGCAGATATAAAAAAATACGTGTTGAATTATTTTTCAAGACCTTTTATTTGAAATATTCGGCTGGAATCAGCTCCTTGTAAGTTTGGAAATTTTTCAACGAATTTAGAAACATGTAATTTGATCAGATACATGACTTTTATTTGAAATTTAACTATTAATAATATTCTTTCGGAGTCGCAAATGGATTTACACCACTTTCAAAATTATTAAATTGCAGAAATCATTTAATTTCGATAATTAAAAATTTAATTTTACTTGAAACTGATACAATGGGTTTTGGTCTGATTTTATTTATAAGAAAATTATAAAAAAAGAAACCAGTGAAAACAATGGTTTTTACTAAAATTCATCTATATGTACCTATATATAGGTAGTAGGTATTTTGACAATGGTAACAAAAATATTTAAAAAAAGAAAATATGACTTGATTTTATGATAATTTTTTTTATACTCAGTGCAAAACGCTGTAATTTTTGCATTATTACTAAAGATTTTTTCCGTTCCTTTTGTGATAACGGGATAAAACTCTGATAGAATGCATTTTGATCGACAACGAGCCTATCTGCAAAGTTTTCGCTCGATTGGATGACGGGGAATGTGTTAATTAGCCGTCGAGGATTACTTAATGCACAAATCCATGAAGTTTATATATGTGTAGATGAATTAAAAATAAAATATTGTTTTTTGTTCTTAAAGTTAAAGGGAATTGTTAATCTATTTAGATACAGTATATCATTTACCATCATTATGTGGAAGTTTTTTGAAATATTCGTGATGCACAGGAGGCCGCATCATATCCTTATATTTTTCATATGTAATCGGGTCGAACATCTTAATACAAAGCTCAAAGGCATTAGTGTAATGCTTCCCTTTCCTTCTATGTCCATTACATTATGCTTTTGCTGGTAAAATTCTTAGTTTTAGTCCTGAAAGTGGACTTACACCACTGTCATAATCAATCGTTACGCAATTCAGTTTATTGACGAATTTTAAATTTATCAAAGCATATGGATTTTTTAAAATAGTAATTACGAATTGGTTATAAATAAAATGTGTACACTAAATTATAAGTAAATTATGTGATTTCTCAATTTTTTAAAAAGTGAACTTACACCACTTTCAAAATAAACGGTCCAATTAGTGAACTTAATAAACCCAAATTGAAACCACTTAAAATCTCCGCGCCACATGAGCAGAATGATGGATGCATTTCGAATCTTTTTTTTTTTTTTGATTGCGAATTTCCAACAGAGTGCATTATAATAAATTGCTTAATATGCTTGATGTACGTATATTAGCTTCGTTAGCTGAGACAGAAATTCAAAGCGATCTATTTTCAAATATAGAGGTAAACTGAAATGACTAATTTTCATTGAAACATTAAGTCTTAAATTGGATTTTACAAAATATAATATGCATAAGAGCTTATTATATTTAATTAAATATATCAATTTCGGATTTTATTAAATTAGCAAATTATAGTGAAATTATTAAGGACAATATTATATCCAAGTTATTTAAATAAAAGAACGAAAACTTTATTATAAATAAAGATTTTCAACTATAAAAATGAATTCAACTTATTTAATATGCAGCATTTTTCAGTTACCCAGATCGTTCAAAATTTTAATTGTGTATTGTAATAAAAGTGTACCACGTAAGTAATAGGTATAGATATCAAGATTTGCGAGGACGAAATATTTTTGAAAATATTGAAGTAGTAGTAGTAAGAAGAATTTCTTCAAATATATTTCTCCGTTGAAATATGGACATATATTCAAGTTTTATTTATTTTTCTTTTATTCAATGTATTTGCGCGACGGCCATAAAGACAAACTCCGAGCGCACTGCTCAGATTCACTCAATTATAATTTAAGTAAATCATAAAAGAATTAATTTTTGTTGATTCCAATTCTTAAACAACAATTGCAAAAGTCGCCGATGTTACGAGAAGAAAATAGGAAAGTGTTATAAGATTTCAATGTTAACCTTTTAATGCTACCTACACTACTCTTAAACAATAATACTAAATGAACAATACTCGTATTGTTTGACTGAATTTCTGTACACAACAAATTTAGTCTATAAGCATTAAATTAATGAATTTCGTGAGCGCAGATTCTGTAATTTACTTGCTACAGAAGTAACCAAATATTTTCTTATATTTCTGCATCTTATAGACTTATAGTTAAATTCTCCTTGGAACTCCCTTGAAAAGTGTTTATCAAGGATTAATAGTAGGTACTTAAAATTTAAATACATAAAATTGCACAGTTGCAATAAAGGAAAAGCCGAAATTATATTACAAAGGCAAAAGTATGTTTCGGTTTCGTATCTATAATTCAAATTACAATCGGTGAAACAAGAACTTTGCAACATATTTCAGTTTGATTTTTGTTTATGCGGAAATAAGTTGGTTTACATAAGATTGTAATTTGAGATCACAGCTGTGAGATGTCGAAAAGCTGTTTATTGCATTTCACTATATCAAATATTTTGAGAATTTCTCTGGAATTAAGGGAGTATGACTTTTAGGAGATATTAACGTGCCTTTTGTATTTCAACGATGAAAGATACCTACGCAGGGAAAATCTGTGATAAAAGAGGATATTGCAACAAAATTGGAAATAATTGCATTAACATTAAAAAAACATGACAAGATATAAAATCGGCCCAGAATATATAAAATCCATTGAGGTTGGATGGAGTGGCCTAAAAATCACGGAGCAAATTGGGTTGGTCCAGGGTTTCGAAGCTCATAGGATTCTTGACGAATCCTAAGCCTCCTGTCTCCAGAAATAATAGCTCAGTAAATGTAAGTCATTATGCCTCACTGCCCCTGGACATAGGATCACTTTATGTATTATGTATTGTATAGGAATTTTATTTTTTTGTACATTTTTCGTTTTTATAGTTCAGGCAGCATTTACGAAATTATGAAAAATATTTAATTTGTTCACAACAACGCGCGTAACTAGGGTTTTGTCGCCCAGCGGAGACATTAGCTATGACTTTGAAATCTATAAATAAAAAATATTTAATAAGATGTACAATTTGCTCAGATAATATAGCTACCCAGTATAAATATGTGGAGTTTATTATTTATGAGATGTTTATAAAAATCTGTCTGTGTATAAATTCAATTCAATTATTTTGTGAAAAACAATAATATTTATAGATACTTGGTCGTTTTGATGTCCTGCCAAAATCTCCCACAGTGAGTATTTATAGGCCAAAGCTGAACAAAAGTCAATAATTTAAATTTGCTCAATAGAGTAAAAAGTTATACCACCAAACACGTAATTAATTGGCATATCTGACTATATTTTTTTGGGCGTCTGTCTGAGTCCTATCCGACACGACCTTCAATCAATTGAACATCAGTCACCGCTTGTTAAGAAAGTTGCTTTTTATCATTTTCTGTAGTTTCGTAGTTCTGTAAAAAATTTTTAGTTTCATCGCAGATTAGAGGATTTTATTCAAAATTCAGAAAATTGTTGTTTAAGAAAATTAGAAATTTGGGTGACAGGTTCGAGATCAGCCATCTTGAAACCCGTCCAGTGCTTGTTTTCATATAAATTCTTTCAAATTGAAAAAGTTTGGTCACCATCTTGGGTCCGCCATATTGAATTTCGAAATTTGGGCTAGTAAAACCCCGAAACCCTAAGTGCTCATTTTCGGATTGAAGAATGAAGGTAAGTATAATTATTTTTGTTCAACTATTGGCATCAAATACTGCACTGTGCGTCGTCTAGTCCGGGCCCCACTTCCCTCCAGGCTACGCCACTGCTTACCAACAGAATATGCAAAATTTTCATTTGCTTTCAACAAATCTGTTATATATTAAATTGCAATGAACACATTTAAAAAAAAAAAAACAAATTAGACATTAGACATGTTTGAAATCTTGTCAATTTCAAAGTCATTGCCAAACTTAGTTATAAATTTCAATTATTTATATATCCCAGAAGCAAATTTGTTGCTAAACTTGTTTCGATAAGATTTCAGGAAGCCCTCGTAGATGTCAAGCCGTAATTGTGGTATCGAATACTCAAGTTTGTGGGTTAACAAGATAAGACCGTAATCAGTGTTTGCTTTGTTATGGTTTGTTTGTTTGTTTATAGATAATCAGAATAGATTTGGACAGTCAATCGTTGGTTTTCCTATGGGTTAATAACATCGGCAGCATTTCTGTTTTAATTAAGCATGCTCATCCCTATTCTACATATTAAATACCTACGAATTATTGTAAAATTCTTTCTTTTAATGGTTAATGAGGTTATATGTATCTTGAACGCAAAATGCATTTAAACTAAACCTTGCAACGCCGTAAAGGAGTCGTTATAAAGAAATGCATTATGAAATAATTAAAAGAAATGGGATATATGTCCTTTAGTCCTTCTGTCTCTGTATCTTTTTGTACTTTTTTATTTTTAAACTTTTGTGCAATCATAAGACGTTAATATTATATGGCCTCCTTTTGCATTATCTTGCCCGAAATTCGACAGTGTGACGGTCTGAATAGTGTTGGAAGTTATGGTATATAGAAGAAGCAGGACGAAGCGGGACATCATTGTTTCCCATGATTGTAGAAATGAGACCGTAAATTTATTTATAATTTTCATATAAACTTTCCATTTTCCTTCTAAAATGCTGGCAAAACACAAAATTAATTTAATCAAACTCGTTTTCGAACCCATCTTTAATATTTATTTCATGGGGTTTTCAAACCAATTCCAGTTCCTCTTTTTGCTTTGTTCAATAGAATTTAAATTTGTTCAAAGTTAGCTTTAAAAGTTTGTATTTTATTAAGTGTAGGAAGCCGAACAAGAGTAATACAATATTAAACGCAATTCCAAAAGAAATACAATCACTGCAGTGCAAGTGCAAACCTGAGAAAACAAACTCTAGAAATGGAGCGCATTGCAAAAATAACTGAAGTGCAATTGAGTAGTCAATTGCAAAGGTTGCAGAAGTTGTAAAACGCATCCCAAGGTACAAGGATGAAGGAGCTGTTTCCTCTTCATTGCTTCAATTGACTTGAAGTGCGGAAAGTACAATTTAACTAAATGCAAAATGTCAGCGACTGCTTCCAGGAAAATTTGGGAATAGGATCTCAAGGTTTTACTGGAAATTTCTAGTAAGAGATGCAAGTGCAATTTATGGCAGTGTGGGAACTTACACTTAGTTCTGATAACAAGATTCCACAGGAAAATTTATTTAAATAGAAACGAATTTACTTACCAAAATCTTTACAGTGTGTGAACATTTCACAAACCAACTGCAAATGTAAAAGTAAATCCATGTGATTTTCCCGTAATTTAAATATTTAAATATATTCATCGGAATCGACGGATTTATTTTCCAATATCGATGGATGATTTAATCCAATTATTGTTGAAGTGGATAACTAATTCGTAGCAACAAAGATATTGAGGCAATTTCACGCATGGTTAATTTTTTTTCTGAAGTCCTTGAAATGATGCATATTTGATTTTATTTTGAATTTAAAATTTCCCCGACTCTTCTTCTTGTAAGGATATTTAATGACATATTTCCAGCACTAGATTTAACTATATCACTAATATTAAAGATTTAGTTTTTGTTTAATCGTGATTAAACCGGTTTAGTTATAATTAAAAACCTTGTTTGGGATTTCAAAACAACGGTTTTTCAAATTCATTAAAAGAATTTTCGGATATTACAAAACATTTTAAACTTGCAGTAGAGAAAAAGTTAAAGAAATAAGAAAATTTCATCTATAAATCTAAACATGTATTTTACAATTTCACATTCAATGGATAATCGTATTATTATTTTTATTATTGTTATTGTGTAATATGTGTTGTTGTCTTAAGCTTCCGTTTTTAAACTATAGCGCAAAGAATTCAAAACGGTTCCATTTTTGATAAATCCTGCACATTTACAACCGGCTTAAGAGTTAACACCCCTATTAAAAATTTCAAACATTTACCAATAGTTCATTTTTGAACAAATAAATTAATGAAAGATCAAATCAATTTTTACTTGCAATACTGAACTTACTACCTCTAATTTTTTCTTATTTCAATTCTAATGAAGATTGTTGGTAAAAAACTCACACCATTTACAAAAAAGTAACAGAAAAGTTTCAGAACTATTCTAAAATGAAATACAAAACTCACAAGTTCTCCGTCGAATCCTTCGCGGCTGGTCTCCGATTATGCAAACTTCATTGAAATTCCTTTAAACTTTTTTCAAATTAATTTTGTTTGAAAAATTGTTATTGCTGTGAATTTGCATTGCATTTTTTTTTTATATTCCGAACAGCGTCAGTTGAATTAATTCCAAAGTTAGGTTTATATATTAATTTCCGTCCTAAAGTTTTGCTCCGATTTTCGACGTTATCTTCGCAATGCATACTAAAAAATGTTTATTGTATTGATCTATCCTGGTATCTGTTGCTCGGATGGTGGTCGATAGAACTCTATATGTGGTTCAACCCTTTCAACTGTATATTTTAATGGATATATTATGTACAGTACGCGACTTACCTATATACATACTTTGAAGGTTTCGTAGATTTCGAAAACGTCGGATTGAAAGAAAATTTGTTAAAAAAAAATTGTATTGTTAAAGTTCACGATTTCAACTTGACTTGTTCAAGTGCTAACATCGAGTCTCAAGACGCGTTCTCACGATTCAAGTTTAGTTGAACGATTAAAGTTGATCAACAAAACTTGAATAGCAGTTGTTTAAGTTTTCGTTCACACGTTTCAACAAAAATTGATCAACATTGATCGCATTGTTGTGCGTGAAATTTTACAGAGAGTGAAAGTTGTGACTTGTGATCCTTAAAATTTACTTAAAAGTTCCTTAAAATGGCATTGCAAGCAATTGTACGTAGAGTTGTAGATCTACTAGCAGTTTAGGTTTAATGAAGAAATGCGGAGAAATTGTTCTTTAATAATTTTTACATAGATACATTATTATTTTAAACGCAATTGCATTCTTTCTTTTATGAATAAAATAATGAAATTGATTTGACATCTCTAAATTCAAATTTAAAGTTGACAAATGGCACATGACATAGAGTTGAACGATAAAGTTTGACTGGGTCAATCTTTTCTTGATCAAGTCAAAAGTTGATCAACTCTATTGAATGCAAAGTTGTCACGGGATTTTACGTTCAAGTTTTGATGATCAACTTTAATCGTTCAACTAAACTTGAATCGTGAGAACGCGCCTTTAGTCCGTTTGAAAGTGGATCTTGGTTAAAGAATTCCAATGACGACGCTTCCTTCCCCATTTTCGGCTGGGACTGTCATTGATTTGTTTAATATAAATATGTAGTTGAGTTTAATTTTCTTTTTCTTTCTAAAGTTTCATCAAATCAATTAAGTTGCACTTTCATTACTGTACACTGTACAGCCTGGGCACTATTTGTTTTATTGTACATCCAGAATTACCCTTTCTCCAATAATTCCTTAATTATATTTGCTTAATAAATACATATACATCTATGTATATTTATATAAATTATATACATTTTGCACAACCGATTCTCACCTGAAAATTGTTCCTTAAAAGCCTGGAAGTATGTAACTCAAACCTGATAAGTTACTCACTCATTTATTAGGGGCGAGTAAAGTAGTTCGGGCCCCTAATCCTCCGGGTACTGATGCCGGTACATTTAATTTGACATTTATTTGATTTCGGTCTTTAATTATCCATGATGATAACTGTATTGGCACATTTCCAGGCGACGACGGCAAGAGAGTGGAACATGGCACACCAAGCCCAAAGGGAAGATACTAATTAGAATGCTCCTATATTGTACGTAACCACAAGTCCACAACACATCAAAAAGATCTGTTAATCATTTACAAATGTGTAATAACTTCAAGTATGGCTTCATTTTCATAATCTTCAAAGCGAAGGGCTTAAACACTGCATACAGTACCTTCTTTTGCATTAATTTCAAATGCTAAAGTGGTGAAATTGTCTACATTCGGAATTACTTTAATTATGGGCAAGTGGCAGCTTAGTTTGTTAATTTTGTGTTGAAATATGATTTCAATGTTTCGCAGTTACAACATTTTATTAGAACAACAACATTTTAATTCATCTGCTGCAACAATTTACATGTTGATAAATTACAAACAAGTAACAGACAGTGTTTACATTTATCAAAAAATATGCGACCACATAGGCAATCATTCCGCGACACTAATAAGGGCGGAAAGGTTCTGTTAACATTTGGTGTCTATATTGTATTTACCACAAACCTTATTCGCTTATCTCGAGGCTGTGTGCTCTGCACTTGACTTTATTAGGGTTGAAGCACAGTTGGAGTTGTTTGGCTCAGTTCTATATGCTAGCATAAAGTGAAAACACATAAAAAAATCCTTTCGTACAAAATTGGAAGTTGGCATATGCCAGGTTAGGACTCTCGCCACGCCGCGCCGCGCCGCCAATAAATGTAGGTAGAAATAGTCGTCTTGATATAATAAATGGTTCACATTAAATAAGTTAAGTGTTGTTTTTATCGCAATGCAACAAGAGAATTTACGTTTTATAGGATAATGTCATTTTCTTCAATTAAAATATTTTTTAAATAACTGTGGAAATGTTTTCAAGAAATTGTGATCCCACGACTAAAACAATGTAGAGACTTCAACACTTTATTTTGTAAATTATAATAAATTTATATTTTAGCAAATCTATAAAAAATATCTCAGATTTAAGATTATAAGAAATTAGAAACGACAATCTTTGATTGATTCTCGATTCTTCAATTAATCTCATCTCAGGGTAAAACTTTTTTACTTTATTTAGAAAGATAATAGCTATAGAAAATGGCATATAGGAAAAAATTTTTTAAATTTTTTCGTAGAAATGGCAACTGTTTAAAAATTGTTTTTACCAAAATTTTTAGCTTCAAAAGTTTATGAACCTTGAATGCGGCATTCCATCAAAAGAATCCTATCATATTCACTCGTCAACATTACAAACAAATGTGTTTTAAATATTATCAAAAATTTATAACTACGTTTCCTCGTAAAGTTCGCAACGCAGGTTGGCAGTGCACGTCTCTCTCTGTAACTACTACACGATAGATAGAGCTCGCCTTTTTGACATTTGTTATAACTCTGAAACTAATTTGAACTTTTAAATGTATAAACGCTTAAAATATTCTTGAAAGTAGACAACAATTTTTTGAAAATGCCGCTGTGGCATTTCGAGTGATGTACCCCTTTAATAATATAATTAGTGGTTCTCATAAGTTCACTAAATTTTGTTAATGCCATTCACAAGTTCAACAACGCCTGCAAATGACATTAAATAATACATTCAGGACTTCATTTTATAGTACAAAATTTGTACCTACACGAAGAGTATTTCCACCAAATTTTTCCAGAATAGCAGCGCACTCAAAAAATAAATTAAAAATTTTTCTAACTGATAAAGGATTGAAAGGAATAACTTCCACAACCCAACTTATATTTCAGACACTCTCAATTAAAAGTTCATATTTTTTATTTAACATGAGTATAGGATTGTAAAAATCAACTCTGGCTTTTTTATATGCAGACAAATCGGCCAATGGCAATGCTGAAGTCGAACTTCAGTATGTAGAACATCCTAAAAACTCCTATAGTCGATTACTTGAATCCTTTCCAGCTCTAAATAAATTTTAATCGATAATAGCTGCGAAAACCATAAAACTAAGAATCTTTGCTTGCAGTGATAAAAGTGTTTTTCCAAATTCTGGTCAATGAAAGGTTTTATTTTATCAGTATTTGCGGAGAATAAGGATAAGTGGTTTGAAAATAATTCTTTCAGGTCTCGTATTTTTCGGAAGAAAATCTACAGAAATTCCCATCGGGAAAAGGCTTAATATCCTGAATTTGATACGGAACCAAAAGGTTTTTATACCTAAAATGGACTCTACCAAAAATTAATGGGATTTCTGTAACAGAGATATCTCCCCGAAGCGGCGAGAGTTAATGGTAGAGAAAGCAAATTAGTTGGAGGTTCACATGTGTCCTTGAGGGGGCGGAGCTAAAATAATTGCTCAGGTGGACGCAAAAATTTGATATCAATGTTGATATCGATATGTGCATTGGATAGATTTCCTAATTAACAGCGATGTGCTCGTCATAACTAGGGTAGAAGTATCAAGCAAGCAATTATGGCATAGAATTTCTAAGCTCGTTAATTTCACGCTTCACTCCACACTGACTTTCGTAAGAAGCTACCATACCACTGCGAATAATTTCATATCCTTTCGTTAATCGTCTTTTAGCAAAAGATAAAATTTCCAACCAGGCAAATTATGGATAATGATGGAGATTACTTGTGATTGGTGCGATTTCTTAGTAAAAGCAAAAAATGTTGCAATACGTGATATATGCTAGCATTAAAGAACTTTCTTTATTTCTCCAAAGTCAATCACGGTGGCACCATACGAGGATTACTCGCTGCTCTCCAACTCGGAACTTCTTGCTGTTATCAATCAGAGCACTGAATTGAAATGCCTGCTGCAGAAGCACAAGGACGAGGTCGCGTATGGCGAAGGATCGGGTGAATTTTGTCCAATTTCATTTGACTCAATTTTGTGCTGGCCTCGAACTCCCAGAGCAACTGTAGCCATTCTCCCCTGCCTCGAGGAGTTTCAAGGAGTGCACTACGACAGCTCACGTAAGTATTCCAAATTTAAGTAATTATTTTCGTGAATATTCCTTAATTCGTAAGTATTCTTTTCGAAATATTGTGAAATGTTAAAATCGATTTTATTTGAATCGAAATTGTTTGAATTTAATGAAGAGTTTTTAATCAAATTCAATTCTTGTTTCGACAAGTTAAAATACTTTTAAATCTTCTAAGAAATTAAAATTGAAAATTATTTGCATTTTGCAACTGAATTCGAACATGCAAAATTGGTAAATGTTATTAACAAATCTAAAGCATTCGAACAAAAAGTTATCGAAACTCCTAAAAGAAGAACAAATAAAGAAACAATTTTCTTGCACAGAAAATAAGGGAAAAGATGAATTTCAAAAATTGGAAAATTTATTTCACCCTATTTTGAAATTGACAACAAGTACTACAAAAGATTATTTAAATATAGGTAGGCATATATTTGCATGTGTTCGTCTTTCAGCGTCTGGTTACAATTTTTAAAATCAGATTACGGTAACATCGTATATGTGCTTGTATGGAAAATTACCGCAATTTAATTGCGAATGAAGCGCTTTTAAGAACATTCCGTTTTAAATCTCTTCAAACAAGCCGCTTACAACGTGTGAAGATGAACGGTTTCCACTGCTCATGTTACTTATTGTCCTCGTATCGAGTTTCAAATTATTCAACTTGACTTTTTTCCTTTTAACTGAAACATGAAAGGAGCAATTACAATTATCGAGTTTACAGAATAGAAATGCTCAACGTCTTAAGGTAATAACATTTGTAATATGTGAATAAGACGTTTTTAATACATATAACACAACACTAGTAAATCTTAAAGTTTTTCTTTAATGCTTGAAAAATGTCCCTTTTATATACTGGAAAGTTAGGTGTAGGGCTTATTAGTTTTGAACGAACGCTTGCAACGCAAAAAAGTAATGGTGACAGAAAAAAGAACTTGGTATATATTCAGGATGGTGAAGTGAAAAGAAACTGTTTTATGGATGTCCGTCTGATTGTCTGTTGTTTGTCTGTCTGTCCAGACGATGTAGCTAGAGACTTGAAATTTGGTACAATACTTTAATAAAATGGTTAGGACGTTAGGTCAAGTGCGAAGATGAGCAGAATTGGACAGGTCCTTCATTTTTATACAGAAATTCATTTGTTTGCAACATTTTTTACACGATATTGAAATTTTAAATACAAGACACTTTTTTACATACCTTTTCAATTTTTTAACCAACATTGTTTCTGTGTTAGAACTTAGAACTGCACTTTTTTACATCTTGGGTATAACATAATTGGCCTAAAGCAATTATACTTTCCGTAGGTACTAGTCACTAGTCAGCTTATTAACTTACCTATACAGTTTGAATAATCAACTTAGTTTTTAACCAAGCATAAACGATCGAAAATCTCAGAGATAATTTATTGAATAGCTGAAAATTCACGATAGTATAATAGTACTCCTAAATGTAAAGATTGCCGAATGTCAGTCACTAATCAATATCCTTTTTGTTGAGTTTTGCATTCCAACCCATTTTGTTATTCAGGTCACAGCTTTTTTATCATATGTTCCATGTTTTAAGTTTTACGGTTGCTTTATGAGTAATTTTCGGGACATACCTTTTCAAGTTTGGACATCTGTAAATCTTTTGAAATGCCTGGAAAAGTTTAACGGACCGCCCTTTAGAAACAAAGTTGAAAAAGGGAAGCCCTCCTTTATCCTTTTGTGCATCCATTACTTATCTAGTCAAACGTGCCACCTTGATAAATTATTTTCATTGCAGAAAATGCTACTCGGTATTGTCACCCAAATGGAACATGGGAAAGCTACACCAATTACGATTTATGTTCCCACCTCCCGGCCCCCTCTACAATTCCAGAATTCGAGCCAAACATCGAACTTCCCACCATCATATACTACATAGGGTACACCATAAGTCTGATATCTTTAACTCTGGCTGTTGTGGTTTTTTTATATTTTAAGTAAGCTCTTTTGAATAGTAATTATATAATTTGAAAACTTATCGAAATTGTCCTGTAAGGGAATTGAGATGTCTACGGAACACCATTCACGCCAATTTGTTTATAACCTACATCATGTCCGGATTGTGCTGGATATTAACCCTTTCCGTTCAGGTAATCAGTTTACACAATTCGAACAGACAATGTACAATTGTTAAGGCTTTATTTTAGATATCAATGCGAACAGGACTCGGAGGATGCATTGTGTTGGTCACAATTTTCCATTACTTCACGTTGACCAATTTCTTTTGGATGCTTGTGGAAGGTAAATCGATATTCAAATTATTTGGTTGTTTTGTTTTGTTGAGAGAAATTTTCCCCAACATAGGACTGTACCTTTACATGTTGGTTGTTAAGACTTTCTCTGGAGATAACATCCGCTTCAACATATATGCAATAATCGGATGGGGTATGAGACCGAATTTCTCCTCGGTAGGATGTCATGCGGAGTATCCTTAATTATTCCTTACTATTGCAGGTGGACCTGGAGTTTTTGTGGTCGTGTGGGCTCTAGCAAAAGGAATTACTTCAGATCTGGCTGCAGCCGAGAAGGTGAATGTCGAATTGAAATGCATTGGAGAAACAGAGAGATGAATTTAAAAATTATTGCAGCTTGGTATTGAGTGTCCTTGGATGCATGAAACACATGTGGATTGGATCTTCCAAGGACCTGTTTGTGCCGTGCTACTCATGAACTTGATTTTTCTTTTAAGGATTATGTGGGTGAGAATAGAACAAATACAGTTTTGAAATATTTTTAAATTTATAACAAATTTCCTATATTTCGCCTTTTAAAAAAACAAAGAATGTACTTGCAAACAGTTTCAATTTAATTAATTATATTCATGAAAAAGGGGTTACAATTTAAAGCCTTTGAAGAACTAGTATAAATACCACCTTTTTACAAGTGTACAATTTTATTTTGCAGATACAAGACGAAAGGGTTACTTCTAAATTTTAATCAAAATTTATGCATATTGAAAATTATTACGCCTTCTGATTTCAGGTCCTTCAAAATTCAGAATCAATTTTATTTCGAAAGAATACCAATATTTTTGAATTCCATTAAGATTCAATAATTTGAACTTTATTTTTAAGTGAACTGCGAAGTTTGAAATTTGGTGAAGTTTTTATTGGACAATTTTGTCATTGAAATTATTGTAATTCTGAATGGAAAGTTTTTGTTGTTTGAGATTTCTTAATAAATTATCAACAAATCTATATATTATATAAAATTCAAATACCACTCATTGATTCACTGATCACTATATGTCAAGAACGGTCAAACGTATGAACTTGAAACTTTTCATGACGAATCCACTTAAGCTCTAGATGTGCAATAAGAAGGGATTTTTTGAAATTCCACCCCTAAGGGGGTGAAAAGGGATGAAAACGGTTTCTCTGAAATCACTGAACCGATTTCCATGAAATTTGGAATATTTCTTCAACTTGCCCCGCACAGGTTATCGCTGAAAAGCAGATTTTTGAAATTCAACCCTTAAGGGGGTGAAAAGGGGTGAAAACGGTTACTCTGGAACCGCTGCACCGATTTCCACGAAATTTTGTATACTTCTTCAACATATCTCATAGGTGCTCCTGCTCACTAAGAACCGGTTTGTGAAATTCCACCCCTAAGGGTTTAAAATAGGGGATGAACATTTTTATGAAAATCCGCTATTTTGCAAGTAAAAAATTCCTAAAAACTGTTTTTTGTCCTTTTGTTGAAAATAAAGAAACATTGTTATTGAATCAACCATTTTCATTTTTCACAGGCTGTGGTGCGGAAGAAACAGTTTTTCTACCTAGAATCCCCTTGATTCCATCCGACTACCACTTTCAGTTTAAACGGCTGCAGTTTCGCCATGTATATATATGTTTCGCCATGACAATAAACAAAGCGCAAGGTCAATTTTTGAAAGTGGCAGGAGTGGATTTACGGAATGACTGTTTCTCCCACGGCCAATTGTATGTTGCCTGTTCACGGGTAAGCTCTCCTGACAATCTGGTTACATTGCACTCAGAGGGGCGAACAAAAAACATTGTTTATTAGGAAGTTTTATGAAACTCTGTCTTTTTTTATCCAGCAGTTCACTATCGGAAGTCTCATGTTCCTACCGGTGTAAGTAAAAGTATTATTTTATCTCCTCAACCCACAAAAATTTGCGTGCAATTTTCAAAGTAGCGAAGTACAGGTACGTTCAGCTATACCTTAAGCTATTTTATATTCGCCTAAAATATAGGGTTTCAAAATGGAGAACGAAAGATGCCGACCAACAAATTACAACATCAACGAGTTGTCATGAAAATTTGTATCTGGGCGTTTTCGTAGATACTGATTGCGAATTAATTTTCGACATTTTTCAAAATTTATCGAATTTGGGGAAATATAGTAAGAGCTAAAGGTATTTTGATTTCCGTGATTTCGAATCTACTATTAAAATTCGCAATATTGGTGTATTTATAAAGAATCAAAAGAGTGCGAAAAAAAATTTTTAAAAATTAAAAATAATATTGCTACAATACATAGGGCTGAAGCTATGCATTCATGATTTAATGCCCTCTGGTAAAAATCATGTGTATCATATTCTACTACTTCATTGAATTATGCATTAACCTTAATATAAAAAGTGCATTTGAAGTAATTCCATTCACTTGTATAAAGTGGTTTCAGCTGTAACAACTTCTAATGCATTACTCTGTTATTAGAAGAGGCAATGATAAAATAAATTGACGCGAATTTCAAAAATAGCTGTCTCTGATCGTACTTGGTGGAGTAAATGGGTTTTCACAAAATACATATTTGAAAAATGTTTCCTGCACTGACATTTTCTACGTGCGACAAATGCAGGCTGCACTTTGGAGAATGTGCACTGTAAGGTTGCACTCCACTGAAATGCGCTCATGTCGGAAATGAACAAGAAGTATTCCATGTGTAAACATACGAAAATGTTTCTGGGTTAAGAAAAACTCATTCAAGAGTTGGAAGATTATTCGCGTAATCAACCATTTTCCGTTATCTGCAATTGTTAGAAAACTCGAAAGAAAAACAACAGTACAAATGCATTATGCACTTCCATACTTGCAGGTAATTGGTTGGAAGAAAGGATGTAAGAACCAGATTTTGTGGCTGTAATTTCGAACTCTATCAACTTCTAACAGTTCCTATGTGGCTTCGATCGTGTAGACTCCTAAATGATTTTTTAGTTTCTTTTTTATTGAGTTGGAATTTACTACCCCTAAACAAGACGAATATTAAACAATATACATATATAGAACCGCTTCTCGTATGTCGGGTTACAATATATAATAGTTAGTTAGTTTTTTTAGTCGAATTAAGATATACATAGGTTGCGTAGTTCTCATTGAGCTTTATCTAAAGGTGCAAAAATTGTCGCTCTAAGTTAAAACTCCTATTTAATTTCAAACAGTAGGGATAGTGGATACCCTATCTTCCCCTATTTTCTCCTCTTTGGGGGTGAAATTTTCAAAAATCCGGCAGACGGATTTTCATACAAGCTTCAATCCGGCGTTATTCTTTGTCCATATCATAAAGGGAATCTCTACGCAAAATTTCAGTTTTCTAGGTTCAAAGGTTTGGGCTGGGCGTTGATGAGGCACTGAGGCAGCCGCTCAGGACTTTTCTTTTTATATATCAACTATAACAATATTTTCAGCATGAAAAATATTTACTATCACTTTTTTTATAATTAAAATATATATTATGAATATGTATTTCCTATGGGAAGAAAATGAAATTAAAACTTCAAAAACATTCCCGGGAATTTTCTATTGGATATTTGAAAAAAAAAAAATTAATTTTCGTTGATGTGAAGCTTTGCAATCGACATCAGATGCACATCTGGCTGCAGGGATAATGGAATTTGCATTTAAATCGCAACGACGAAAGGAAACGAGATTTTTTTTTAAATGGAAATCAATGGTAAACGTGGCACTTTCTATTTTCTACTAGTCGCCTGTGGGAAATGAATTCGTTAGAATATAAAACAAACAGTAGTTGCTCCAGCGAAATGTCTGCACATGATATTCCATTGAGAAGAATTAAAAAAGAATTTCAGTCCGTAAAGCGTATACTGTAGGAAGATAGTTTTAACACCATATATATTTTATAATAATGTTTATTATGTTTGTTTCGCAGGTGTTAATAACAAAACTTCGCTCAGCAAACACTGTGGAAACGAAGCAATACAGAAAAGCTGCAAAGGCGCTATTGGTTCTCATTCCACTTTTCGGAATAACGTATTTGGTCGTCCTTGCAGGACCAAATGAGGGCGTCGGAAGATATATTTTTGCAGTTGCACGATCACTCCTCCTAAGCACCCAGGTAATGCACTTATTTGATAAATTGCGCAATAAAACAGGCGCAAATGTTTTATATTTTGTAATAAAAAACGAAAAACGTTCACATAACTGTTGCACTTCAACTAATGGGATTTAAAAATATCTTTCACATAGGGATTTTCAGTGTCCCTTTTCTACTGCTTCCTGAATTCCGAAGTTCGAGCAGCGCTTCGACACTATTTATCCCGATGGCAGGACGAGAGAAATATTCGACTTGGACAATTGCGTCAGAGCAGAAGGTGCGAGAGGAAATTTATTTTAGCAATTTCAATTTGAAAACTTATTAATCAGAAAGGAATGTGGTTTTGGTTTTCAACCAAAAAATAACATCAGATATTTTTTTTTTTTTAAACTTAAGTTAGTGTACCTGGTTAGTTTCACACAATTCTGAAAGCTTGAAAGCAGATATAAATCTATGGCGTGCAATCCTTTCTAATTCACTACATGTCCTTTCTGGTTAGTATTATGCATGCCAGGTTGCAGGTATAAATTATGCTCTTGCTCCACCTCTTTGGTCATGGATGGACACATGCGACCAAACGAGATACAGACTAGATATGCATATTTTTCTGCAGTTATATTTCACCCAAACCGACGGAACAGAAATTGAATGCAGCTCACACTTATATTAATAGAGTATAGTAAATGCACAAATCATTAGAATAGCATACATCCTGGTTGCATGCTCCATTTCGTAACATCTGCAATACACCATGCGATTCTAAGTATGTAGTAATTCCTAAAAACAAATTTACAGATACACAGCAAAGAGTCAGTCAGGTCACTCCAGAGACTACTCGCCTCGATCCAGAACTGAAAGTATACGGTAGGTACTAATTTAGTATACAAGAGGAGACAGAGGCTTCTATTTTAAATTACGTAATATTATTGCGTGTTGTGTTTTGTATGATACATTCAATCAATGTATTTGAGTCACGTCACGGTTTCACATTGAACATGTATTTTGTTTTTAATTTTTACTAATTTTTTATTTTTGCTTGACTATTTCCGTTAATTGTCATGAGACTTGCAAATGTGAACAGGATGCAAACATAATATGGATATTAACAAACACAAATCTGATGTGACAAATGAAATGGTTCTTTTTAAAACATGTTGGTTTTTCTTCAAATCTCTTTCTACAGACAAGCATGACTTTTGGGTGCTTCTCTAACACTAATTGTTGTTCAAAGAGGACTTCTGGTTTCACTTAAGAAACATCCGTTGACACACACACATATGCTTTTCTATTTGATGTTCTGTATAAACACAAATTATACGTGGCTTAAATGGAAGTAAGTTTGTTTCAACATAAACACTTATTCATTGTTTATTGTAAAACTGTATGCATTTTGTGATGTTAATTTACCTTTTAAATAACTGAACTACCTATACCAACTAAAATACCTATATGAATGTGATGAAATGTCTGCTGATTGCACATTCGTGCATCTATTAGAAGACGAAATCTATCCTCAAAATCAAATTTATTAGTGCAAGAAGGCAAACGTAACTGAAAACATCACGAAGCAGGAAACTGGTTTTGTGAGTTTTGTTATATCATTTGGGTGAAAATGCAAAAAAATCTCCACATGTTGGGAACATTAAAAATGCGATGCTTGTAAAAACTAAGGAAAAAGTTTGAAATCCCCAGAATCCTATAAAAGCGTATTATTCTTATCTCAAGAGCGCAATGGTAAATGAAAAATGCGCTCGCAGGAGGTACGGGGATTGTATAAATTTCCCGGGTTGAGAGTTGTAGGTACGTGCGGACGGAGGAATATGGAAGGTGAATAATGTTTTATTGTTTCCGGAAAAAAACACACAAAACGAAAGTTAGTGAACAACACTAGTGATTCGAGAATGCGGAAAATATTTTCTGATTTTCCTATGCAATGAAATCCGAAATTTTCCACTGAAGAGAAAACATACTATTCTCATATGTTTAACGGAGAAATTGATTTATTATAAAATGTTAATGGGAGGTCATATATTCAGTAATTCATTGCAGACATACTTCTCTTTATTCATAAAAAAATGAAGCTATGTTAAAAACGTGTTCATAAGATTTACATTTTGAATAAATTTGTTGTAAGGTAATTTCTCTCAGGGCGTACATTATGATTTACTGGAACTGGAAGTGTTCAACTCCATCCTTTTACGACCTTCACTTTTACAGCCAATCAGCTGAAATAAGTAGGTTTAACTTTAGGCTCGTAAACTCTGAGAGTCTGAGCAACGTTTGAATAGACTTTGCGATTGAGAGTCCTAACAATGCGTTCAAATTTTGTGGTCTTTCAAACATTTCTTTTAACTCGTTAAATTTTACGAACAGTCGTTTGACTTTTATTTATGTGATATTTCTTCTATTCCAGTATTTTGCACATTACATTGGACCTATCTAAAAGTTAAGCAAATTTGAATGAATTGCACATTGACTTCATTAAACTCAATGCTTAGGAATTTAGCGGTTGTAAAAAATGTTTTGTCTTTAGTTGACTCTGATCTAAAAGTGATCCTACGCAAAAAATAATCTGAGCTCACACCAAAATGAGAACTGATGGAATAATGAAAATTCACATCACATCGAACTTATCACACCAAACTGATCATTTCGGAGTGACACACTAAAATGATCATCTGTTATGGGGCTTAAAAGGTTGACCTTTTGATGGAAATCCCTTCATATTTAAATTTTTCGACCACTTTTTTGGAACCGCTGTTTTCAAATCGAAAAAATACAGACTATGTTCAGTTGGAATATGTACTATTATCTTTGGCCAAAAAAATTAAAAAAACGAACCAAAGGTTTGGGCATAATTGAGTAACAAACACTCAAACTGTCATATTTAAAATATTAGTATGACTAGTTGTAGTCACAACGAAAACTAATTACAAAACGGTATGTCATATTATTATCTCTCATAAGTCATAAGCAGAACATTTTTAAAAATGCGATCAGAACCTTTCCAACCACCTGAGAATTAATACCACAAGTGCCACATGTAGTCTTCTTTTAATTATTTTTTTAAATCCTAATCTCTCTTTAAGTATCAAGGATATTCTTGTACAAACATTTGAAGTGTCTGACACTCGGACGTAAAAACGTTTTCCAATACTTACAAGGAAATTGCTGATACTGAAATAACAAAAAGAATTTAGAGGCTTACCTCTACCTCTTCAGAAGATGGGTGGAAGCAATGAATAGACCTTTTATGCTCCTTAACGACTTTCGATGAGCTGTAAGAAATGTGTAATCTAATCTCTAATCTAAATTGAATAAAAAACCTTGTGCAGGAATTTAAAAAAAATTATGTAGTTAAATTGAAATTGCCTAAAACCTTACTTTGTAAAAGTTTTATTAACTATAAACCAATTATTGATGAGTTGAATAGATGCATGACTAACATATTAAAAGAAATATACCTACAGACATCAACAAACATAAATTAGTAATTATGTTCACATGGAATCAGATGAAAGTCTTACATTTCCTTATAAGAAACATTTCACACTTCCTGATATACATTATACATATATATTATTGTATAGTATACCTATGAATTTTGCCATAAAATTCATCCAATAATTTTACTTCAAGTCGGTTGAGTACGTGTGTTGATGTAATTTTATTGAGCCTGTTCTGCTTATAAATTTTATTTGCCTTGAGATTATTACCGTTCTATTTCTGCGCATTTCTCATGAGTTCCTGTATAAATTACCCCCTCAAGTTCAGATGCTATAATCACTTCATTCAGAGAAAGATTTGATAATACCAGAAATTCGAATTTCTCCCTCAATATAATTCATTGAAACTGCAATTTATTTTAATATAAAAATTAATTTTTCTTTTTGTGGTCTTAGTTGCGTATAGTAACTACGAAGTACGAATGTCATACTTGTTTAGGCAAATGGAGGAAAAGCTGGAAGTAAGCAGTTGAAAAATAAAAATAAAAGTTAAAACTGCCAAAGAGTCCTGCTTCTGTATGTGTATTTCTTTTGAGGGATTCAGATCAATCATTCATTTTCGCCAAGAATAGATTGGTAACTCATTAATCAAAGTTCTAATTTGTGGTACCACGTGCTCTTGCCAGGAACAGAGGCCCTCCTCTGACCTGCTTAAGGTGTCATCGACTCGAGCTTATGTCACAATTGTATAACTCGAATCAATTACAGCAGATTTTGAAATCTATGTTAAAATTAATGAAACAGTTCTTCTTAATTATCTAAATAACATGATTTTGACATTAAATTTCGTCGTTGAATTTGATAATATGACAAAATGCCTCATTTGTATTTAGAAAGGTGGTAAGGGTTAAAATATATTCATTTTATTGTTATTCAGAAACTGTATATATTGTAAACTTCCTATGAAATATATTAGAAAATGACACTTCCTTTGCGTTGCAGTCATTAGAAAAATTGTATGCATTCGATTTTGTTATGCAATTAAACGCAGAGTTTTTTGAATGAGTGCCCGTAAACTATTTTCTGCTTGGTTTGTGTGTGTGTGTGAAAATGATTTTTTGTCAAATTGTATGCCTGATTTTGCTTCATTCCGTTCTGCAAACACCCATTAGGTCAGCACGAATGCCTAGGCTTAGTAGTGAATGTCAATAAGCGTATAGCCAGAACAAGACCCATGTACCTTTAGCAAACAATCCCAACCGAGTAATTCTCCTCCAATTGATGAACAGGCCGCTAACCGCAACGTACAGCAAACGGGAGTCCTGCGCCTCATCTACCACTACAACAACCCTCCTAGGACCACCCATCTACTCCCACCAACGAGGGTCTAATGGAGCCTTGCATATGCATGTAATGCCTAGGGCAATTAGCCCATTGATGAAGGTATTCTATCACTTCTGATGCAATTAACTTTTTCAATTGTTTACATTACAATCCATTCTTTCCATTGACACGTCCGTCGTCCCACCCACAGCAAGGACTGGATGAGAACTCTGTGTGAAGTGTATCTCCATCACTTTTATTTTATTTTATTTATGTCAATAAATGTTTTATCCTTATTGAGTGTTTCATTGTGATTTCAGTTTCAGCTTGCTTATTTCGTTATACTT
This sequence comes from Leptogaster cylindrica, assembly GCA_963082835.1. Classification (NCBI taxonomy): domain Eukaryota; kingdom Metazoa; phylum Arthropoda; class Insecta; order Diptera; family Asilidae; genus Leptogaster; species Leptogaster cylindrica. The sequence continues at coordinate 21,623,410 of OY720106.1, read as the reverse complement.
GAATTAATTTGTTTTTAATAATTATGCAATTACTGGAATTTTGAATTAAAAGTTCAAATTAGGAAACTTTATAAATGGCGAAACATTTAATTGAAACATTGATCAGAATTTCAGGTGTAAATATTATAAACAAGATAAAGCAGAATTATTCAAAAGTAATTAAAGCTGAGAGAATAATTCCAGATACGTTATAGGTTTTAGGGTAACTTTTTCTTTAGGAGATTTTAGAGAATATTGTTAATGAAATACGTGTTATTGAAACAGCAATTAATTTTTTGAAAAATATAAAATTACTTTCAACTTTTCGAGCTGAATTTAATTTCGTTTCATACGAATGTGTTAGAAGCACACTAAAACGCGCGTTGGAAACGTCATTCAGTCCAATGCAATTGTTACCATAGATCACTGCACTTCAGGCCAGCATACGCCACAAAAACGCCCTTTCAACCAAAATGCTTGAAAAAGTGATAAAGATCGCCAGAAAAAGGGTTGATTTCTGTGTGAGTGTAGGAGGCGGCCACATACCAGATATTACATATATAACAAGTGGCGAAACAAATTATTGTAAAAGTCCAAATTCAACGAAAATCACAAAAAAAATCACCCTATTATTATATTTTACGATAAATGCACAATATTGCACAATGCACATCGTTTCGGGCTCGGATAGTTGTGTTCTAAAGCGCCATCGAATAAATTGTATCAGTAAAATTTTGTACAAAATAATATTATTATTATAAACAACAGTAGGTAGCTAAATTGCAAATAGAAATTTTCTTATGAAAATGTTCGCGAGTTCCATATTTAACAATTAACTAAATAAACAAATAAAATTCTAAAATCCTTTAGTCAGAATAGTATATTCAGTAAGGTTTAAGGTATAGTGTATGATTTAACCTTTTTCCATCATACGGACGATGAGCTAATATAATTTCCTCTGTGGACGGGGTCCTTTGTCACGTGCACATTTACGATAACAAATGCTGATAGAGTTCATCGTAAATGACAAAAGTGTGAATAAGATTTTATCGCAAAATGGTAAAGGACTTAATCAAACCGAGCTGGATATCATATTGACTCAATAAGAAGCTTTCTGCCAATGTTTATTTATGAAATTGAAAGGGCAAAGCAAACAGTTCATATAAATTTATATTGAATCGTTTCACACGGAAAAAGAAAACGAGATTTGCTAGTGTTTATATGCTAGACAAGTAAATTGCAAATATGTATAACTAATTGGAATTTGGCACATCGGCATTCAAAGTTTCATTTTAATGCATTCGGTTGACGGTCGCCATACAAGCGGCACAAAACCGCAGGCTGCTGCAGTAGCAGTAATAGAAAGTACAAAGTAATACAATGTCATCATTATAGCAATAATTATATATTGTAATATGCGGCAAACCATTATTTGGACTTAAATATTTGACAATACTTTTGTTATTTTCAATTATAATTTTTATAATTGAAAATATGTCAGTGATGTTCCAACAAGTGCCGTCGAGACATTCTCTTGAATACTTTTGTTGTTTCAATTGCATCATAACTTTTATATACAATTATATTTTATTCCTTGCTTTAAATTAAATGTCTCAACTCTTACACTTTTCCAATATATGGAAATGTGGTTGAAAATGTTCTTGACAGTTAGATCCTAGGAAATTGCAGTATTTAGCTATTAACGATGTTCGTCAAGTTATTGAAAGAAGAAACCATGGAAAGTCGATTCCCTATTTTATAACATAATTCTCTGTATGATTACATTAGAAGTAATCGTGAACGGAATTACTCAGTCAAACTTTTCAAACAACTCGCAGCACCGTGTTTACCTATCCATTACGAGGAGCATTAAAAGGAGCAAAGTGTTAAGTGCTTGTTGAAAGCTTGTGAGAAATTTTATTTTTAATTAACATTTTCCAGGTAAGGGCGGGTTAACTTGGCTCTGAGTGCTGGCAAACGTTCATCCATGTATCTCAAGGGAGTTTAATCGGCTGGAATCAAAACAAGACTTTTCATTTATATTTATGAAATATATCAGAATTACACACATTTGCATAAAAATTAACCTGTAAAAACTCCCACACAATTTGTGTTCACCATACATATTATCATGTCTGTACAACTGTGCAAAACCAACTATAATCCCTCAGTGCAAGATCCTTGAGATAGGACATACGTTTTTGTGACATTCAGTGAATATTCAAAAGAGCATTTATTTGTCTTGTTTGAAAATTTCAAGACGAATATTAATTGCTTGTACATGAAATTGCGCAAAATTATGCATATTTTAAGTTAATGAAGAACTTAAACCCGTGGAAGCTGAATGTGACACTTCAATCCATCTTTGGTGGCATATTTCAATTGTTCCTTTAATTATAGGATTGTAAATTATTGCTATTTTGTAATATGGAATTCACTTGAAAATGTTGAAATGCGAAAGTGGATATTCCTCGTCAGGTTTTCCAGAGTGAAGTAAGCCCTTCATCTTAACTGATAATATAGCATCGTAAATTAATCCCTTTCGAGGAATAGAAAGGAGAATTGTTACTTGTGTATTCCTTAGAGTCCTTTATCATATTAAAAACACATTTTGAGAAAAAGTCATACATTACAATGCTAAAATCTATTTAAATAATTTATATAGCAATGGTTCGTTAGAAAAGGCCCTTTAGGAGCCCTCAGTGTCAGTTGTTTTTATTTGTTATTAAATTTAAGATTATTTTGTAGAACAGACAATGAAAGCAAAAAGCGATTGAAATGCAAAATTCAATATAAACAAATTTGAGCTTAAATTAGTTTATAATTGATTTTAAAAGATCTTCCCATTAAGAAGGCAAGGTATTAAAATGGCGAAAGCTAAGCTATGAGTATGCACAGGGTTTTTTTTGGAAATTGTCGTGAGTTTTTTTTCTCGATAAAAGGATACTGAGTCATCAAGTTAAAATAGCTCATGTTGGCTTGCCAATCGACAGGGGAAGCCAGGAAGGTGTGAAGGGCCATTATCCATTTGTGAGGGACCGTGTGCTTCTGGGGCACTAAAAAATGTCCACTTGAACTTGAATCTGTTTGATATTATACTCAAAAGAAAAGAGAGTCAGAAAATCTGTGAGGGGCCTCAAAATTCCTGGGTTGTTTCTTGTGGTTGTTTATCTTGCATACTAATGTTTGTCGATTGTATGTATTGTATTAGTGCAGCTATTGAGAAACCATTTAAAGGACTTACAGGAAATATTTCAGGTTACTTGTGAAAAAAAGATGTAAATTTTTCAAAAGAAAAAAAAGATTGTAACTTTGTTCAGTAAAATATAATTTTCATTTGTATTGTAAAGTATTAAAATCCTAATTAAAAAGCAAACTTGCAAGACAAGTTATTTGATAATTTCATTAATTAAAATTAAAATAAATTTTATTTAATTGTAGTCTAAATTTTTTATCAGACAATGAAAAATATGGAAATTTTAATTTTTATTGCACAAATTGATATTCAAAATAATGTAATAAAATTGTCTCTACAGTAAATACGAAAATAGTATAAAATTCGGTCTTGTGCACATTTACATAGATTAATATACATAAAATATAAATAACTTTGTGTATCATTACAATAGGGATATCCCATTCTAGACAGCAGTAGATATATTACGTTTTCTCAAGTTTTCCTAATAAGGACAATCAATTCCGACGTTTATTGTCCCATCAACTTTAGTGGAACGGGACTCATATTTTAAGGTTTACTCATCATTTGATGGAAGGAAACAGATTCAGATTCAGGGTATATTTTATGAGCATTCTAACTGATGTCCTTAGAATAGACATTAAATACTGCTGTTCGATCGTTTTCTTGTGGATGGAATAAGGACACATATTTAGGATTTACGATTCACATTGAACACTGGTACTATGGATACCAATGAATAGGATGATTAGAGATCGACAAATGGCGCCGCAGTGCACTATTAATTACCACAGTACATGTGATGAATTTAGAAATTATTATTATCACTTTCACAATGTCACCGCCATGAGGAAAGTGCAGGATCAGTTCCAACTATCACCCTTGTCCCTTGTGTATGACTGCTATAAATTCACGAGTAATTTGAGATATTAGAGACGAATTGAAGTGGATGAGATGAACATTCCTGGAATTCTAGAACGTCACGCTTTTGTACTAGATGCCGCCAGGAATGTTTTGCATAAGTTTCAATAGTCGTACTGGTGGTTATTGGTTAATTGCCATTGGGGTGAAATTAATTATCCATTATGGACTGTATTCAAAAGGTTGAAATAAAGCGACAGTGATATACAAAATTATTTAGATTCCTCTTCCTCTCTGACAATTTAATAATTTTCGTGACATTGCAATTCACTAAAATAACATCCTCTTCGAAATTATATACCTAGTTTTTTGCGTAAATATTTAAGTGTTTATTTTGTGTTTGCATTGTTTGAAAATATTTTAAAATTAGCCGGTTTTTTGGGTGGTCGGAGTTAAAATCAATAATGCATGAGACTTGCTTTGTGACTGTAATAAACGCACTATACAAGAACCTTAAATTTTATAGCAGTCCTTCGGTTTTGTGTTAATGTTGCGCAACACTCACGTTTCGGCACCCCATGGGAAGGCTGAATTCGACGTTTTAATGGTAGAATGTACCTTTCAAAACGTTGGCCTTTTCCGAAGGATTAATCTCTTTTTGGACTGAAGAACCCTAAAAAGGGTCACATCTAATATAATAGTAGTACCGATTCTTCTCTTAAATGCAATATACATTTGTGTTACGCAATACTATTAAGATATTCCCTTTTCAGCAAGAAAATCCCATTAAACTGAAACAATTTTCTAACTCTCTGTACCTTTTAATTATGCGTCTTGTGAATCTGTAACTGAGTTACACCAAAGTCGGTTAATTCGTTTATTACGAGGGAACGTCTGACAAGTTTAATGAGGCAGCTCCTCCGGATTGGTTAATTGAATCAATCTTAAAGCAAGTTAGCAGCTAGATGACAATGAAACATTTTGGCTTCTTGACTGAGCAAACAAAGGATTTGATTGTCTTGCAAATGAACACTAAAAGGGAATCATGCTTTGCCATTTTGGCAATAGGAAGTCACGTACATAAGTAATACATACGCATGGGTGTATTTTTATGATATAGAACAAAATGGGCGATATTTTTTTTTGTAATTTTAGGCGAATAAGCGAATTGTATACTACATAGAGAATCGCATAATACAATAGTAATGAAAAATGTTTATGTAATGAATATATAAAATAAAGTTTTAAAAAAAATGTATAGAAAAAGTTCTTTTACCTGCAAAGTTCATGTGCAGTATTATTTTTGTGACATTCGGTGAATATTCAAAAGAGCGTTTATTTGTCTTACTTCAAAATTTCAGGAAGAATATTAATTGCTTGTACATCAAATTACGTAAATAGTGCACATTTGAAGTTAATGAAGAAATTAAATCCTTGGAATCTGAATGTGACTGACACTTCAGTAATTCATCTTTGGCCTCATATTTCAATCGTTCCTTTAATTACAGCATATAAAAATTTTGAAATTTCTAAGTGCGTTCAAATCTCTACACTTTCTGTGAAATTGTGAGACGAAAAACGATTCGCAAGCGGCACGTATGATGTCTTATTCCATTTCATCCCAAATTTGAAGCAAACACTGCTTGAATTGATTCATTGTTATACCTTTTGTACTACCAATTTTACTCAACATATAGCCCCAGACACAAAAATGTAAGGGGATTACATCCGGCGATGCTCCGGGGCATTGCCTAGCAGAGATAAAATCCGTTATATTAACTTGACCCCACTTTTGAGTGTGTTTTGCCATTTTCACTTATGTGGTGCTGCTGAATCTTGTTGACAAGAGTAGTAATCGTTTCCATACAAACTTGCATTGGGAAGTAAATGGTTTTTCAATAAGTGTTCATTGTAGTAATCTGCGGCATTTTTAGGCAGATTTCGAAGAAAAATTTTCCTATTGAGATCTATACCATGTCACGACTGTCAAAAAATCCTTTCATAGTTTTTCGTTTCATACCTCCCTGAGTATGGAACCACCCCCCGTTCGAAAGTTTATATATATATGGATATATTATGTTATTTCAGGGGTTAATAGCTCGGGTAAGTTCGTTAATAAACAAAATCGTCCCAAGAGGGTGACCGGGGGAGGGGATTGAAATTATTAAAAAATTATATCTCGGCCCCTATGAAGTTTAGAGAGAAACTTTATTTGCATATATTAGAGTCTTTCTATGAGATTAACGGAGACACCACCGAATTAGGGTTTGGTGGCGTAAGAGTTGGGGTGGGGGTGTAAATTCGAAGTTTTCTAAACCACGTCTTGTGAGGTATCGTTGAAAAGCTCTTGAAGAGTAGTTTATACATCCATAACTAGTTTCTCGATTTGGAAATATATTACCTCAATAAACACAATCAAAACACATCGAAATCTACCTCAGCCTGTAGGCCTGCCAAAAGGGATTTTTTACTCCAGATTATCTTATCTTTTTAAACACAATTAAGTGATAACAAACTCGCACTGAGGGCGTCCATCGTGCTAATGCATGTGTTACGGAATTTAAATGTCAAAATCATTCATCTGAGTGTGCTTTCAGATGTGTGCTAAACTAAAAATGCAAGTTAGGAAGTAATTTCTTCAATTTCTCTAAAAATTTCGGTTAAAGAAACACTGACACTAATTTTTGGTTGGTACTATATGTTTTTTAACACATTATTATAAATTATGGTCTGATGTACAAAACCAAGAACTGAAATCCAATAAAAGCTTCAAGTAATTTCAAATTTGTCGAAATTGTCCAGACTCAAGAGTTTGATTTCATATTAATAATTTCATCACTTTTAATAGTAGGGATCGCCGAAATTTTTTTTTTTTTTTTTCAAATAAAAATTCTCAAGCAATTAATCTTATTTTATTTGAATCTTATTATACGGACGAAAATTAATTATTGTTACCAAGTTTTTGTGAAAGCGCAAGTGTGGATTTGAAATACCCTGACCTCTCAACTATCAACCAGTTGCAATTCAACATTTTAATAGCAGATATAAATTGAAACCTATTCTATGAAATTTTATATAACATGACCTTTGAAAGTTTCCCTCTGGAAATTATGTTTTTATGGAACTATCACAAACATAGTATTTCAGCAAAGAGATTATTTAATTTCATTCTGTATAGCATCAGTAAGCGTATTGTGTGGTGAACCAAAAAGAAGATAACATTTACTTGGTTGATGCTGAGTATTGTCCTTTAACAATTAAAAGAAAACAATGGACTTTTAGTAAGTAAAGAGAAAGTGAAGTTGAGTGAATTTCTGTTACTGACTTTTGAAAACAACGAAACCAAACAAAAGTGTTGTGCACAAGATACTGTAATAAATTATTCTTGTGCATGCTTTTACATAATTTAACAAGTGATATTAAAGTATTTGTGAATAGAAAAGTTATGAAAAATTATGTTTATGAGAACTAAAACTGAAATCCTTGACAATTCAAAGAAACATTTTTTGCAGGTACATGTAAATGTTACGGTTTTTGTTTCAGCGTGTCCTTAAAACTTGAGTTGAAGTGTAACAAAATATAATGTTGAGATCATAGGATACACTGCTACAAGCTATTTAAACTTTTAAAAAGTGAAAAGAAGTGAATTTGTATGTGCGTAAAATAACGCCGTTGTTACCAAAAGAAAAAGCGAACCCAAAGGAAGCGGATTTAAAATATGGAGTAGTATAAAATAATAATATAAAAAAATAATATGATAAAATTGTTTTATTATAACAATAGTTATATTTGTTATAGTCCTTATTTTGTCGGTTCCTTTCTAAATGATATTTTAACCTAATTTTGGTTTGTTGAAGAAAATTTGCTAAACAAAAGTGTAAAAGTCTTCAACAATATTAATGTCTTTTTTCTTGTTTCTGAACACACAAATAAGATATTTTCTTAAGGAAGCATTTTTATTGAACATAAAACTTCAACGATGTACCATGAATATATGTGGAATCTACAGGATATGAAAATCTCTTACGTTCAAGTTTTGCTTTCAATGGCGATCTACAAACGTAGTCAATTTTCCAGAAATTCTACTTTGCAAAAGAACCTATATTTTTCCATGCGTTCACATCACTTAATTTCATGTTTCACAATAGTTTCATGTTTTGCAAGAACGAATGAAGCTCTCCAAAAAAATAAATAGTGGTCAGGCTCAGGACATCCATCATAGTCTAGCGATGATGAATTCAACCCCTCCACAAAACGTTTTCTCTTCCGATAAAAGCAATTTGTAAACACTTGATGCGGCCAGCTTCGGGATTCGGTCTCCCAATGGCAAATTTATTGCTATAGTTTTATTCAGTGAACCATCCTCATCCAAAAGTGCAAAATGGATGTTATGGCCATCGATGATGAAGCTTTGGAAGAAACTGCCCTGGCATGGGGTCTTCGCCTCCGTCACTGTACAATTGAAAATCAATACAACATTAAGGCTTTACTTGACAAAAGTGGGACTTCAATATTTATTGAATGTTCTAAAAGGACGTGCACCTTTTCGTGTTTTTCTTATTACCCTATTACGTAAATGTGGCCCATAGTAAAGTGAATTGTTGCTCTGTGAAACTCAAGGGCATTAGGACCACTTCGATCAATTGCTTTAAAGATCAATTTTCGTTTTTTATAAGCAATTTTAGTATCACTAAAATTTTCGCCTGGTTGGCAAAATAAGTATTTGCAGTTCCAGGATTAGTGTGTCAGTTTTAGTATTATCGGTGAAGTAAATCGGAGCTACTTTTAACTACGTTCGATATACGAAATTTCCTAGATTGCTTTCATGGAAGTTTTTTTTTATTGTAATTGGCTAGAGGCGGCATTTATAAACAAAATTCGTTGCTGTAACAATTCACAACAGTTTATTATTAGAGAATTATATTTAGGATAGAACAATTTACGCTTTACGCAATTCTGCGTTTACTGCAGCGATAATTAATTAATGCTACTATCATTCATAATTCTCTGCACACATTTCATTTATTCGTTCGATTCGAGACTCGAGTTTTACCACCTCCAGCAAATAGCAATAGGCTTCTAATAATAGCAAATACAATTATTGCAACTATTATCTGTTCAAAGTTTTAAAAGAGTTTTAAAAGTAAATTTTGCAATTCCGGCAGATACAGAAAAAGCCCTTACAATATAAAAATATATATTAACTGGAAAGCACTTTGTTAACACTCACGAAATAATGAAAAGAAATGATTGAGTTTTCTCAATCAATCAATCAAGCTTTGCTTTATCAATAACACTTTCTGATCCTGAATGATTGATCATCCCTTTCCCGTAATTAGAAACATGTGCGAATGACCCCTAAAATGTTTTTATCTTTTTTTTAAAGAGAAATATAATTCAGGGAAATTTTAAAAATATACCTATTACTCAAAAACTGTAAGATATAAATTATTTTGAAATTTAGATTTAGGATAAAAAGAATACAGCTAACCAGGGGCTCAACGAAATCTAGGTGCTCGAGGTTCGTGCTATTTTGATTTGTCATGACATGACATTTTACCTCAACGAAATCTGTAGTATTAGGTAAAACGTGCGTTCTCTATGACAATATTTTTTTGCGGATTCCAGTGTTGCCCCATTCTAATATTCAAATTTGACGCCCTTAAAAAATGAAGAAAATTATTCTGATTTGAGCTTTCTAGGTCAAATAATTTCCGAAAGATAGCCTTTTCAAAATACAAATTGCATTTTTTTATTTTCGACCATCACTTCAAACACTAAAAATCAAAATTTTCTGAAATTTTGCATTTTTCATATTCTTTAAAGGTAGAGTTAGAAAACAAAATTATCGAAATCTGATAGATGAAGTTGAATTGAAGGCTACACGCAATTGGTTGATTGGATGTAATGACACATTGGTTGAATCAAGCTACCTTTATTATTCTCATCATAGTGGATTGTTGCTAACTCAAATCGCCTTATGCGCTCCCTCGTGAGATCTTTCGGGATTTCTTGGATCTGTGGGCCTGCCGATCTGGCCAGTTCAGCACTGTGTGCTAACATTGGATGCATTTAAATTTTAAACGTATAAACATTTTTCGCTTTTCCAGATTTTTCAATTAGGTACAATAATTTATAAGGTATTTCTAAAACAAAAATAAAACGAATTACTTATGAAGTTGAGCCGCGGATTTTCCGCGGAGTTTGGAACCTTATCTGAATAAACCCAACTCGACAATCATTTAACCTCAGTTATGTTTACAAACTATTGCGGTGTTCTAATTAGGCCAAAAATGTCTTACAGTCTTCCATCAATATAATATATGTATAATGTATACCATATACAGATAAATATATGTTCTACACTGAAATGAATAAATTAAGAACTGTGGCTTTTAAGGCTGGGTTCGAACAAATCGTCGAATGCTCAAAGCAGCTCGAATTTCTACACGCCAAATGCTACTATAAAATCATTCAACCCATAATTAAATTAGTGTTTTAGGTAAATGGATAATAAATACAAACACCGACTTATTTGTTTATGGTTGGTTATTTTATTCAGTTAATGGATTTGCTCATACAAGAACTAAGACATGAAATTTTGCACATTCGAATTTCAAAGGAAATAAAAAAGTGCCAGGAATAAGATTCTATTTATTTATTTACGCTTATTTGTATCTTTTTCTTTTTCTTCACTGGAGTAGTTGAAGGAAGGAGACTGCTCAAGAATTCTATAGTGTGTTTTATGGTCTCCGAACTAACATTTCCGATATGATTCCTGTCAAAAAATACAACACCGCTGGGTGTGGGAGCAACTTTTCGTGGGACACAAATGCATGTTTCCAATTCCTCTTCCAGTTCAGTGTCAGGATTAAAGGTTTCCACATCAGTATTTATGGTTGGAATGTTCGGTACTGTCGGCAGCGGTGCTACTCGAACGGGTCCTTGCGTAGGTGCTGCACCATATTCACAAAGTCCTTTATTACAAATAATGTGCACAACACATGTTGCATTTACATACCATGAAATTCACTGGGTCGATGACACTCCGTTATTGGAAAATATCCTCGACAGTAATTGCGTATAAAATTGTCGTTCCTAGTGAATATAGATCGGCTTACTTGATCCACTTTTATCTGCATGAATGGAGGGATGAACGGCCACTTGCCTTTCGATGCGAAAAAACAGATGATATCTATAAAGTCTCAGATTAAGTTCACTTCTCCATACAAATACCATTATCACCAACAACTCATGTTAACCAAGTGAAAAAAATTCCTTGTATTTTGTGCTCGAGTTTTAGCAATAATTCCGTTGCCTGCATTGTTCTCCAGATTAAACTCGAAGGGAACTTTCGTAATGCGGGCGCTTTTCAAACGTCCTTCAATATATCCAAATGATGCCACAAGGTAAAAATACACTATTGCTCTCGGCCACAGCTTCATACCGCACCCGGTTATTTATTAATGCCTCACAAACCATTCCGTTTGAGCACTATAGTTGAGGACTTTAACCCTTTTATACTGAACTAGAGTAGTATACACCGGGTTATTGATTTACCGCCCGTGCACGCTACGTGAATTACGGATATGTTCTTGCTGCATTTTTTCCCTTGTTATTGAAAACACGAAAATTAAATTTATTTTTATGTTGTTCAAAATAAAAGGATGATTTCGTTTCATGTTTTTAATATTGCAATATGGTATGAAACTTTTATGTAACACACATTTTAGGTAGATTTCAAAGAAAAATCTACCTACTGAGATGTATACCATGTCACGACTTTCAAAAAATTCTTTCATAGTTTTTCGTTTCATGCCTCCCTGAGTACGAAACCACCCCCCGTTCGAAAGTTTATATATATATATATATATACATATGTATATTTACACGAAATTGGAACCAAATTTTAATATGTTATTTCTGAGGTTAACAGCTTGGTTAATTTTGTTAATGAGCAAAATCGGTCCACGGTGGTCGCCCGGGGAGGGGGTTGAAATTTTTAAAAAATTATATCTTGACCCTTGTGAAGTTTTTTAGAGAAACTTTATTTGCATAAATTAGAGTATTCTTTAGGAGGTTAACGGTGACACCACAGAATTAGGGGTTGGTGGGATACGAGTGGGGTTGGTGGGAGACGTCTTGTGGGGTATCGTTGAAAAGCTCTTGATGAGTAGTTTATAAATGCATAACTAGTATCTTGATTTTAAAATAAATTATCCCAATAAACGCAATCAAAACACTTCGAAATCTACCTCAGCCTGTAGGCCTACCGCAAGGGATTTTTTATTCAAAAGATACTTTTAGTCCTCCGAATCATATTAGAGCAGTATTGTCAGTTGTCACAAGGGAAAATTAGATTAAGCAGATTATCTGAGGCTTATTTTTTAAAAAATGCGAGTAGTTTTCATTCTAGAAGTCTTGAAATTATAAATTATCCTTAAACATTCATTGGAACACTTTTGTTGTACTACTTTTTGAAAAATGCAATTAAAATTGAAGCCACAATTTCATTTCAGGATACTTAACACGACTTGATGAGGTGTAAATGCTGACATCGGAGATTGAGATTCTTGGGCGCTTTAAATATTATTTTCGGTGGACGGTGATAGAAATTATGCGAAAACAATACATAAGTTGTACGGAAAGTATAATTGGTTTAGACCAATATTATGAAATACCTAAGATTTAGAGAAGCACAGTTTTAAAAAAGAATCCTGTTAAAAAGGATGTAAAGGGTTTTCCCATCGTAAAAATAGATTTTTTTCTAAATTATTAAAAAGGCACTTAAAAAATCAAAATGTATTGTATCTGTAAAATTTCAAGGTCGTGTAAAAAACGACCGTGAACAAAGTTAAATGCAAATGATTAATATTGTATAATACGTATTTAGAACAATATTGTTACGAGCCAATTGCCACCCTTAAATTAATAAAAATAATTAATAATTAATTAATATTAACGACTGATTTTTCCTTTTTACTGCAATATTTTTGGGGTTTTCCACATTTATAATTTCAAGAAGGCCAAAAGAGACAATTTATAAAACCATCACAAAACAAGACCCACAACTGCATTATTTTATGGCATGTTCAGCAATAAAACATAGACGCTAAAGGAAACAATATAATTCTCGTGGATAACCCTCCACCCTTGAGAATATTGTTAACGCCCACGCTCAATATGTATTTAACTATTTAACAAAATAAACATTTTTATATAAAACTAGCAGAGGCCGCGGCTCCAATCGGCACTCCTCACCCCCTAACGCGACGTATGATATATATAGAATCGTTTACCGTAGGTTGCGCTATAATAATAGTTGGTTAGTTTTTTTCAGTCAAGGGTGGTTTTTGGGGGTTGGATTAGGATAGAGGTAAAGAGATTGGTAGTTGGTAGATTGAGGTTTATTTTAAGAACACCAAGTGCAAGAACGTGCAAGAACTGTGACTTTAAATTGAAACTCCTAGAAGCTAAAAAAGTAAGGATAACCTTTCATCCCCCTATTTGGGGGTGAAATTTTTAAAAATTGGTTTACATGTTTCTTTATTTTTAACCAAAATAAATGGCGGATTTTCATACAAACTTTCAATCCCTATTTTAGCCCCTTATGAATGGGAGTTCAAAAATACGACCTAATTCTTTTCCTAAATGTCTACATCATAAAGGAAACCTTTGTGCAAAATTTCAGCTTTCTTGGTCCAAGGGTTTGGGCCGTTGGGCGTTGATGAGACATCACTCAGAACTGTTCTTGCTATTGAGAAATTAAAGCGCAAAATCGCAAAAAAACCGCAATTTTTAAACAAATACTACATTTTAAAGCCAATGTCAGCAGCAGAAACGATAACGCATCATTTGGTGTTTGGTTTATTAAGTTTGGTGAAGTAATAGTGGAGAAAAGGGGATGTTGACAACAGAAATAATAAATATGATTTTTATAATTCCTTTTAATCTTTTGTGTGTGTTAGTAATTGTTCTTAGATTCTTAGAAAAATGTATTAACAATATTCTAACAAAAATGTTTTAATAAAACAGCAAGAAAATAAAATCGGTGGATAACAAAAACTGACTAATAATAATTAATATTAATAGGTTTTAGTAATTTTAACACTTTCGTCAATTTAACCTCTTGAGGAATTAACTTTAACTTCTTTTACTTCAACAAATAAAAATGCTTTTCCAAAAAGAGTGGGAGGATATCCTTCGTAAGCCATGCCAATAATTTTATATCTTCCCTCCGGGATCACAGATGGAATAATACCGTCAATATAACGTAAATTTTTAACATATTGACTACCCTGAAAAAATTAATAGATAGGTATGGATTAAACAAATTCATAAAAACTATACACATAATATGCTTATGATACATTTTTGTCAGTGTTTGCAATACCGTATAATACTTACCGAATAAGGACACTGATGTGTAAAACTGGAAAATCTTTTTACAAATGGCATTAATAACTTCATAAAATAAAAATTATATCCTCCCTTCATTATATTACAAAAGTTGAACGATCCTTTAAGTAGATATGGTCTATAACCATTGTAAAACTTCTGTAGTTCTATGGAACACTAAAATTTGTCAAGCATTTATAACGCATTCTTGTGTATTACAAAAACTAATTATGGATTACTGTGACATTTGTTACTGGCTTCTTCAGGTATGTGGACGCATTCAGTACGTATTCACCTCTTCTGATCGCCTTAATCACGCAGGTTGTGTTATCCAAAAATTCTTCGTTTACTTCACAAAACACTTTTGTTAGTGCAACCACATTTCCATTATTCTGAGAAATACACAAGTTAAAATATTTGATTGATTTAACACTAGTTAATCCAACATTACTTTGCCGTCGACTCTTAGAACAAATAGAGTTAAGATGGAGAAGAAGACTTGGTACTTGTCCATATTTGAAACAAACTATTCATTACTGATTATGTTTCACTTTTTAAATAGAAAATCCACACTTACCCCCACTCCTGGTAAACGCGTTTCCATTTTTTCACTGTGATCTCCAACATTTCGTGCGCTTCGTTTGAACTTTCTGGTTCGATGAATTCAGTGGTATCAATACACACAGTCGTTGACTTATTAACTACAGCTAAATAATAATGAATAGAAAATAGAGTCAGGGTTCGCAAATTGCGCATATTTATCGATATTGATCATTTTGGTAAACATAACAATTTTATGTAAATTGTCTTATAATTAAACAAGTAATTTGTCCAGGTGATTTGTAAAAAAAAAAACAAAATTTTTGTTGGCATGATTTTATTTCAAAAGTACCTAATGAAAACCTTCAGAGAAAATGCTAAAATAAAATTTTTTTAAGGCAGCGAAGTCTGCGAAGAATAAGAAAATCTTCAGTTTAAAAGGATTCGGGAACTGTTTATTATGTTCTTGGCAAGGTTTTTCTTTTTGGTGACTACAGACATGTAGTAAATAAATTGGAAGAGAAATTTTACGAGGATCGTTTTGATTTAATAAGCAATATATTTTTTATTCTAAAAGGTTCACCAATGACTGGCGAAATTTAAGATGAATATTTTTTATCCAGAGCCTTCAGAATATTCTCAGAAAAGAGGGAAACTTGTATCGTTTGATTTAAAAGTCTGTTTAGAACATTTAGAAAGAGTTCACCGGAGTCCTGCAAAAGCATATAGAGATCATCTCCGTTTGATAGGTGTTAGTAGCTGTGGAACCTGGAACGAAATCCATAACTCGATTGGTTTATTTATTTTTTTTTATTTAATTCTTCTGCTTTACTATCAAATATTTATTTTTAGATTACGATACGTTTGAAATTGTTATAAGCAGAAGTTACAATAAAAGCTGCTTTCGGGAGGATTTGAAAGCAGTGTTTAATCAAGTTGGGGTTGATAAAAAACAGTATTCCTTTTTACAGTAGCCCAAGTATGAAATTATAAATTAACTGCAAAAGAATAATTTACCAAATAATAATTAACTATAGATAATAGGAAGGATTTTTGGGTTTAATTTGGTCGGAAGTTGAGCAAAAAGAGGTTTCCAACGTCTGCGATTCTCAGTCCCAAGTTTATCTCCTTCAATTTCAGCATAGCTTGATACCTTTCCCAAGCGCTGCCCCCATTACCCTCGTTCATAATTTTTGTTTACATAAGATATTCATTTGCAATATGCAAAAATTGAACATATACCTAAGCAAGGCAACAATGAAGCAGAAAATCTCAAAAAGTAGGACACGGACTCAGATCACCTCTGCACATGCACAGAATTAGAAAACACCATTCCATGAAAGGATATCATCCATTTTGGTCCAAATGTGAAAGTGCCGGCAAAAAAAAGTTCTTTATTATGATAGAACTTGTCCACTTAAGCATTTCTTATTATTTATTAGGACACCAAAGCTATAGCACCACTATACTTGGTTTTCTTTGACTTCAAAAAGGCTGTATTTTCATACATTTTCTTAGTACCGAAAACAACGCCTCTGTCTACGTTTGTGTGATTCTCGCTAACTAATTCACTTAATCAAAAATGTATGAAAATACAGACTTTTTGAACTCAAATAAAACCAAGGAGGACAGCTACAGCGGTGCTATAACTTTGGTTTCCTAATAAGAAATGCTTAGGCAGGCAAGTTCTATCAGAATAAAGCACTTTTTTGTTAGCCGGCACTATCACATTTGGACCAAAATGGATGATATCCTTTGATTGAGAAATTGAAGATAGAATTTTTGTTGCAAGACCTATAGAATGTCGATAATAAAAATAAGTAGTCAACTTTTGAATGAACTTATTTTAAACATTGGCTAATTATAGTGAAATTTCATTTTATATTCATACAAGCCTTTCTATGGTATTCAAATGACAATCCATACGGGTCATTCCATGTCAATTCATCCAGGCCATGACAACCATGTTCAGCGAATTCAAAGAAAAAAAAATTTTTTTTTTCAAGTCATTCCAAGAACATTCTACCAATATTGGAAAATTTTTTTGACTTCATGTGCCGCGATTATTTTATAATTTTTTTTTTCGGAAGATAATTGTAGGTAGTATAAAATATATTGGGTGGATTTTCAAAAAAAAATTCTGTTTAGTTTATAACGGGACTCGAAAAATGACAATTTTAACAACTTTTCATATTTCAAAAAATCACTACTCTTGCAAATATAGTTATATTTTAACAATTTATATCTCCTTTTATAGATAGCACTTTTGAGTTTCAGAAAAAAATACATCAAAATAAATTTTGCTCAAAATGGCCGACAGGGATAAATTATTGACCGTTATTTTTGAATATTTCAAATTCAATATTTTTTTTTTTAATTGGTTTTTCTTTATGTTATGTGTAATAATGTTCTTAACCACATATTTCAATTTCAAGATGGTATAAAAATTGGTTTGGCAGGTAGCACTTTTTATATCCCACCATGTCAAAAATTTTCGATGTGAGTAACACCGAACAATATTCTCACCTGACATGATGGGATATAAAAAGTGCTACCTGCCAAACCAATTTTTATACCATCTTGAAATTGAAATATGTGGTTAAGAACATTATTACACATAACATAAAGAAAAACCAATTAAAAAAAAAAAAAATTGAATTTGAAATATTCAAAAATAACGGTCAATAATTTATCCCTGTCGGCCATTTTGAGCAAAATTTATTTTGATGTATTTTTTTCTGAAACTCAAAAGTGCTATCTATAAAAGGAGATATAAATTGTTAAAATATAACTATATTTGCAAGAGTAGTGATTTTTTGAAATATGAAAAGTTGTTAAAATTGTCATTTTTCGAGTCCCGTTATAAACTAAACAGAATTTTTTTTTGAAAATCCACCCAATATATTTTATACTACCTACAATTATCTTCCGAAAAAAAAAATTATAAAATAATCGCGGCACATGAAGTCAAAAAAATTTTCCAATATTGGTAGAATGTTCTTGGAATGACTTGAAAAAAAAAATTTTTTTTTTCAAAATTTGTAAAAAAATTGTCAGGCAGAATAACACAGGTTTTCTTTTAGATTCTATAATTCTAAGGTCTATAGAATATTTAAAAAATATAAGCAACCTGTTCCCAGCTGCGCCTTTTATCGAAAAAAGGATTTGAATATTTTAAGTTAAAAATTCCAAAATTTTCAAAAAATCTATAATTTTCTCAAATATGCGTTAGGTATATGCTTGTGAATATATTACTATCCTAATCTGTGGGGTCTTCTAAAAATTTTAAGACCAAAATCATTGTGATGTGATCAATACAACGCAAGTTAAAAGGGTTTATATGACCCCTTTACTTCGCGGAAAAAAATTTTTGAAACGAAAAAAACGCAAAACTACCTAGCTTCAAAAATTCATAACTCAAAAAGTATTAGAAATAAAAAAAAAAAAATTCATATTGTTAATTAGCACAGTATAAAGAATCAATAAAAAAAAATCTTTGAATTCGCTGAACATGGGTGTCATTTCGTCTTTTTTTTGGATGAATTGACATGGAATGACCCATACTCGATTAACCCTTTTGTGATTATTTTAACTTGTGGTGAAAAGTGTCACGCAAATAAATCGTGCATATAGCATATGACTTACAATTTATTACAATATTATTTGGAAATCGGAGTATGTGTTACAAATGAAATATTTATCATACATTTTTGCCAAAATATTTCATTTCCATCTTAATTTTGTGTTCAATATTCAATTAGAATAATTATTACAAAAAAAAATTTTTAAATAAACTACATACGAGTGAACAAATAATAATTTCCTTTTCAGAATAGATTTTATATTTGTTTTCCCATTTTCTAAAAAATGCGTTTATTGTTATAAATCTGTATACTTTCTACATCTATAAAATGTCAACATGAATGATGATGAAACATATAAAAAAATATCAGTGAAATATTTTTTATAAGGATTACTTAAGACGGAAATTTGGAATTTTTGTGGGAAAATTTAAAATAAGGTGAAAATTGAAATTTGTGTTGAAGTATCCTTCCTTGGATGTTGGAAACTTAATTTATCTTTAATATCCGAGAATTTGAGTATATCTATGTAAATTATTATATTTATCAAATAAAAAACATAATCAAAGAACTTTGTTGCATTATTATGTGCTTGCATATTACTTAATAACTCACAACATTTTTATACAAACATTGCCAGGAAATTGTGTTTTATGTTTCCTAATATTAGGTGGACCAGAATCTAAAACCATTATTTTGTAAATTGAACAAAATAGCAATGGAATCTGCAAAATAAAAATAAATGGAATCTGTTAAATATTTAGCTCAAAATCTTGTTTGTTTGTTCGCATAAAAAATATATTGGCGCAACTTAAGTACTTTGTTATTTCAACCATTGCCAATTTTACCCATGTTTACTACAACTGAAATGACTTTGTTATTTTATTTAAGCTGTTTTGCTTAAAAATAATATGTGTATAATACTTGGTTGATTCTACTTAAGGTTCAGGGTACAGCAACTTTATTTAAAACTTGGTTAAATATTACGAATTAGCTTGTTTAAATTCAACTAGCAATAAGATACTTAGTGAATTATTGTACGCAAGTTATACATAACTAACCAAGCCTCGATTATTTTAATATTTCGTTCAGTATATAATTTATTTATTATAATATATAATATATTATAATACATACAATATACACATAACACATAGGTCTATAACATAACATTATGTGTTCAAAATGACAAAATAATAAATTCCATTATTGTTTAACACATGTTCTTTTTTTTTTGGGAAATTTTCAATGCCCCTTTTATAAAAACTTTGTGGTTTCGAATTACAATACTATTATAATATATATTATATATTATATAACTTAACTTAACTTACTTTACCTTCGTTCACGTTTTGGAATTTTTGTTTCTCAAGGATTGCTGCAAGGATCGAAAAAGATGATAATCGGAAAGAGCAAGGTCTTGTGAATACAGCGGGTGATGGGTGTAGAAAAACTTCCCACTACAGCTCCTGGATTTTTTCGAGGGCCAATCTTGCTGTATGAGGATCAAGGACGAGGGTCGCGGTTGTTCGATACCTTGGTGCAGCATTAGTCCTCTTCGGTTGACTAAACTCGAACGTTTTTCTTTACTATAAACTTTCAAAATCAGGATTGTAATCTGGTGACTTTTAAGACTTCTCCATAAATTTGTTTAATGGCCTTCATGGGCTCGTGGCCTTAGTTGCATTTAATCCTTTTTAGAAAAAAAGCAGCATGCAATGACGCTAGTATTCGTCGTCGATTTCACTTGTACATATTAAACCGTTGAGAAAAAATAAGGGTTCATTTTTATATACGAAAAATAAAATCAATAAACAGTTCTTTAATAAAAATATCGTACAAAGAAGTTTCTTCCGCCGCGTAAGGATACACACAAAATGAAACTGGACCACTTGAAAATAATACATCTAATATTTTAACTTACATCTTTCATTTTATTTAAGTAAGTTCCTGTTAAAATATTATGTTACAAAATGCGAAAAACTTGTGCTTTCACTGTGAAATATTTTAATATCAGTAAATGATTAATTTTATTTCAGAGTGCATCTCATAATATTATTTTCTTATATAATGACTAGAATATGCTTTCAACACTTTTTGTGTAAGAATAAGTTAATTGTGAGCAAACAGAGTAAATAGGATATTTCAAGGCCCAAGGAACAAGCTTTCACGGTGAAATTACTTCGAGAAGTTTTAAATCTTTGCAATACAGAAATAAAGGACATTTTATATAAAAGGAAATAAAGAAATTTAATGCTATGAAAAGCCTTAAAATGCATCACTTCCATTGTCCCGTTATTTTTTGTAATTTGGCAAAGCTGAAACCAGGATGCTTGCCAGGAACTTGTTCTTAAAGTTATTTAATTGGCTTTTTAAAGACACTAAGGAACTGTTATACCACCACATAAGGCATATCCTGAGCTCCACGACTAATTATTTCACTGGCAAAACTTTACAGTGTATAGTTAACGTGTAATTGGTTGGCTGATAGCATCCTTAAATCTCAAAAATGAATTTTTTCTGCCAAGGCGAAGGAAGGGTTGGAAACTTTCAAGAAATCAAACCATGTGCTTCAAAGAAGTTTTAGCGACATGTCGAAGATAAATATCCATTTAAGTGAACAGCGTGAATATGCATGAAATTTACTCAATTTCGAAAAGATTGATTTTTCATGGGAGAGCTATATTTTATGTCCACTTTTAATAGAAGTTTCTTTGATAGTGCTTTGTTGAACGAACCATAAAACTCTGGCCGAAACACTTAACTCAACAACCATTTTCCAAATGCTACCAGAAGCTTTTTAGGGTAAGGAATAAAAATATTTAAGAGTTCCGTAAATACATAGAATAAATAAATAAAATGGTATTTCGAAACCAGCAAATTATCTGCTAATAAATATAAATATAAACAAAAGCAATACCAAAGTAAAGCTTTGCCCTTGGAAGTTGAACCTGTAAGTTTTAGAGTATTTAAAGCAAATCCACCAATGTAACTACAGAGCATATGAAGGACATGTAATCCACCAATCCTGTATGTACTACATTAACTGAGTACACGATGTGTAAGATGCTTACCTACTTTATATTCATTCACTTTTTGATGGAATATTTAATAAACAGCGTCTTGTAGAAAAATGTTTTTCTCATAAGCTCCGGCAATCACCACACGGGATGTGGAAATGAACATAAATAGTCGTTATTTTAAAGCGGTGTGTTATGGTGGAATTAAAATCTTGCTACCAAGGATTACTTACATATTCTAGTAGGGTAGTTAAATAGCAAAGCAAAAGTTCCGACATGCAGGAAGTTTGCAGAGTTTTAACAAAGATACAATATGTATCCGTATTTTCTGGGATATTACAGAATCCCTTAATTTCTTTTTGTAACGTCTGTTCTGTACTATCGTGAGAAATTCTCTTCTTTAATTTCGGCCATCACAAGTTCTGGAAAATATTCAAAGCATTTTATTATCATGGATACAATAAAAAAACTTTTGTCTGCTTGATTCATGTGCTTCAGAAATCTTTATTTAACTTTGCTTAAAAAAAAAGTTCGAGTAATTAAATTAGTAAATAAAATCCAAGGAGCAGAAAAAAAACTCTTACCGGACGTAATGAGAGTTTTCTAACAAAATCTGTTTACTTTTGATGCTACGAATTTCCTCAACGACTTCGTTGGATTTTCATGATAGCGTTGATTATTTTGCAGGATTCAGCAACGTAAATCGTTAGTTAATAGATTGTTTTCTAAGAAACTGAAGCCATGAACTGTTCATGTTTGTGCTTTGAGAATAAAAATTTAGTTTAAATATTGTATTTTGAGCACATTTTATTCTTAACATATAAATACTTACCTGAATGGATCTTTGGCCATGAGACTTCGAAAATTACGGTATTGATGCTTCTCTACTTCAACTATAATATTACTGTAGTTACTCTTTCCGCCATGATTTAAATTAGGAATGAAAACATAAAAACAAACGCAAACAAAGAATAATCATCGAACAAAATATCTACAATGTTGATTTTTACATAAGCCATGAAAATAAAACCAGAAATAAAAATTATCAGTATTTCGACGAAAATTTGTCTCATGGGGCTGAAAGAAGGGTCAATGAATAAAACAGAGAAACTAAAATGCTGGGTGATTTTAATTTAGACATTGCAAAAATTATACAAATACAATTATTTTTAAAAGTAGTGATAGTCATAAATCCTAATTTGTATTGTATTTAAAATCTTTTCTTAATTATGAGATAATTTATAATATGTATAATATTCAGCTCTGCATTGATGTACAAACTACAAAGGCATTATAATTTCTGAGAATTTTTAAATGACATTTTGCCTCGGTAACTATTAAATTTTTTGAATTTTTTGTTTAAGTTAATGCTGAGTGCTTTCAAAAATGATGGACGCTCTTTACATTTTAAAATACATCCTTATTAAGCCACTTTTCATGTTTACTTTTCATGACCTCACTATGACTAAAAACTAATATTTGAACATCAACTTGGTTTAGAATATTCGGTGTCTTTCAGTGATTCCATTGTTTAAGGCAATTACTTAAAAATATATAACTATAAAACGTTTTGTTTTATTAAATTTACCGGAACACAGTAATTTAAAATTATTGCAACATAGATATATTGTTTTTTCTAAACATGTTCAAGTTCTTCATGTAGGAACATCAATGGGAACTCGATTACAATGCAGTGATATTATAATATGATAACAATATAAATATTAAGAAATCATTTCCATATGCATACATAATGTACAGTCCACGAAATGAATTTATAGGCACATGGTATTTTTTTTAAAAAAAGCAGAAGGAAATTTACTTTGCCATAGTTGTAGTATATTCGTATTATTTATTAATTGTTATAAGAATATTTGAAGCAGTGATATTCAATTTGTGTTTTAATAGGAGTTATTAAGGAATTAAAATTCAAATTCAAGATACGTTGCGAAATGAACATAAAGGCAGCTCAATATACATTAATTTTTTATAGGAAACATTGCTACAATTTTTATTTTTTTCATACTTTAATATTTTGTATGTCCACCGCGATTCTCAGCAACACTAAACAATCGATTAGGCATTGATTCCACCAAATTTTTTAGAGTCTCAGGTTCTATTTCCGCCCAAGCAAGTTTTACAGCCTGTTTCAGCTCTGAAACACTATTGAACTGCCTGCCATTAGCGTACACTTTCCGAACTACTATTCCCCATAGATTTTCTATTGGGTTTAAGTCAGGACTTCGAGCTGGCCAATCTAACATATTCACATTTACACTTTTGAACCAGTCTTTAACTGCTTTAGCAGTGTGCACAGCAGCGTTATCCTGTTGAAAAATGAAATCTGGTCCAGCGCAATCTTCGGCATATTCATCCAACGCATACTCAAGCATTTCAATATATTTTCCAGCATTCATTGTTCCAGGAACCCAAAATATCGGCATCTTTTTGTGGAAACTAAATGCTCCCCAAACCATTAAACTTCCTCCTCCAGAGTGTCTACTCATTCTCACTTCCTTGTCATCTCGCAAATCATGCCAATAATACTGGCACCCATCTGGACCATCCAAATTAAATTTTTTTTCATCCGTAAAGATTACCCTTTTCCAGGATTCATCACACGAGATGTGATCACGAGCAAATTTAAGTCTAGCCTCTTTATGGCTGCCAGTAAGCGGTGGTTTCTTCATTCTTTTTGAATATTTAAGGCTTGGATTGCTCTGTAAAATTTGCTGCACTCTTCTTGTAGTAACAGGTAGTTGCATTTTATGTTTAATTTGTGAGGCAGACAATTTATTTCGTCGTGCTTCGTCACAAATTCGGTTTCTCTCTCGCGTTGTTAGCTTCTTTGGACCCCCTTTACTCTTCTTAGTTCCGTATAATCCACCTAATTTGATTAAATTATCTACAACAGTGGCAGATCGATTAATTTTTTTTGCAATAGTCCTGTTTGAAAGACCAAATTCCTTATAAGTTTTTATTTTAACCTTTTCTTCTTCGGTTAAGCGTTTTGCGTGACCCATTCTAAAATAAGGACAAAGTTGCATTATTTAAACCGGAAATTTTAAAAAAAAATTCCTAATTTATTTCGTATGTACCTGTATGCTTTTACGTTATGTCAACAAAATTAATTAACAAAATTGCATCAACGTTTAAATTCAACTGCCTTTAACTTAATTTCGCTTTTCAGAGGCGATTTCACCGACAACTAAACGATAACTAACTCAAATATACAAAATACCTTAGTGGTACAGATCGTTCTTGTCTAAAACTAAACAGTTGCATTTACCGTTACTAATCCCCAGAAAAGTAAGAATAAACACATGTAGACAAAAAGTTACAAATGAATATTATTAAAGGTACTGGCTGCCTTTAAGCTCATTTCGTGGACTGTAATTGGATGTTTTCAATTACGTAGCTAGACGAATGCATGCATATGTGCATGTGCATGCATGTGCATAAACTAAAATGAGCTAATTAGTAGAATGAAAATGCTTAAGAAAAAGAAATGAAATGCATTAAACTCATGAGGATTTTTTTTTGGCATCTAAAACACTTAAACAGTCAAATAATGTTCATTCAATCTTTGTACTGGGGTAATTGCTTCTTATACATTTACACATCACTAAAAATTAAATACATTTAAAACAGTGCATATTTATGAAACTTCACACAGAAAAATATTTGCCAAATCCAATCAAAAAAAGTAAAATTCGGCAGCTATTGATAATTATCAATTTATGGTACCAGTTAAATGATCCCTTATTACTTACTGCAAGATCATTTGTTGACAATTTGTACAATTGAGGGATATAATAATTACAATCTTCATTGGCTTGCCATAAACATATTTTTATATTTAAAAACGTACTCTTTTCTTGTATAATCTTAATTTTCATTTTGATAAAGAACATTACCGTTATACAGTTCTAAAAAATTGTTGTATTTTTAATAAATAACAACAACAATTAAATTAATAAATATAAATTCATTGAATGACAGTTTGTTCCAGCTGAATCTTATAAACAATAACATTGTTTAAAAATAATTACTTTAAGTATTTAAACTGATGGCATTGAAATGTTATATGTAATATTATTGTCGATCACTGGACTGAAAAAAGAACAAAACCTTGTTTTATAAGTCGCGGTACATTTCTCCATATAAGAATCATCAAACAAATAATAATTAGCAACACAAGTAAAAACTTTGTACAATGTTCACGCAATAATTACTATATCTATAAAATAGGAATAACTATTCTAAATTCTTACGGCGATGTAGAAAATCTCTATGTACAATTATTAATTTGTGCTTCGCTTATTTACACACGTTAATTGTTCCTATTCTAAATTATCTTAACATGTTTAAAGACAATTAATAATAAATAATTTTAAAATTGTGCACTTTGGGATAGACATTGATGTAGAAAAACAATTTGAGGGAACTAATAAAACAAATTAGACGATGTTTAACCTCACAATAAAATAATGTTAAAACTTACAATAAAATAAGTAGAACATTGTACGCAATAAACTGAAGGGACGATCATGTATCAACGACACCATGAACCCTAAATCTGTATAAACAAGTATAGGCCAAGTTTCCATGGTTAGATTCAATTCGCAATTCCACCAAATCATAGGGGCTCTGGATATCATTGTTTTGAACTGGAAAATACTGCAAAGCCGTTCCATTTTCAGCGTAGAAATACTCACCGAACAGCACTGGATCCTGATCATTCTCATTTGTAAGCCCCTGTTTTATATAAATATGATTGTTTTTATTACAATTTATATTTTTAGGACCCATTAATAACGTCAACAAATAAATTACATTAAACAATTTTTATTTACCCAAACTGAAAATTTTTTTGGGGCTGAATCGATTCTTCCATTCGGTGCTAAACTTTTTGGGATGTGTTCCAATGTAAATCCAGATACGAAAATCATAGCGTTAAGTTTTAGAACTGAAATTTTACGTTTAAAATGAAAATCTTTACTGTAACAAATTTGTTGGTTAAAATAAAAGCGAAAATATAGTACCTAAGTACCCTGGAAATCCTTGAAATGCCCAGCATTCACCCGGTTGTACAGCAGGCGATATTGCTACCCTTGGAGTGTTGTTAGGATACCACAGCGGAATTCCAAAAATGGAAACCTGAGCGGATCTTACATTGTAGTTTTCTGTACATCGGGTGGACACCACTTGACCACCAGCTGATTCTAATGCATAGTCGACAAGGCCGGTCTTATCAGCGTCATACACACTCAGAATATCCCGAACAATCTTTTCAACATCAACTATAGACGTAGACATTCTACTACCGTTTTCTTCACGAAATAACTGAAGAACTTTTTGCTCAACAAGTCTTAAAACATCTTCCTTTATATTTTTTGTAATCATTTTGTAAAGAGAACTGTCAACATTTGCAAATTTGTTTTCAATACGCTTTTCTAAATCATTTAGCTTCTCCTCAAGTAGTTCTTTCGCTACAAAAGCATTTCGAATCCAGTTTTTCAGATCGACCTCACTTATATCCTTGTCGTGTCCGAAAACCTCCACCAAATACAACTTCATTTGGTTGTTTATTTCTATCATCTGTTGCTGATTTATATGTTTTAATTTCAAATCAATATTTTTCAGAGTTTCTGCAAAATGAATATTCAACAAATTTTCGCGATCTTCAAGAGTTTTCAGAACATCATTATGGGCATTTTTAATAGTCTCAATTGAGATTTGCATGTTTTCATTCATGTCTCTATGCTGTAGAAGTGTTGATTTCATCAATGATATTTCATCGACCAACGACTTTATCTTGAGTTCTTGCTCGCTCCGAAGATCCTTATCCGTTATTTTCAAGATTCGACTGTCTACGAAATCGATCAACTCAGATGAACTCAACACACGAAAAATTATTTCATTTACATCTACATGTTCGAAAATATTGAACTTTTTATTGTTGACTTCGATATTTTCACGGATAACCTTTGATATTTGCTCTAAATTATCCTGGGACAGTGAAAATTTTTCCTCAGCCTGACCTTGAAGTTGCAGGTGTTGTCGAACTTCTGCAGCGATCTTCTCTATTTCATTCTCATTGATCTCCAATTCTTTGGGGGTTGAATTAATTTCCTCTGGAATTCCGGCAGCTATTAAATTTTCACGTACAGTGTTCGCAATTAAGACAGACATCTCCTTAGATATTTTGGTCTCCTCAGTTGCCATTTTTTGTCTTTCGATAGCTAATTTCTCATCGACAATTTCTTGGATGTACGTATCTATGTGATTTACGATTCTGTGGTACTCCTCTTGGCTGAGCGATGTTTGCAAATTATTATCGACACTTGAATATTTGTACTGACTAGATGAGCTGCCGCCGGACTCCGGCTGCGTTATGAATTTGACATTCAAATTGACAAAATTTCTCCAATTTGATGGATATATGCTGCCAAGGCCAAGCAAAGAAGGACGCAGTGCATGACGAACTTTCATAACAATGGCTCCACGCTCTTCGTCATTTAAATTATTCCATGCTATAATGATAATGTTTTCCTGGTTTTAGTTTGGGGTGTTTTAAAATTATATTATAATAGATCCAAATCAAGCAACTGGTAATTCTAGTCGACAATCTGTACTGAATTTTAAAATTACTACGTTGCCATGCGGGGTTCAACTCGAGTTGAACTCGAGTTAGTGGTCATGGAAACGCAAGTTTCGTTAAATCCAAGTTAACTCCACGAAAAAGGTCGGGTTGAGTTGAGTTCTAACACCAAATGCCAACTGTCAACTCAACTCCTCAAGTACATGGAAACACTTCAGGTTAAGCGGCCGTTTTATTAACTCAACGATAACTTAACTCCAACTCAACCTTGCACATGGAAACGTAGTAAATTATTTCCATTAATTTCTGGGGATTTCCCCTTCCACTCTCACACATCTCAATCTCACATCTAAAACTTACTCATTGACTAACTGTATTTCAGCACAACAAACACTGAAACAGCACACACTTACCATAATATATTTTACTACAATATCAAATATTATGCACTAAAAACATCCACATCATAACCTCTTCTTCATTTGTTAACAATTTGTCATTAACAATAGAATTAAAAAATTAATAAATTCAAATTTAAGTTCGCGAACTATTTTATATGTAAATGAAAATAACTATGTATCGACACAAATGAAGAAGGATAGAGAAGTGGATGAAGATTTATCCAACACTTACCTGCAAGTAAAATGTTGAAAAATACACGCGAACTTTCGAAAGGATATGAAATAACAATATAGCAAACTGTTTTCAAAAAATAAGTCTTTATTTATCAAAAAATATAATTTTGTTGCTATACAACAGATTATACTTTATTCTTTAACGAATTTATAACATATACATTTTTTTTAAATAATAACATCATAGAACTGTATATCAAAACTCTATCCTTCTCCATTGCAGCCTAAAAGTGGTTTGGAAAAGGTTAAGGAATTTTGGGGACTTTGGGTTTTTGTTTTTGAAACGAAAACTATGAATGAGTACATTTTAATGTAAAATTAAATATTTTCTTTTGCAAAAAATCAATTGTCAATAAAGCTTAAAACATATTTTTTTTAAAATTGTACATGTATTTGTAATGAAATATTATATGTAAATTGTAAATAGATTATTTTTCGAATCCTAAATTCTAGTCTTCGGTTAGTAATTTGGTTAGTTTCAAACTTATAATAACGGAAAAACTCTACTGCAAGTTTTCCAAGTTCATTTTGAAATCATTAAATATAGTTTTTTTTCCTGGATTAGAACTTGTTAATTTATTTAAAAATGAAAACTTATTATTTAGTATATGGTCAAAACTTTTATGGACAACTAAACAACCAAAAAAACCTGCAAACGATCAGAAGATGTTCAAATGTAGAAATCTGCTGATGTATTCAAGAAATTCGAAAAAGTTTAAATGGCAAGAAATTATTAATGCTGGCGCAATCATTTTCGGTGAAGTTAGGCCAGGGGCTCTACTTATTCACGCTGGAAATTCAATCTCGTTAAACTGACTGCGCCGATGCGCGTGAGGTGACTGCTTTACTTTATACCCAGGACATTTACTCGGCTAGAGTGTCGTCAAATGGAAAATTTTGGGAAACGCTGAGTTATAGTTATAAGCCCTTCATCAAAGTGTTAAACTCAATTATAAGTATATATAACATTTTTGCTTATGAAACGATTTCAAAATCTTTTGGATTCCGACACAAAAAATGGTGCACTCGTCTCAGGCCGTTTTTTAAAATGAAAGTGCCCAGTTCACTACTTTGATGATTTTATATATTATCTCTAAAGTTTTAGATCGATTGGATGACGGGAAATATGTTAATTAGTAATCGAAAGATTTGCCTTAACGGCAAAAGTTTTCGCGAAGTTAATATAGATGAATTAAAAATGTAATGAATTTACACGATGAAAGAGCGAGATTTTTACCTTGGTAAAGTGCGGCAAAATGAAAAGTTAGTCCACATTAACGGAAAGGAAGACATTTAGATTGGAGTAGAATTGGGTTTCATGTTATATTGTATGTAATGTATTTAAATTTTCTCATCTGCGGGATCTTTTTCGTGAACTTGAATTATTATAACTATTCATATTTAGTTTAGTGTGGTTTATTTTTTTAAAATTGTTTCACATTTTATTTGTTTACACTATTTTCAACGGTTATGCTTCATTTAAAACTAAAATGGTACCTATTACTAATTAGTGTCACTGTGTCACTATCTAACGATAAGAAACTAGGCACTGACTAAATAACGTGATAAATTAGTAAGGCGTACCCTTTGAGGCACGGTGGTATTAAAAAAGTGGCCAACCTTTTTGATTTGTAAGTATATTATAATATTATATGGTGTGATATTTTTGGAACCACCTCGAAATATTGCAATTAAAAAACTATAACAAAAAACAAAAAAAACTCCGTGCCTTAAAGGGTTAAATAGCACAATTCAGAGAATTTGATAATCTCAATTATTGAAATTTTCCATCCAGATACTAACTGCCTCTGAAAGGACATTGTTTGAAACTGTTTTCAAATATATCAAATAATCTGCTGACCAATTTTTGAAATCACCAAATTTATCTATTGCACTCGTTCGTAAGCTTTCGATTTGAATGGATTCAATGTAATGGGAGACATCGATATTTGGAAAGGATAGGTCAATATTAGGGGGGAACGATTCTGGGGGATTGATATAGTAATATACACCTGAAAGAGGAACACAACATGCATCAATTTATATAAAACAGTTTAAGTGCGAAAACCGTACTCAAAACCATCTTTGGACCAGCTAATTTAAATTGATATGATATTATTCATATTTGGCAAAACTAATTAAATAAAGTCACTCTCTTCATTTACGCAAACTGCTTCAACGTTTTTGAGAATGGCTTTCGAAATATAATGTAACGGCACTTACCAGCTAGCAACAGAAACGGCAACAGAATTAACAAAAACAGCAGAAACCTTTTCTTATTCCTGTTATCAGGCGACGAGGAACGCAACAAACAAGTGTCTAAGTACAACACAGAAGATATGAATAAGTAAATGTGCCGGAACACACTGAAGAAGGCTGACGATATCGCGGACTTGGTTCTTCCAAAAAACCCTGTGAATAAATGTTGAATGTTAGACATTGGAAAAGTGTGTTTTTAAAACACTGTACCTTGTTTTTCTTCGATTCTGGAGTAATAGTTATTATCTTCCGCAGTGGAAAAGAACTGGAGGAAACTATAGTATATTGTAACGATTCTTGTGACTATCCTTGATATCACTGATGTATTGGTTTGCTGACGAAACATTTTATGTGAAAATTCAGCAAAATCAGTTTCGTCCTGGGAGTCGTAGGCGAAGTTTTGCATTGGCTGCCTGTAATGCACATCTGAGTAGCGCTTTTTGATAAAGGCTTCCTGACTGGGATTTTTTTGGATCATTTGTGCCAGTCTTTCGTAGTGCTTATCCAAACTGGGTCTAGACATGTTCGGCATGGCAACCACACCAGGCGCAAGTTCCCGTCTGTCTGAGGACAGTTTAGAGTACGTGTAGTCTGTTTTTGGATATTTTCTGTGAATGTAAAGGGTAACATTAACGTCTGACTTGGGATAAATCTTAGCGCATTGTCATACTTCCAATATTCGCCGGCTTCTTTGTAAACTTTGTACGCGATATGATTGCTGAGATTTCCATTGGATGGGGACCGGATTTCAGATTTTCTAGATGTTGACTGAAGCGGAGTACTAGTTTGAATAGTTTGAGTCCCCTCGAACGCAGCATTTAATTCATTTTGACTCATTTCCTTTGATTTTCCAGAAACCCCACTGCGATTTGCACTGTATGACAGTTGAGGGCTACTGGCATCCACATTTTCATAGTTTTGCGACGAGCTAGCCGACATGGTGTGCGTTCTTGTTACCACTGTTGTAGTTTGGACACTGCTCTGGACCTTCGTTACTTCTGGGCTTGTGTCTTCACTACTGTAGTCTGATGTGATCACTTTTGTTGTTGTGGAGGAACCTTTTTTTTGCAATTGATGAGCACCAGCACTGCTCTCTGCAATTTCTTCCACAATTGCTCTGTTGATATAAATAAATAAAACCAAAAGATAATAATAAAGTGGTCTGGAGGAAAAATGAAAAAATTTGGCTTACGAAATTTGAGAACTCTTCTTGCCCTGTGGTGATTTCTTCTTTTCGTGGACATGTCCTTCGCCCGTATGTGTACACATTTCGTTATCACAACTGGAACGGAGGAAGGGTGTTTTGGACCGCGACTTCCTCCTCCTCGTCACTGGTGGCGACAACTCATCCATCTCACAAGCTATTGAAACAACAAAAAACAAGTGAATGTAAACACAAAATACGTCACGTCGCAGGTGTAAATTTAGTCGGATGAGCACGCTTGTGATCAAATATTTGAGGTGACGGGGAAACAAAACAAAACACATCAACTATTTTGGAGATGCCGAAGTAAAAGCACGTTCTCCCCGTTTTTCTTCTTTTTATTGTGTCTTCTCACTCGCGCTTCATCAGCAGCGATCTTGTAGATCGGTTTAACCGTTTTCTAAGCAATTCAAATGTGAGGTGAAAACTTCAACGAGCGACACGCGGGGGGGACAACGCCACCGGAATCGACTCAAATGGCATAATCCCCGTTGCCAATACAGTTCGAAGCCCTTCAGCAGCCAATTTCTCAACAATTTCTGGCCGCACAGGATTATTTTTATCCGAATTTAGCGCACTCGAATTATGTATTCTCGCCCGTCTCTCAAAAATCACACGCTGGCCTTAATCATCCGCACTTGACTACTGCCGTTACAAGTATAAACGCCTTCAAATTACCTTGCTCCGAAGAATATCACGGCACAGAAGATGGTAAACCACTTTTAGATTAGCATATATTAATTTGCAGGATTTATTTAGTGGGTTTCCTTCTATCAACAAAACTAGAAGTTCCAGGCACACTTTCTCAATGACTCTTCATTGACTTGATGACTTTTTTTCAGATTTGTATCGCGGCGATACATCATGCTTCCTTTTCTTGTGCATCTATTGCTGCCAACATGCGTACACACTTTTCCCTTTCTAACCTCAACAAGCCCTCAGTCCTCATGCTGAGGAGCACTGTTGTCATAGTGTTGGTATGACATATAAATATCCCAAATATAATGGGTGACGTCACCTTGTCATTCCATGGCCGACAACATGAGCATCTCGCCTGCAATGGCTTAATTGAGAGATTCTAGTGGTTTGGGAAATTTTTTAAATCATAACGATTTGTTTCAATTTTTTTTCCAAAGGTTCATTTATATTAGGGGAGAATTGATCTAGAAGGTAAGAGTATTTAGGAATAAGCAAAAATGCGCTTCTAACTGACTCCATGTACTGAACTAATAAAAAATTGAAGATTTAAAAAAGACGAATAGAAATTGAGATAATAGCCAGAAACTAATGTATACTTAACAAATCATACACTTTGCTAGACGCAAATGTTTTACAACAAAATATTTTTAAAACAATTCACAAATTATATCCTTGTAAATTAGTTCCCCGCGACCTGCACATTAGTGTAATTTTAGTAATTCTTTCGATTTGAGATGATTACCCATAAAACCAGTAAACTTTGTACCTACTTTAAAAATGAATTGTAGCTGCCATATCTTAACCAAGTGTAATTGAGTTCCCCAGTTTGAGCACATTGATCAGGTAAAAAATAATAAAACAAAGATTTTGATAGCAATAAATTATTATCCGTGAATTATACTTTTTCGACACGACAAAAAAATTTGATTTGACCTAGAATCACTGAAAGCTCATCTTACTGGGAACTACTTGTGCAAGGCTGCGGTGTCCATCTTCGGCTCCGGCTTCTTTGCTAATCCAGACAAGAGTTTCTTGATCTCTGCAATTGCCAATCCGGGATTGAGGCCTTTGGGGCACGTTCTAGTACAGTTCATAATAGTATGGCATCGATACACACTGAAGGGATCCTTTAATTTGTCTAAACGGGTCTCCGTGTTCTCGTCACGAGAGTCAATGATCCATCTGTACGCCTGCATCAGGACGGCAGGTCCGAGATACTTGTCTCCGTTCCACCAGTACGACGGGCAGGAAGTGGAGCAACATGCGCACAAAATACACTCGTACAAGCCATCCAACTTGGACCTGTCCTCCACAGACTGCAAATACTGAGCCTTTCCTTTCTGTTCCTTGGTTTCCTCCCTGAAATTTTGAATAGCTCTAGATGACTCCCCTTGAAAAAATAAAGAGGCTACTTACTTGCGCTGCAACCAGGGCTGAATGGACCTGTACTGCTCGTAGAAATTATTCATGTCGGGGATAAGATCTCTCAAGACGTACATGTGCGGGAGCGGGTAGATTTTGGTCGGCTTTGAAATATTCGTGTCGATTTTGCTGCAAGGAATTTACATCATTTACGAATCCTTTTAAATCGCTGAGGAAGTTTCCTTTTCTCTTACCTAATACACGCCAGGGTGTTCGTACCCCCAATATTCATGGCACACGATCCACAGATCCCTTCGCGACAGGATCGCCTAAAAGTCAGAGTAGGATCCATTTCGTTTTTGATTTTAATTAGAGCATCGAGCACCATGGGACCGCATTCCCTCAGATTCACCTTGTAGGATTGCATATGCGGCTTTTCGCCGGGTTTCTCTGGATTCCATCGGTAAATTTCGAAGGTTTTAATTTTTTCTTCCTTTTCCTCTTTGGGCTTTGCTTCTTGGTACGCAGGAATCGTGGTATGGAGACCGCGCACCTGCAAAGATTTAATCAATTATTTTGTAAGAATTTCACAACAGGTTTTCAAGGTCAGCAGAAATCAGGCGCCTACTTCGGTCTAATTTCGAATAGCAATTCACATAATGCTTCAAATCAGTATTTCAAACTGGTTTTTATATCAATAAAGGTAAATCAAAAAGCAGAAAACAAATCTTCATTATTACATAATGCTACATATCACGACAAAATTACCTGGGCGAAAGTGCCACGGCACAGAATTAATCTGGCTTCACTTACTAACGCCATTACGCCGGTTACTTTGACAAGATGAAATTTGCTCTAAAGATTACACAGATTTTTTAGTTTTGATCTCCACAATAGTTTTCGGTAATTACGAAAAAATTAGCAAACAAACCCCGTCCCGAACTTCCAGCTGACTGGGAATTTTGACGTTTGTAATTTTTTAGGTTTTTATACCATTCTGGGTGCATTGCAAATGGACTAGCTTCCAAGTCTAAACATCCATTGTGTGACAGCCAACCGCTCTACTACAGAACCGTTTTCTAAACGTTATGTCTAAATTTTTCGGATGGCTGTCGTACATTCGAATATTACTTTACACGAAAAATCATCACACGCACTCAAAAAAATAGAGCGTAATCTGCGGCTACAAAATTCCTCAGCGTCAAAAAAGGCCTATATATTATGGACAAGAATTTTCGTTGGAGTTTAAAAATAAATGTTTGACATTTCATATGTTTGTGACTCCTCTAGTACAATTCCTATTCAGTCCGTAACTTACGGCAACGGTGGCAGCACAAAATGCAGCGG
Source organism: Leptogaster cylindrica (assembly GCA_963082835.1). NCBI lineage: Eukaryota > Metazoa > Arthropoda > Insecta > Diptera > Asilidae > Leptogaster > Leptogaster cylindrica. The sequence goes on along the minus strand of OY720106.1, from coordinate 21,587,725 downwards.
CTTCCAACCAATGTAAAAACAATTTGTTATGTATTTTTAAAGCCTTTAAACACATAATAGCAGTAACAAGGATTAAGTTTTCCGTCTTCTTTGCGCTCCCCCTGTAGATTTATGTCCATTTTCTAAGGCAGTCGCGCCCCAAAGTTGGGAGCTGTTCTAATGAATTTACATTTACTACGTTTCCATGTGCAAGGTTAGCCTTAACTATAATGGACTTAAGACAACTTGAGTGCGTCATAAGATTCTGTACGGTTATATGAGATGCCATATTGACAACTACAATGGTCTTAAGACAAAGTTCGTTAAGTTTTAAAAATGTTCGTCAAGAATTAAGTGTACGCTCGCGACCGAACAAAGGCCCGTCCAGATAGTTCCGCCTCCTTTCGTTCGTCCGCCTTCGTTCGTTTTTTCTTCTTCTTTCGTTTTCGTCCGGTTTTTTGTAATGTCCACATAGCACCGTTTCGTTTCTTTCGTCTTTTGGACCTTTGACTTGTCATTCATTGTTTACAATTTAATAGCAATGGAAATATTGAGTGAGCTATTCGGGGATTGCACTAAATTCACTCTATTACATTAAATTTACTGTCTCCGTACGATTCACCGTATTTCAATTGAAATTTATTGTGATAGGCAGAAAGTGAGGTTATGCCCGTCCGCCCTTTCGCCTAAAATTCGAAATTTCTCAAAGTTTTTCCCCTCCGTCCGGTTTCGTTCGTTTCCGTCCGCCTCTATGTGGACACTTCCATGGGCAGTATATGGAACCAAAAAACTGAAAAAACGAACGGAGGCGAACGAACGAAAGGAGGCGGAACTATCTGGACGGGCCTCAAATCTTAAGCAACTTAAGCAAAGTGACAGGTTAGAAGAAAAGTAAACAAAGTGCGTAGTTGCCGGTTGAAACTAGCTTTTTTCTAAATGTAAAATTTAGTTATATTTTGCATATAGTGTATATTTAGCATATATAATAACATTAATAATAATGTACAGCATGCTAAATGTAATTAAATTTTACTTTTTGAAAAAAGCACGCATCAAACAGTGACACTTTGTTTACTTTTATAGCTGTCACTATACTCACTTTACTTAAGTTGTCAAGATCATTATAGTTTGACTCAAGATTGGCAATGATTTGACAGTTACTTCATCAATCTTAAGCTAAATTTAACGAAGAATATTGAGCTGTCTTAAGACCATTATATACTACGTTTCCATGCGGGGTTCAACTCGAGTTGAACTCGAGTTAAGGCCCGTCCAAATAGTTCCGCCTCCTTTCGTTCGTTCGCCTCCGTTCGTTTTTTCAACTTTTTTGTTCCATATACTGACCATGGAAGTGTCCACATAGAGGCGGACGGAAACGAACGAAAACGAACGGAGGGGAAAAACTTTGCCAAATTTCGAATTTTAGGCGAAAGGGCGGACGGGCATAACCTCACTTTCTGCCTATCACAATAAATTTGAATTGAAATACGGTGAATCGTACGTAGACAGTAAATTTAATGTAATAGAATGAATTTAGTGCAATCTCCGAATAGCTCAATCAATATTTCCGTTGCTATTAAATGCTAAACAATGAATGACAAGTGTCAAAAGTCCAAAAGACGAAAGAAACGAAACGGTGCTATGTGGACATTACAAAAAAACGGACGAAAACGAAAGAAGAAGAAAAAACGAACGGAGGCGAACGAACGAAAGGAGGCGGAACTATCTGGACGGGCCTTTAGTGGTTATGGAAACGCAAGTTTCGTTAAATCCAAGTTAACTCCACGAAAAAGGTCGGGTTGAGTTGAGTTCTAACACCAAATGCCAAATATCAACTCAACTCCTCAAGTACATGGAAACACTTCAGGTTAAGCGGCCGTTTTATTAACTCAACGATAACTTAACTCCAACTCAACCTTGCACATGGAAACGCAGTAATAGTTAAGGCTGTTGAGTTGGAGTTAAGTTATCGTTGAGTTAATAAAACGGCCGCTTAACCTGAGTATGAAAATATGGAGGCGCTATAAACATGTAAATCGTACTACGTGTAGTGAAGCCTATTGCTTTCTCGCTCTAGTATAAATTTAACGCCTCATGTGTCATTTTGAGTGTGAAACCTAGACTGTCAAATACAAATTTTCAAAAATATTTGTGAAATACGAGCGAAATATAAGTGAATTTATTGTCAAATAGAAGTAAAAAAGAATAAAATATTTAAATTTTCATTAATTGATTATGTGGTAAATATTATTTTAGTAATAAAGTGCGCTGTTTTGTTTGCATTTTTGACATATTTTTGATATTTCTCCATATCGCCTTTGCACCAGTGGTGTGGAAACAAAATATTACCCACGAGGGTTTCTTTATAATTTCTTATTTGAATCATTTTTTTATCATTTATATATTTATTCGTCATTTTGGTTACCTATGCACAAACGCAGCTTTGATTGGTGTGGAAATACATTAATTTGTTTTTATTATGCTTCCTTTCATTTAAGCTCTCAATTTTCTTTTACTGTGACATAGACCGAATGAATATTGTTATGGTCTTCCCTAGCTTTGGATACGACGGATAAGTTTGTGTGCAGGAGAGAATCGGTAATCTATCAGACAGCGGAGAGATACACTAGGTTCTTGTACCTAGTGCGTTCGTTGAGCGCAAATCTGGTTCTTCTACCAGGATGCGAAAACAAAGGGTGTGATGTGGAGGACACCTCTGGGTGGAAGCCCCGATGGTAATTATTCGTTGGGCCGCTGGGATAGCGGGCTTGGGGGATGAAACACTGCCGCGTTGTTCGCTGGCTTGGGTGTAGGTAATGCTGGCCGCGGCAGAGCTGCGAGCCGTGGATAATTTTGGTTGGGCGGAGCAGCGTCTAGCGCCTTAACTCCTGAGGAGGATTTGGAGCAGCGAGGATTCGCTTTAACTCCGGGGATCGGTTGGAGCAACACGAATGCAGAACTCCGGGGTAAAGGGTTGAAATTACCTCACTTCAATTCACAACTGCAATGGTTTCCTCAAAATAATCCGGTATTTATTTCACTTATTAAATTGTCGTTCAACTACTACTGACAATACCGTACAAAACTTGCTCTTGGCTAGAGTACTTTCTAAACTGAATAATTCGATACCCAATCGGGCAGAGTTTCCACTAGCTCTTTTAACAATAAACTGAACAAAATATTCATTATTTTACAAACTTACTCTAGTCCAAATTGACAGCAGGAAAACCATGCAATTGACAGTAAGTGTAAACAAAGATTTAATTAATTCTTTTGTGATTTTACGGACTTGTGGACCACTTAGAAGGGAAAACAGGATTGGAAATTGTTCTTTAAGGAAATTAGTGTAATTTTGATAAGGAAGAAATGTGTTTAAGTGTTAAAAAATCGGTTAAATTGACTTCTCATTTTCCAAATTTCAAAGTTGAATATTTCGGAAAATAAATAAAATTTTGAAAAAATTCCTTCGGATTCGTCCTTCAGACATTAAAACACGTCCTTACAAAATTTCATGACAATCCGACGTTTCCTTCTGGGTGGTCCGTGTCCCTAACTTAAGCCCCAAAAAAACCCGTCACAAGTTCACTTAAACACATTTATCACTTTTTTACACTTCACAGCACTAAATTAATCAAGAAATCTCTATTTATTCCATTGTTTTGTACTTCAAAATTTGACACATGTGTCAATTAGATATTAACGTTACAATTAAAATCTAGTACTGATTTAGACTTAAAATTAATATAAAAAAACATATGCGTGCTTGACGATATGCGAAGTAAATTAGAAAGACGCACTTTTATAACAATAATATTGTTTTAAAATATAATTAAATTATGAAAATAATGTGACATAAATTTGTCTACAATTACATTCTTCCTGAACGCACTTGAAAACAGGGTACGTAAAGCCCGGTCCAGACGCTCAGTTTTGAACAACGACTTGTCTGCGCAGATCAGATCGTTGCAGCCAACTCGTTGCGTGTGGACTGGAAATTTGCAACGATTTGAAGTCTGCGCAGTTGCAACGATATCTGAGCTAAAGAGCATAGATATCCGTGAATCTGTGCGGACTTCCATGAACTTTGAACGCATATCACACAAAACACAGCAAAATACGCAGATATGTCGTTGCCGTGTGGACGCTCTAAAAATCGCAACGATTTCATGGGGTCATAAAACTGCGCAAACAAGTCGTTGTTCAAAACTGAGCGTCTGGACCGGGCTTAAGGGTAAAATCTATATGCGTGCTTGTCGATATGCAAAAAAAATTAAATCACGCACTTTTACTTGAAATAACAAGTCCAATTACTGTTGACAGGTTTAGAGGTATCCTCTCCTAGGATTTTACCCTTAACAGCGTACTTGGCGTGTTTTCATCTAAATCACGCCTGTCAAATGTAAGGGTACGAACTTTTACGTCAAATGATAACTCAAATTGCTGTTGATAGGTTTATCGGTTCCGGCTCCTAGGAATTTACCGAAATAGACCACGAACTTTTCACACAATTAACGATTTAGGGTTTGAGGTTTGCGATATTTGGCGAGCACCTAAATAGCACTTAAATATTTAGTTATGTTGAATACGAGTATTGCAAAAATTAGCGATGCTCTGCTAGCTTGACGTTAAGCTAGCTGAGCACTTTCAATTTTCAATTTCCGCGGAAACAACAAAAGCACTAAAATATTAATTACAACAGTTAATTAGCACTTAAATAGCACTTAAATAGCACTTAAATATTAAATTATTTTAAATACGAGTATTGCAAGAATTACTGATGCTCTGCTAGCTTGACGTTAAGCTAGCTGAGCACTTTCAATTTTCAATTTCCCCGAAAAAAAAAAAAAAAATACAGAAATTTTAATTATCCGCTTAATTAGCACCTAAATAGCACTTAAATATTTAGTTATTTTCAATACGGTTCCTGCAACAATTTCCTATGCTCTGCTAGCTTAATGGTAAGCTAGCAGAGCACTTTTAATTTTCAAATTCTGCCGAAACAAAAGGAGCACAAAAAAAATAATATTAGCACCTAATTAGCACCTAATTAGCACCTAATTTTAGTCCATAGTAACTTAAGATTTGCTGACTTTGCTCTGCTAGCTTAACAGAGGTGGTTTGTATGGAATTCCTATATAACTTTGGTTGTAGGTGTATGCAAACGTTGGAAATGGCTAAACAATCATAAACTATAGTTAAATCGAATGCTTTTCGTTTGGTTATGATTGTTTAGCCATTTCGACGTTTGTTTAGACCTACAACCAAAGCTATCCAAAGTTATATGAACAAAGGTGGGTTTGTATGGAATTCCTATATAACTTTGGTTGTAGGTGTATGCAAACGTTGGAAATGGCTAAACAATCATAAACTATAGTTAAATCGAATGCTTTTTGTTTGTTTATGATTGTTTAGCCATTTCGACGTTTGTTTAGACCTACAACCAAAGGTATCCAAAGTTATATGAACAAAGGTGGGTTTGTATGGAATTCCTATATAACTTTGGTTGTAGGTGTATGCAAACGTTGGAAATGGCTAAACAATCATAAACTATAGTTGGATCGAATGCTTTTCGTTTGTTTATGATTGTTTAGCCATTTCGACGTTTGTTTAGACCTACAACCAAAGTTATCCAAAGTTATATGAACAAAGGTGGGTTTGTATGGAATTCCTATATAACTTTGGTTGTAGGTGTATGCAAACGTTGGAAATGGCTAAACAATCATAAACTATAGTTAAATCGAATGCTTTTCGTTTGTTTATGATTGTTTAGCCATTTCGACGTTTGTTTAGACCTACAACCAAAGTTATCCAAAGTTATATGAACAAAGGTGGGTTTGTATGGAATTCCTATATAACTTTGGTTGTAGGTGTATGCAAACGTTGGAAATGGCTAAACAATCATAAACTATAGTTAGATCGAATGCTTTTCGTTTGTTTATGATTGTTTAGCCATTTCGACGTTTGTTTAAACCTACAACCAAAGTTATCCAAAGTTATATGAACAAAGGTGGGTTTGTATGGAATTCCTATATAACTTTGGTGGTAGGTCTATGCAAACGTTGGAAATGGCTAAACAATCATAAACTATAGTTAAATCGAATGCTTTTCGTTTGTTTATGATTGTTTAGCCATTTCGACGTTTGTTTAGACCTACAACCAAAGTTATCCAAAGTTATATGAACAAAGGTGGGTTTGTATGGAATTCCTATATAACTTTGGTTGTAGATGTATGCAAACCTTGGAAATGGCTAAACAATCATAAAATATAGTTAAATCGAATGCTTTTCGTTTGTTTATGATTGTTTAGCCATTTCGACGTTTGTTTAGACCTACAACCAAAGTTATCCAAAGTTATATGAACAAAGGTGGGTTTGTATGGAATTCCTATATAACTTTGGTTGTAGGTGTATGCAAACGTTGGAAATGACTAAACAATCATAAACTATAGTTTTATCGAATGCTTTTCGTTTGTTTATGTTTGTTTAGCTATTTCGACGTTTGTTTAGACCTACAACCAAAGTTATCCAAAGTTATATGAACAATGGTGGGTTTGTATGGAATTCCTATATAACTTTGGTTGTAGGTGTATGCAAACGTTGGAAATGGCTAAACAATCATAAACTATAGTTAGATCGAATGCTTTTCGTTTGTTTATGATTGTTTAGCCATTTCGACGTTTGTTTAGACCTACAACCAAAGTTATCCATAGTTATATGAACAAAGGTGGGTTTGTATGGAATTCCTATATAACTTTGGTTGTAGGTGTATGCAAACGTTGGAAATGGCTAAACAATCATAAACTATAGTTAGATCGAATGCTTTTCGTTTGTTTATGATTGTTTAGCCATTTCGACGTTTGTTTAGACCTACAACCAAAGTTATCCAAAGTTATATGAACAAAGGTGGGTTTGTATGGAATTCCTATATAACTTTGGTTGTAGGTGTATGCAAACGTTGGAAATGGCTAAACAATCATAAACTATAGTTTTATCGAATGCTTTTCGTTTGTTTATGATTGTTTAGCCATTTCGACGTTTGTTTAGACCTACAACCAAAGTTATCCAAAGTTATATGAACAAAGGTGGGTTTGTATGGAATTCCTATATAACTTTGGTTGTAGGTGTATGCAAACGTTGGAAATGGCTAAACAATCATAAACTATAGTTAGATCGAATGCTTTTCGTTTGTTTATGATTGTTTAGCCATTTCGACGTTTGTTTAGACCTACAACCAAAGTTATCCAAAGTTATATGAACAAAGGTGGGTTTGTATGGAATTCCTATATAACTTTGGTTGTAGGTGTATGCAAACGTTGGAAATGGTTAAACAATCATAAACTATAGTTAAATCGAATGCTTTTCGTTTGTTTATGATTGTTTAGCCATTTCGACGTTTGTTTAGACCTACAACCAAAGTTATCCAAAGTTACATGAACAAAGGTGGGTTTGTATGGAATTCCTATATAACTTTGGTTGTAGATGTATGCAAACGTTGGAAATGGCTAAACAATCATAAACTATAGTTAAATCGAATGCTTTTCGTTTGTTTATGATTGTTTAGCCATTTCGACGTTTGTTTAGACCTACAACCAAAGTTATCCAAAGTTATATGAACAAAGGTGGGTTTGTATGGAATTCCTATATAACTTTGGTTGTAGGTGTATGCAAACGTTGGAAATGGCTAAACAATCATAAACTATAGTTAAATCGAATGCTTTTCGTTTGTTTATGATTGTTTAGCCATTTCGACGTTTGTTTAGACCTACAACCAAAGTTATCCAAAGTTATATGAACAAAGGTGGGTTTGTATGGAATTCCTATATAACTTTGGTTGTAGGTGTATGCAAACGTTGGAAATGACTAAACAATCATAAGTTATAAACTATAGTTGGATCGAATGCTTTTCGTTTGTTTATGATTGTTTAGCCATTTCGACGTTTGTTTAGACCTACAACCAAAGTTATCCAAAGTTATATGAACAAAGGTGGGTTTGTATGGAATTCCTATATAACTTTGGTTGTAGGTGTATGCAAACGTTGGAAATGGCTAAACAATCATAAACTATAGTTAGATCGAATGCTTTTCGTTTGTTTATGATTGTTTAGCCATTTCGACGTTTGTTTAAACCTACAACCAAAGTTATCCAAAGTTATATGAACAAAGGTGGGTTTGTATGGAATTCCTATATAACTTTGGTTGTAGGTGTATGCAAACGTTGGAAATGGCTAAACAATCATAAACTATAGTTAGATCGAATGCTTTTCGTTTGTTTATGATTGTTTAGCCATTTCGACGTTTGTTTAGACCTACAACCAAAGTTATCCAAAGTTATATGAACAAAGGTGGGTTTGTATGGAATTCCTATATAACTTTGGTTGTAGGTGTATGCAAACGTTGGAAATGGCTAAACAATCATAAACTATAGTTAGATCGAATGCTTTTCGTTTGTTTATGATTGTTTAGCCATTTCAACGTTTGTTTAAACCTACAACCAAAGTTATCCAAAGTTATATGAACAAAGGTGGGTTTGTATGGAATTCCTATATAACTTTGGTTGTAGGTGTATGCAAACGTTGGAAATGACTAAACAATCATAAACTATAGTTGGATCGAATGCTTTTCGTTTGTTTATGATTGTTTAGCCATTTCGACGTTTGTTTAGACCTACAACCAAAGTTATCCAAAGTTATATGAACAAAGGTGGGTTTGTATGGAATTCCTATATAACTTTGGTTGTAGGTGTATGCAAACGTTGGAAATGGCTAAACAATCATAAACTATAGTTAAATCGAATGCTTTTCGTTTGTTTATGATTGTTTAGCCATTTCGACGTTTGTTTAGACCTACAACCAAAGTTATCCAAAGTTATATGAACAAAGGTGGGTTTGTATGGAATTCCTATATAACTTTGGTTGTAGGTGTATGCAAACGTTGGAAATGGCTAAACAATCATAAACTATAGTTAGATCGAATGCTTTTCGTTTGTTTATGATTGTTTAGCCATTTCGACGTTTGTTTAGACCTACAACCAAAGTTATCCAAAGTTATATGAACAAAGGTGGGTTTGTATGGAATTCCTATATAACTTTGGTTGTAGGTGTATGCAAACGTTGGAAATGGTTAAACAATCATAAACTATAGTTAAATCGAATGCTTTTCGTTTGTTTATGATTGTTTAGCCATTTCGACGTTTGTTTAGACCTACAACCAAAGTTATCCAAAGTTACATGAACAAAGGTGGGTTTGTATGGAATTCCTATATAACTTTGGTTGTAGATGTATGCAAACGTTGGAAATGGCTAAACAATCATAAACTATAGTTAAATCGAATGCTTTTCGTTTGTTTATGATTGTTTAGCCATTTCGACGTTTGTTTAGACCTACAACCAAAGTTATCCAAAGTTATATGAACAAAGGTGGGTTTGTATGTGTCGCAGCTTCGACATAATTAATTACAATCATAGTAGTGGTCAAAAAAGCACGTTGATTAAAAATAAATAACTTGTTATAAAATAGCAATATAATTATAGCAACCTATTTGAAAATACTTAGTAAACGAAAATCTAAGTTACAGTAGAAAATCGTAGCAAGCAAATTTGAACTTTCCGGTCAAAAATTACTATAAAAGGAACGACATTCTCCCGAAAAGCTCAGTCGCTTTCAGGTATACGCCGAGAGTGATTCAAATAAAAGTAAGTCTCTGGTTTCCACCGAGAATTATTTTGAACTTAATGAATATTTGTTCTGGTATACGCCGAGTAAATATTCATTATAGCAAAAATAAAATTTTACTATTCTGGTATACGCCGAATAAATAAAATTTTACAAAATCTTATGGTTAGAATATTATTCTGGTATACGCCGAATAAATATACTACTAACACATGTACACTATTCTGGTATACGCCGAATAGTACATAACTCAATTACTTTGGTATACACCGAGTAATACACAAATATACTACTCTGGTATACGCCGAGTAGTACATACACTATTCTGGTATACGCCGAATAGTACATAAATCAATTACTCTGGTATACGCCGAGTAATATACAACATACTATTCTGGTATACGCCGAATAGTACATATTCAATTATTCTGGTATACGCCGAATAATATACATTCAATTATTCTGGTATACGCCGAATAAATACATACTCAATTACTCTGGTATACGCCGAGTAATATACAACATACTATTCTGGTATACGCCGAATAGTACATATTCAATTATTCTGGTATACGCCGAATAATATACATTCAATTATTCTGGTATACGCCGAATAAGTACATTCTCAATTACTCTGGTATATACCGAGTAATACATAAACAACTATTCTGGTATACGCCGAATAGGACACATTCAATTATTCTGGTATACGCCGAATAATATAGACCACATTCAGTTTAAAAAGATTAATCTGGAATACTTATCTCACCGAAGAAATTAAACACTATTTCTGTTATTTTCAGAGAGCAAATGCAGAAGATTTAGTTTTTAAATATAATTTTAATTCGTGAGTTAAACATACTTATTGTTTAGATTAAAAACGTTAATTAATTTGATTATTTTGAATATTGTTGTTTATTGTATTAATGTTGTTTTTGAATTAAATAAAAATTAGATTTTTGTCATCAAATAAGTGTGTTTCAAGTTAAAAGAACCTTGAATCCAACAACCTTTACAGTTTGCCATTTTTTTTAATTCTTTAATAATATTGCAGTTGTAAAACGCTGCAACATTTGGTCCTTCGAGCCGGATATGGTCTAAAGCCAAACACACTTATTTGCAAAAATTTATTTTACCTATTGTTATTCAGTTAGCAGGGATTAAATATAATTGTAATTACATACCATTTTTCAAATTTGCTCAATCGCAATCAAAATGGATAAAAAAATCAAATTGCAATACATTTTAAAAACATCGCTGGTTCAAGCATATGCCACATTTAACAAGGCAAATACTTCAAAATATAAAATTCCTTATCTACGCGAAAGGATAAATCAAATTAATGAATATTGGAAAGAATTCCAGCAACATCATCGATACATAAATTCAGCAGATAGTACTTCATTAAGAGAAGACTTTGCTGCGATGATGGAAAAATACAACGCTGATAAGTTATACGAAGAATTCGAAGAAACATATTTTGAATTTCTTAGTGACTTGCAGGAAAATTTGGAGAAGAAAACTGAAGTCATTCCTAAATTTACACCTAATGATCCAGTTCAACAACAATCTTCTCCAAAATTCAATATCAATCTACCACGGATCGACTTACCGAAATTCAGTGGAGATTATAAACAATGGAGATCCTTTTACGATATGTTCACGTCTTTGATTCATACAGATGATAGAATACCCAATGTTCAAAAGTTACATTATCTCAAATCATGTTTAAGCGGAGAAGCAGAGAGAATCATAAAACAATTTGATATGATTGAATCTAATTACTCTGCTGCGTGGAGTACTTTGAAGGAGAGATTTAATAACAAAAGGGTTTTGGTAACTTCCCAACTAAAGGAGCTCTTCAATCAACCAACAATTAAAAGCGAATCAAAAAGGGCTATAAAAGAATTGTTGGATAAAACAAAGGAATGTATTCACGAACTGAATGCTATGGAAGTGTCTACAAAGGATTGGGATCCTATCATAATTCATTTATTGATACAAAGACTACCTCACGAAACGCATAAATTGTGGGAACAAGAAATATCAAAATTAGTAGAATTACCTTCAGCAGAAGATTTGTATGAGTTTCTTGAATCAAGGTTTCGGACATTAGAAGCCATGTCTAACTCAAATACGCAAAATTTATTTACAACAATCAAAAAGGTGAATAATTATCACATCAATGAAAAAATCACTTGTGTTGTATGTAATAAAAATCATTCACTCAAAAACTGCAAATCATTTGAGCGATTAAATCCAATAAGTAAAAGAGACATACTGAAAACAAACAAAATATGTGTCAGTTGTCTGAAAAAACATAAATTTGGATCGTGCCAAATAAATATTTCTTGCGCACTATGTAAGGAATCACATACATTATCAAAATGTAAAAAATTCAAGGAATTGTCAATCAATGACAAGAAAAAGGCAATTGGAACGCATAATCTTTGCTACAATTGCTTAAGAAAACATCCAAACATTGCCTGTCCAAGCGATCTAAGTTGTTTCAAATGTAGCAAGCGACATCACACGTTGCTACATGAAGAGAGAAACACAGGTAATAATCAGGAGTCATCCACTAAGGAAGTTATGACAGCATGTCATTACAACAAAAATCAAACTCAAACACTATTGGCAACATCAATAGTTAGCATAAAAACGAGCGAGGGAATTTCAACAAAATTTCGAGCGCTGATAGATTTAGGTTCCCAAAGCTCATATATAACAGAAGCAGCATTCCAGTCATTACATCTGATAAGTGACCCTGCAAATTTACAAATCGCAGGTCTTGGATCAACAAGGTTAACTACTGCTAAGAAGAAAGCAAGTTTTACTCTGCAATCCAACACGACAAACTTTGAGATGCAAATGGAAGCTTATGTAATCAAAAACATAACGAATGTATCACCTCCAACTTATCTGCAAATGATAGAATTGCCATTTATACAAAAATTGCAATTGGCAGACCCAGAATACAACCAACCAGGGAATATTGACTTGTTGTTAGGAGCAAACATCTATTCGAAGATAATCTCCAATGGGATCATTCAAGAAAATAATGGAATGATCACAGCACAAAATACCAAGTTAGGATGGATCCTTTTCGGTGAAGTGCTATCTGCACCTTGGAATGAATCATCCAATTTAACAACATTTATTGAAAACACTCCAAGCATAGAAGCTCTGAACGGTCAAATGAAGGAATTCTGGGAATGTGAAGAGTTAGAGAGATTGACACAGGAAGAAAAAGAATGTGGAAAATTCTACAATAAGATGAAAAAGCAAGCTATTCCGGAATGTCTAATCGCATGTATTAGAAAACAAACCAAGCCAACAGGAGTTAATACGTTTATTTCAAAACGGAAGACAACTGGCAACAATTTAGACCACCATACTTTGATGGCTATCTTAAAACATCATCAACAACCCACAAAAGATCAACAAAGGTCCCCTATTCATCTGAAAGAGAAGCTGTATGATCTAACAACAGTTCATGGAACACCCTTCATGATATCATACAGCGATCTGCAGCAGATTCCATACCAAGCAATTCAAAATCAAAGAAGACATCGTTACACTGTTTTCCTGCAAGATGGCGGCAAAGTGCGCCTGAAAATTGCTAACAGGAAACTTCATTGGTTTAACTTTGTTAAAAAGAACTGATATTATACACAAATATATGCAATTTATCATTATTTGGGAGAGGGGAGAATGTCGCAGCTTCGACATAATTAATTACAATCATAGTAGTGGTCAAAAAAGCACGTTGATTAAAAATAAATAACTTGTTATAAAATAGCAATATAATTATAGCAACCTATTTGAAAATACTTAGTAAACGAAAATCTAAGTTACAGTAGAAAATCGTAGCAAGCAAATTTGAACTTTCCGGTCAAAAATTACTATAAAAGGAACGACATTCTCCCGAAAAGCTCAGTCGCTTTCAGGTATACGCCGAGAGTGATTCAAATAAAAGTAAGTCTCTGGTTTCCACCGAGAATTATTTTGAACTTAATGAATATTTGTTCTGGTATACGCCGAGTAAATATTCATTATAGCAAAAATAAAATTTTACTATTCTGGTATACGCCGAATAAATAAAATTTTACAAAATCTTATGGTTAGAATATTATTCTGGTATACGCCGAATAAATATACTACTAACACATGTACACTATTCTGGTATACGCCGAATAGTACATAACTCAATTACTTTGGTATACACCGAGTAATACACAAATATACTACTCTGGTATACGCCGAGTAGTACATACACTATTCTGGTATACGCCGAATAGTACATAAATCAATTACTCTGGTATACGCCGAGTAATATACAACATACTATTCTGGTATACGCCGAATAGTACATATTCAATTATTCTGGTATACGCCGAATAATATACATTCAATTATTCTGGTATACGCCGAATAAATACATACTCAATTACTCTGGTATACGCCGAGTAATATACAACATACTATTCTGGTATACGCCGAATAGTACATATTCAATTATTCTGGTATATGCCGAATAATATAGACCACATTCAGTTTAAAAAGATTAATCTGGAATACTTATCTCACCGAAGAAATTAAACACTATTTCTGTTATTTTCAGAGAGCAAATGCAGAAGATTTAATTTTTAAATATAATTTTAATTCGTGAGTTAAACATACTTGTTGTTTAGATTAAAAACGTTAATTAATTTGATTATTTTGAATATTGTTGTTTATTGTATTAATGTTGTTTTTGAATTAAATAAAAATTAGATTTTTGTCATCAAATAAGTGTGTTTCAAGTTAAAAGAACCTTGAATCCAACAACCTTTACAGTTTGCCATTTTTTCAATTCTTTATTAATATTGCAGTTGTAAAACGCTGCAACAGTATGGAATTCCTATATAACTTTGGTTGTAGGTGTATGCAAACGTTGGAAATGACTAAACAATCATAAACTATAGTTTTATCGAATGCTTTTCGTTTGTTTATGATTGTTTAGCTATTTCGACGTTTGTTTAGACCTACAACCAAAGTTATCCAAAGTTATATGAACAAAGGTGGGTTTGTATGGAATTCCTATATAACTTTGGTTGTAGGTGTATGCAAACGTTGGAAATGGCTAACCAATCATAAACTATAGTTAGATCGAATGCTTTTCGTTTGTTTATGATTGTTTAGCCATTTCGACGTTTGTTTAGACCTACAACCAAAGTTATCCAAAGTTACATGAACAAAGGTGGGTTTGTATGGAATTCCTATATAACTTTGGTTGTAGATGTATGCAAACGTTGGAAATGACTAAACAATCATAAACTATAGTTTTATCGAATGCTTTTCGTTTGTTTATGATTGTTTAGCCATTTTGACGTTTGTTTAGACCTACAACCAAAGTTATCCAAAGTTAAATGAACAAAGGTGGGTTTGTATGGAATTCCTATATAACTTTGGTTGTAGGTGTATGCAAACGTTGGAAATGACTAAACAATCATAAACTATAGTTTTATCGAATGCTTTTCGTTTGTTTATGATTGTTTAGCTATTTCGACGTTTGTTTAGACCTACAACCAAAGTTATCCAAAGTTATATGAACAAAGGTGGGTTTGTATGGAATTCCTATATAACTTTGGTTGTAGGTGTATGCAAACGTTGGAAATGGCTAAACAATCATAAACTATAGTTAAATCGAATGCTTTTCGTTTGGTTATGATTGTTTAGCCATTTCGACGTTTGTTTAGACCTACAACCAAAGCTATCCAAAGTTATATGAACAAAGGTGGGTTTGTATGGAATTCCTATATAACTTTGGTTGTAGGTGTATGCAAACGTTGGAAATGGTTAAACAATCATAAACTATAGTTAAATCGAATGCTTTTCGTTTGTTTATGATTGTTTAGCCATTTCGACGTTTGTTTAGACCTACAACCAAAGTTATCCAAAGTTACATGAACAAAGGTGGGTTTGTATGGAATTCCTATATAACTTTGGTTGTAGATGTATGCAAACGTTGGAAATGACTAAACAATCATAAACTATAGTTTTATCGAATGCTTTTCGTTTGTTTATGATTGTTTAGCCATTTTGACGTTTGTTTAGACCTACAACCAAAGTTATCCAAAGTTAAATGAACAAAGGTGGGTTTGTATGGAATTCCTATATAACTTTGGTTGTAGGTGTATGCAAACGTTGGAAATGACTAAACAATCATAAACTATAGTTTTATCGAATGCTTTTCGTTTGTTTATGATTGTTTAGCTATTTCGACGTTTGTTTAGACCTACAACCAAAGTTATCCAAAGTTATATGAACAAAGGTGGGTTTGTATGGAATTCCTATATAACTTTGGTTGTAGGTGTATGCAAACGTTGGAAATGGCTAAACAATCATAAACTATAGTTAAATCGAATGCTTTTCGTTTGGTTATGATTGTTTAGCCATTTCGACGTTTGTTTAGACCTACAACCAAAGCTATCCAAAGTTATATGAACAAAGGTGGGTTTGTATGGAATTCCTATATAACTTTGGTTGTAGGTGTATGCAAACGTTGGAAATGGCTAAACAATCATAAACTATAGTTAAATCGAATGCTTTTTGTTTGTTTATGATTGTTTAGCCATTTCGACGTTTGTTTAGACCTACAACCAAAGGTATCCAAAGTTATATGAACAAAGGTGGGTTTGTATGGAATTCCTATATAACTTTGGTTGTAGGTGTATGCAAACGTTGGAAATGGCTAAACAATCATAAACTATAGTTGGATCGAATGCTTTTCGTTTGTTTATGATTGTTTAGCCATTTCGACGTTTGTTTAGACCTACAACCAAAGTTATCCAAAGTTATATGAACAAAGGTGGGTTTGTATGGAATTCCTATATAACTTTGGTTGTAGGTGTATGCAAACGTTGGAAATGGCTAAACAATCATAAACTATAGTTAAATCGAATGCTTTTCGTTTGTTTATGATTGTTTAGCCATTTCGACGTTTGTTTAGACCTACAACCAAAGTTATCCAAAGTTATATGAACAAAGGTGGGTTTGTATGGAATTCCTATATAACTTTGGTTGTAGGTGTATGCAAACGTTGGAAATGGCTAAACAATCATAAACTATAGTTAGATCGAATGCTTTTCGTTTGTTTATGATTGTTTAGCCATTTCGACGTTTGTTTAAACCTACAACCAAAGTTATCCAAAGTTATATGAACAAAGGTGGGTTTGTATGGAATTCCTATATAACTTTGGTGGTAGGTCTATGCAAACGTTGGAAATGGCTAAACAATCATAAACTATAGTTAAATCGAATGCTTTTCGTTTGTTTATGATTGTTTAGCCATTTCGACGTTTGTTTAGACCTACAACCAAAGTTATCCAAAGTTATATGAACAAAGGTGGGTTTGTATGGAATTCCTATATAACTTTGGTTGTAGATGTATGCAAACCTTGGAAATGGCTAAACAATCATAAAATATAGTTAAATCGAATGCTTTTCGTTTGTTTATGATTGTTTAGCCATTTCGACGTTTGTTTAGACCTACAACCAAAGTTATCCAAAGTTATATGAACAAAGGTGGGTTTGTATGGAATTCCTATATAACTTTGGTTGTAGGTGTATGCAAACGTTGGAAATGACTAAACAATCATAAACTATAGTTTTATCGAATGCTTTTCGTTTGTTTATGTTTGTTTAGCTATTTCGACGTTTGTTTAGACCTACAACCAAAGTTATCCAAAGTTATATGAACAATGGTGGGTTTGTATGGAATTCCTATATAACTTTGGTTGTAGGTGTATGCAAACGTTGGAAATGGCTAAACAATCATAAACTATAGTTAGATCGAATGCTTTTCGTTTGTTTATGATTGTTTAGCCATTTCGACGTTTGTTTAGACCTACAACCAAAGTTATCCATAGTTATATGAACAAAGGTGGGTTTGTATGGAATTCCTATATAACTTTGGTTGTAGGTGTATGCAAACGTTGGAAATGGCTAAACAATCATAAACTATAGTTAGATCGAATGCTTTTCGTTTGTTTATGATTGTTTAGCCATTTCGACGTTTGTTTAGACCTACAACCAAAGTTATCCAAAGTTATATGAACAAAGGTGGGTTTGTATGGAATTCCTATATAACTTTGGTTGTAGGTGTATGCAAACGTTGGAAATGGCTAAACAATCATAAACTATAGTTTTATCGAATGCTTTTCGTTTGTTTATGATTGTTTAGCCATTTCGACGTTTGTTTAGACCTACAACCAAAGTTATCCAAAGTTATATGAACAAAGGTGGGTTTGTATGGAATTCCTATATAACTTTGGTTGTAGGTGTATGCAAACGTTGGAAATGGCTAAACAATCATAAACTATAGTTAGATCGAATGCTTTTCGTTTGTTTATGATTGTTTAGCCATTTCGACGTTTGTTTAGACCTACAACCAAAGTTATCCAAAGTTATATGAACAAAGGTGGGTTTGTATGGAATTCCTATATAACTTTGGTTGTAGGTGTATGCAAACGTTGGAAATGGCTAAACAATCATAAACTATAGTTAAATCGAATGCTTTTCGTTTGTTTATGATTGTTTAGCCATTTCGACGTTTGTTTAGACCTACAACCAAAGTTATCCAAAGTTATATGAACAAAGGTGGGTTTGTATGGAATTCCTATATAACTTTGGTTGTAGGTGTATGCAAACGTTGGAAATGACTAAACAATCATAAACTATAGTTTTATCGAATGCTTTTCGTTTGTTTATGATTGTTTAGCCATTTTGACGTTTGTTTAGACCTACAACCAAAGTTATCCAAAGTTAAATGAACAAAGGTGGGTTTGTATGGAATTCCTATATAACTTTGGTTGTAGGTGTATGCAAACGTTGGAAATGACTAAACAATCATAAACTATAGTTTTATCGAATGCTTTTCGTTTGTTTATGATTGTTTAGCTATTTCGACGTTTGTTTAGACCTACAACCAAAGTTATCCAAAGTTATATGAACAAAGGTGGGTTTGTATGGAATTCCTATATAACTTTGGTTGTAGGTGTATGCAAACGTTGGAAATGGCTAAACAATCATAAACTATAGTTAAATCGAATGCTTTTCGTTTGGTTATGATTGTTTAGCCATTTCGACGTTTGTTTAGACCTACAACCAAAGCTATCCAAAGTTATATGAACAAAGGTGGGTTTGTATGGAATTCCTATATAACTTTGGTTGTAGGTGTATGCAAACGTTGGAAATGGTTAAACAATCATAAACTATAGTTAAATCGAATGCTTTTCGTTTGTTTATGATTGTTTAGCCATTTCGACGTTTGTTTAGACCTACAACCAAAGTTATCCAAAGTTACATGAACAAAGGTGGGTTTGTATGGAATTCCTATATAACTTTGGTTGTAGATGTATGCAAACGTTGGAAATGACTAAACAATCATAAACTATAGTTTTATCGAATGCTTTTCGTTTGTTTATGATTGTTTAGCCATTTTGACGTTTGTTTAGACCTACAACCAAAGTTATCCAAAGTTAAATGAACAAAGGTGGGTTTGTATGGAATTCCTATATAACTTTGGTTGTAGGTGTATGCAAACGTTGGAAATGACTAAACAATCATAAACTATAGTTTTATCGAATGCTTTTCGTTTGTTTATGATTGTTTAGCTATTTCGACGTTTGTTTAGACCTACAACCAAAGTTATCCAAAGTTATATGAACAAAGGTGGGTTTGTATGGAATTCCTATATAACTTTGGTTGTAGGTGTATGCAAACGTTGGAAATGGCTAAACAATCATAAACTATAGTTAAATCGAATGCTTTTCGTTTGGTTATGATTGTTTAGCCATTTCGACGTTTGTTTAGACCTACAACCAAAGCTATCCAAAGTTATATGAACAAAGGTGGGTTTGTATGGAATTCCTATATAACTTTGGTTGTAGGTGTATGCAAACGTTGGAAATGGCTAAACAATCATAAACTATAGTTAAATCGAATGCTTTTCGTTTGTTTATGATTGTTTAGCCATTTCGACGTTTGTTTAGACCTACAACCAAAGTTATCCAAAGTTATATGAACAAAGGTGGGTTTGTATGGAATTCCTATATAACTTTGGTTGTAGGTGTATGCAAACGTTGGAAATGGCTAAACAATCATAAACTATAGTTAGATCGAATGCTTTTCGTTTGTTTATGATTGTTTAGCCATTTCGACGTTTGTTTAAACCTACAACCAAAGTTATCCAAAGTTATATGAACAAAGGTGGGTTTGTATGGAATTCCTATATAACTTTGGTGGTAGGTCTATGCAAACGTTGGAAATGGCTAAACAATCATAAACTATAGTTAAATCGAATGCTTTTCGTTTGTTTATGATTGTTTAGCCATTTCGACGTTTGTTTAGACCTACAACCAAAGTTATCCAAAGTTATATGAACAAAGGTGGGTTTGTATGGAATTCCTATATAACTTTGGTTGTAGATGTATGCAAACCTTGGAAATGGCTAAACAATCATAAAATATAGTTAAATCGAATGCTTTTCGTTTGTTTATGATTGTTTAGCCATTTCGACGTTTGTTTAGACCTACAACCAAAGTTATCCAAAGTTATATGAACAAAGGTGGGTTTGTATGGAATTCCTATATAACTTTGGTTGTAGGTGTATGCAAACGTTGGAAATGACTAAACAATCATAAACTATAGTTTTATCGAATGCTTTTCGTTTGTTTATGTTTGTTTAGCTATTTCGACGTTTGTTTAGACCTACAACCAAAGTTATCCAAAGTTATATGAACAATGGTGGGTTTGTATGGAATTCCTATATAACTTTGGTTGTAGGTGTATGCAAACGTTGGAAATGGCTAAACAATCATAAACTATAGTTAGATCGAATGCTTTTCGTTTGTTTATGATTGTTTAGCCATTTCGACGTTTGTTTAGACCTACAACCAAAGTTATCCATAGTTATATGAACAAAGGTGGGTTTGTATGGAATTCCTATATAACTTTGGTTGTAGGTGTATGCAAACGTTGGAAATGGCTAAACAATCATAAACTATAGTTAGATCGAATGCTTTTCGTTTGTTTATGATTGTTTAGCCATTTCGACGTTTGTTTAGACCTACAACCAAAGTTATCCAAAGTTATATGAACAAAGGTGGGTTTGTATGGAATTCCTATATAACTTTGGTTGTAGGTGTATGCAAACGTTGGAAATGGCTAAACAATCATAAACTATAGTTTTATCGAATGCTTTTCGTTTGTTTATGATTGTTTAGCCATTTCGACGTTTGTTTAGACCTACAACCAAAGTTATCCAAAGTTATATGAACAAAGGTGGGTTTGTATGGAATTCCTATATAACTTTGGTTGTAGGTGTATGCAAACGTTGGAAATGGCTAAACAATCATAAACTATAGTTAGATCGAATGCTTTTCGTTTGTTTATGATTGTTTAGCCATTTCGACGTTTGTTTAGACCTACAACCAAAGTTATCCAAAGTTATATGAACAAAGGTGGGTTTGTATGGAATTCCTATATAACTTTGGTTGTAGGTGTATGCAAACGTTGGAAATGGCTAAACAATCATAAACTATAGTTAAATCGAATGCTTTTCGTTTGTTTATGATTGTTTAGCCATTTCGACGTTTGTTTAGACCTACAACCAAAGTTATCCAAAGTTATATGAACAAAGGTGGGTTTGTATGGAATTCCTATATAACTTTGGTTGTAGGTGTATGCAAACGTTGGAAATGGCTAAACAATCATAAACTATAGTTAAATCGAATGCTTTTCGTTTGTTTATGATTGTTTAGCCATTTCGACGTTTGTTTAGACCTACAACCAAAGTTATCCAAAGTTATATGAACAAAGGTGGGTTTGTATGGAATTCCTATATAACTTTGGTTGTAGGTGTATGCAAACGTTGGAAATGGCTAAACAATCATAAACTATAGTTAAATCGAATGCTTTTCGTTTGTTTATGATTGTTTAGCCATTTCGACGTTTGTTTAGACCTACAACCAAAGTTATCCAAAGTTATATTAACAAAGGTGGGTTTGTATGGAATTCCTATATAACTTTGGTTGTAGGTGTATGCAAACGTTGGAAATGGCTAAACAATCATAAACTATAGTTAAATCGAATGCTTTTCATTTGTTTATGATTGTTTAGCCATTTCGACGTTTGTTTAGACCAACAACCAAAGTTATCCAAAGTTATATGAACAAAGGTGGGTTTGTATGGAATTCCTATATAACTTTGGTTGTAGGTGTATGCAAACGTTGGAAATGGCTAAACAATAATAAACTATAGTTAAATCGAATGCTTTTCGTTTGTTTATGATTGTTTAGCCATTTCGACGTTTGTTTAGACCTACAACCAAAGTTATCCAAAGTTATATTAACAAAGGTGGGTTTGTATGGAATTCCTATATAACTTTGGTTGTAGGTGTATGCAAACGTTGGAAATGGCTAAACAATCATAAACTATAGTTAAATCGAATGCTTTTCGTTTGTTTATGATTGTTTAGCCATTTCGACGTTTGTTTAGACCAACAACCAAAGTTATCCAAAGTTATATGAACAAAGGTGGGTTTGTATGGAATTCCTATATAACTTTGGTTGTAGGTGTATGCAAACGTTGGAAATGGCTAAACAATCATAAACTATAGTTAAATCGAATGCTTTTTGTTTGTTTATGATTGTTTAGCCATTTCGACGTTTGTTTAGACCTACAACCAAAGTTATCCAAAGTTATATGAACAAAGGTGGGTTTGTATGGAATTCCTATATAACTTTGGTTGTAGGTGTATGCAAACGTTGGAAATGGCTAAACAATCATAAACTATAGTTAAATCGAATGCTTTTCGTTTGTTTATGATTGTTTGGCCATTTCGACGTTTGTTTAGACCTACAACCAAAGTTATCCAAAGTTATATGAACAAAGGTGGGTTTGTATGGAATTCCTATATAACTTTGGTTGTAGGTGTATGCAAACGTTGGAAATGGCTAAACAATCATAAACTATAGTTAAATCGAATGCTTTTCGTTTGTTTATGATTGTTTAGCCATTTCGACGTTTGTTTAGACCAACAACCAAAGTTATCCAAAGTTATATGAACAAAGGTGGGTTTGTATTGAATTCCTATATAACTTTGGTTGTAGGTGTATGCAAACGCTGGAAATGGCTAAACAATCATAAACTATAGTTAAATCGAATGCTTTTCGTTTGTTTATGATTGTTTAGCCATTTCGACGTTTGTTTAGACCTACAACCAAAGTTATCCAAAGTTATATGAACAAAGGTGGGTTTGTATGGAATTCCTATATAACTTTGGTTGTAGGTGTATGCAAACGTTGGAAATGGCTAAACAATCATAAACTATAGTTAAATCGAATGC
The DNA here is from genome assembly GCA_963082835.1 of Leptogaster cylindrica. Classification (NCBI taxonomy): domain Eukaryota; kingdom Metazoa; phylum Arthropoda; class Insecta; order Diptera; family Asilidae; genus Leptogaster; species Leptogaster cylindrica. The sequence goes on along the minus strand of OY720106.1, from coordinate 21,564,682 downwards.
TTTTCGTTTGTTTATGATTGTTTAGCCATTTCGACGTTTGTTTAGACCTACAACCAAAGTTATCCAAAGTTATATGAACAAAGGTGGGTTTGTATGGAATTCCTATATAACTTTGGTTGTAGGTGTATGCAAACGTTGGAAATGGCTAAACAATCATAAACTATAGTTAAATCGAATGCTTTTCGTTTGTTTATGATTGTTTAGCTATTTCGACGTTTGTTTAGACCTACAACCAAAGTTATCCAAAGTTATATGAACAAAGGTGGGTTTGTATGGAATTCCTATATAACTTTGGTTGTAGGTGTATGCAAACGTTGGAAATGGCTAAAAAATCATAAACTATAGTTAAATCGAATGCTTTTCGTTTGTTTATGATTGTTTAGCCATTTCGACGTTTGTTTAGACCTACAACCAAAGTTATCCAAAGTTATATGAACAAAGGTGGGTTTGTATGGAATTCCTATATAACTTTGGTTGTAGGTGTATGCAAACGTTGGAAATGGCTAAACAATCATAAACTATAGTTAAATCGAATGCTTTTCGTTTCTTTATGATTGTTTAGCCATTTCGACGTTTGTTTAGACCTACAACCAAAGTTATCCAAAGTTATATGAACAAAGGTGGGTTTGTATGGAATTCCTATATAACTTTGGTTGTAGGTGTATGCAAACGTTGGAAATGGCTAAACAATCATAAGCTATAGTTAAATCGAATGCTTTTCGTTTGTTTATGATTGTTTAGCCATTTCGACGTTTGTTTAGACCTACAACCAAAGTTATCCAAAGTTATATTAACAAAGGTGGGTTTGTATGGAATTCCTATATAACTTTGGTTGTAGGTGTATGCAAACGTTGGAAATGGCTAAACAATCATAAACTATAGTTAAATCGAATGCTTTTCGTTTGTTTATGATTGTTTAGCCATTTCGACGTTTGTTTAGACCAACAACCAAAGTTATCCAAAGTTATATGAACAAAGGTGGGTTTGTATGGAATTCCTATATAACTTTGGTTGTAGGTGTATGCAAACGTTGGAAATGGCTAAACAATCATAAACTATAGTTAAATCGAATGCTTTTTGTTTGTTTATGATTGTTTAGCCATTTCGACGTTTGTTTAGACCTACAACCAAAGTTATCCAAAGTTATATGAACAAAGGTGGGTTTGTATGGAATTCCTATATAACTTTGGTTGTAGGTGTATGCAAACGTTGGAAATGGCTAAACAATCATAAACTATAGTTAAATCGAATGCTTTTCGTTTGTTTATGATTGTTTAGCCATTTCGACGTTTGTTTAGACCTACAACCAAAGTTATCCAAAGTTATATGAACAAAGGTGGGTTTGTATGGAATTCCTATATAACTTTGGTTGTAGGTGTATGCAAACGTTGGAAATGGCTAAACAATCATAAACTATAGTTAAATCGAATGCTTTTCGTTTGTTTATGATTGTTTAGCCATTTCGACGTTTGTTTAGACCTACAACCAAAGTTATCCAAAGTTATATTAACAAAGGTGGGTTTGTATGGAATTCCTATATAACTTTGGTTGTAGGTGTATGCAAACGTTGGAAATGGCTAAACAATCATAAACTATAGTTAAATCGAATGCTTTTCGTTTGTTTATGATTGTTTAGCCATTTCGACGTTTGTTTAGACCAACAACCAAAGTTATCCAAAGTTATATGAACAAAGGTGGGTTTGTATGGAATTCCTATATAACTTTGGTTGTAGGTGTATGCAAACGTTGGAAATGGCTAAACAATCATAAACTATAGTTAAATCGAATGCTTTTCGTTTGTTTATGATTTTTTAGCCATTTCGACGTTTGTTTAGACCTACAACCAAAGTTATCCAAAGTTATATTAACAAAGGTGGGTTTGTATGGAATTCCTATATAACTTTGGTTGTAGGTGTATGCAAACGTTGGAAATGGCTAAACAATCATAAACTATAGTTAAATCGAATGCTTTTCGTTTGTTTATGATTGTTTAGCCATTTCGACGTTTGTTTAGACCAACAACCAAAGTTATCCAAAGTTATATGAACAAAAGTGGGTTTGTATGGAATTCCTATATAACTTTGGTTGTAGGTGTATGCAAACGTTGGAAATGGCTAAACAATCATAAACTATAGTTAAATCGAATGCTTTTTGTTTGTTTATGATTGTTTAGCCATTTCGACGTTTGTTTAGACCTACAACCAAAGTTATCCAAAGTTATATGAACAAAGGTGGGTTTGTATGGAATTCCTATATAACTTTGGTTGTAGGAGTATGCAAACGTTGGAAATGGCTAAACAATCATAAACTATAGTTAAATCGAATGCTTTTCGTTTGTTTATGATTGTTTGGCCATTTCGACGTTTGTTTAGACCTACAAACAAAGTTATCCAAAGTTATATGAACAAAGGTGGGTTTGTATTGAATTCCTATATAACTTTGGTTGTAGGTGTATGCAAACGTTGGAAATGGCTAAACAATCATAAACTATAGTTAAATCGAATGCTTTTCGTTTGTTTATGATTGTTTAGCCATTTCGACGTTTGTTTAGACCTACAACCAAAGTTATCCAAAGTTATATGAACAAAGGTGGGTTTGTATGGAATTCCTATATAACTTTGGTTGTAGGTGTATGCAAACGTTGGAAATGGCTAAACAATCATAAACTATAGTTAAATCGAATGCTTTTCGTTTGTTTATGATTGTTTAGCCATTTCGACGTTTGTTTAGACCTACAACCAAAGTTATCCAAAGTTATATGAACAAAGGTGGGTTTGTATGGAATTCCTATATAACTTTGGTTGTAGGTGTATGCAAACGTTGGAAATGGCTAAACAATCATAAACTATAGTTAAATCGAATGCTTTTCGTTTGTTTATGATTGTTTAGCTATTTCGACGTTTGTTTAGACCTACAACCAAAGTTATCCAAAGTTATATGAACAAAGGTGGGTTTGTATGGAATTCCTATATAACTTTGGTTGTAGGTGTATGCAAACGTTGGAAATGGCTAAAAAATCATAAACTATAGTTAAATCGAATGCTTTTCGTTTGTTTATGATTGTTTAGCCATTTCGACGTTTGTTTAGACCTACAACCAAAGTTATCCAAAGTTATATGAACAAAGGTGGGTTTGTATGGAATTCCTATATAACTTTGGTTGTAGGTGTATGCAAACGTTGGAAATGGCTAAACAATCATAACCTATAGTTAAATCGAATGCTTTTCGTTTCTTTATGATTGTTTAGCCATTTCGACGTTTGTTTAGACCTACAACCAAAGTTATCCAAAGTTATATGAACAAAGGTGAGTTTGTATGGAATTCCTATATAACTTTGGTTGTAGGTGTATGCAAACGTTGGAAATGGCTAAACAATCATAAACTATAGTTAAATCGAATGCTTTTCGTTTCTTTATGATTGTTTAGCCATTTCGACGTTTGTTTAGACCTACAACCAAAGTTATCCAAAGTTATATGAACAAAGGTGGGTTTGTATGGAATTCCTATATAACTTTGGTTGTAGGTGTATGCAAACGTTGGAAATGGCTAAACAATCATAAACTATAGTTAAATCGAATGCTTTTCGTTTGTTTATGATTGTTTAGCCATTTCGACGTTTGTTTAGACCTACAACCAAAGTTATCCAAAGTTATATGAACAAAGGTGGGTTTGTATGGAATTCCTATATAACTTTGGTTGTAGGTGTATGCAAACGTTGGAAATGGCTAAACAATCATAAACTATAGTTAAATCGAATGCTTTTCGTTTGTTTATGATTGTTTAGCCATTTCGACGTTTGTTTAGACCTACAACCAAAGTTATCCAAAGTTATATGAACAAAGGTGGGTTTGTATGGAATTCCTATATAACTTTGGTTGTAGGTGTATGCAAACGTTGGAAATGGCTAAACAATCATAAACTATAGTTAAATC